>JAGFBZ010000485.1:349252-738431 GCA_018398805.1 Hirundichthys speculiger
AGGTGCAGGTGCAGGTGCTTGTGCGCCACCTGGAGTCCGTCTGTGCCCCTGCCTGATTAAAATAGTCTCTCGCTCTTTGGTAACGGCTTCATTTCTACGTCCCAAAGGCCCAGACGAACGCTGAACCGTCCCAGAAGGCAGACGGCTACAGACCAGTAAACACCCACCACCGAGACGCCGAGGGACACAACGCTCAGGCTGGACGGACGGAGCCGGACGCTGAGCAGAGCAAAGACCCTCCAGAGCAGCTCCCCGTCCCCCAGCTGCTCCTCCGTCGGGGCCTCACCTTGTTGATTTGTGTCACTTTCTTGGCCGTAGGTGTTATTTTCCACTTTGCTTTCCCTGCGCCGGAGCCCAGCACCCCCAGCAGGGCCAACTTCACCCTGAACTGGACCAATGACTCCACTCCCACGGCGCCGGCCCTGCTGGACCCACACTCATCCTTCTGAGCAGCATCTGAGATGCCTCGTGGTCCACAAACATTTATTCCAAGCCTGACGGGGCTTGATCCCCTGAAAACATGGCCGCCTGCTTCATGTGGCGTCCAGAAAAATGCCTGAGTGACGTCCTGCTGGGAGAATCTGCAGAGCTGGAAACAACAGCAAAGGACAGGAAGCTGAAGACGGCGTCACGTCTGACACACGGGAACAACACGCCACGACAGCCTCACAGGGACGTCACGGATGATTGTCTTTGATTTGTTTTTTTAACTAATGCTCCATGTGATTTATACGTTGCACTGTGAGTTAGCGAGCACCTTTTAGCCGACTAAACCTGAATGATTTTCACCTTTTAAGATCGATTGCACATATCTAGATTATATTTATGTAAACTGAACATGTCAAGAGTCGATATGTCACTGCTGCGTTACCGTCCCTGGTAACGAGCAGCAGAGCTGATCAATAAATACGTTTATTACTGTACTTTATATTAATATAGTGCACTTTTATATACTCCAGAGGAAAACACAGGTAGAAGCTACCTGGAGTACCTGTCCGTTCACGACGCGAGCTGCTGCACAGGTGGACACGACCAAGAAGGTCATGTGAGACTCCTCAGCCGCCTCGGTGAATCAGGACGCTCGGTCCTGCGACGCCGGCGGCAAATCTTTTACAGTCGCTGGTTAATGATGCCTCAGCGTGTTACTGATTGCAGCCTCTGAAGGTGCGACGGCGCCACCAACCAATCAAAGCTGATTTACATCTTCACTCATGTTCCCGCCATCACGACTGTGACAAACATCAGGCGGCTGGAAGAGAAGGAAAGCAGCTCCACGTGACGATTGTTCTCTGAGCTTCGCTGGAAATCATCTGAAATCATCTGAAATCATCTGAAATCATCTCTACTGAAACCAGAATGTGTTTGTGTTTTTACAGGGAACAAACAACCGTCGTCTGAATTCACTGTGACTGTTTTTGTGTTGTTCTGTTACTCAAACGTACGTCTGACCTTCATCGTGGAATCGAGTCTACAATCCTGTTAAATTTTAAACAACCTGATTAGAAGTGTTGTTTTAGAATAATAATCTTAAAGGTCTTTACATAGCTCTGCCATGTTTGCTTTCTTCTGTTTTCAAAGATTTCAAAGTCAAAGCTTCACATCACTGAGCTCCACTGAGCTGGTAGAAATCTAAATAAATGTAAACTAAAGGACCAGATGATTTTTTAAATCTGTTTTTTAATCTAATGCTGTTTTGACCTGAGTGTTGGAAAGAGCATCATCATTAAAGATAAGAGAGGATTGTGGACATGTATGTTTGAGAAGTTCATGCAAGTTCAAATGTGGTTCTAGGGTTTAACCCGGTTTAACCAGGGTTAACCAGGGTTTAACCTGAGTTAACCAGGGTTTAACCCTGGTTTAACCTGAGTTAACCAGGGTTTAACCCTGCTTTAACCCTGCTTTAACCCTGGTTTAACCTGAGTTAACCAGGGTTTAACCCAATTTAACCCTGCTTTAACCCTGGTTTAACCCCGGTTTAACCTGAGTTAACCAGGGTTTAACCTGAGTTAACCAGGGTTTAACCCTGGTTTAACAGGGGTTAAACAGGGTTAACTCTGACCTAGCAGGGTTGGGTTTTTTTTTAGGTCCTGGGTGGATTCTGCTCAGGTTGCATCATCACATCAATATTTATTTGATCAAACGCACTTTTAAAATATCAATATTTATCAATGAAAATGTCACTATTTAATTCAGTAATTATGATTTTATGAAGCAAACTTTGATTAAAGGTTCATGAAGTCATAAAGAAACTGTCCTCAAGACTTTGTTGCACGTCAGAAAGAATTACTAGATTTTATTTTCCCTTGTTGGGCAGAAAGAAAGTTCAGAGCAGCTCTTCTTCATCCCATCCATCCATCCATCCATCCATCCATCCATCCATCCATCCATCCATTATATTATCTGTCTGACTGACAGAGATGCTCCTCCAGGCCAGACTCGTATAGATGTTAGCAGAGGCCTTTGTCCTCTGTAGATACGATATAAAACATGTTTTTTATCGTATAGTGTGAGGGGTTGAGGTCATGAAGGGGTTACAGTTTGTTAGATCAAATGAAATGAAGTCACAGACTGACGTCCCACCTGACTGTCCTGATTAAAGCCTCCTGATGGTCTAAAAGCAGCAGTTAATTATCAGATAGGACTAATAAATGAGTTATGTTTTATGGGCTGATGTTTCTCAAACACACCGACCAGGTTTACAGTTGGAGTGTCTGACAGGTGAATCATCAAGCCTCAGCTAAATTAACTCTTTATTCATGAAGTGTTGAACTGAAAAGCTGCAGGTTGATTTTCTCAGTCCCACACGTCCTCATCCAGCTGGTGTTCAACGTTTAACTGTCCACACACCTGCTCAGATGGACTCCAGGTGGCGCTCAAGCTCCTCCCCCTTCACCCTCAGACTGTGTCCTTCATCAGTCGTACGCCAAAAAGCCCCAATTTTACAACAAAAATTATAACATTTTATGACAAATTTCACAACAAAGAGTTGTGATTTTAAATAAAAAAATCTGAGATTTTATGGCACAAATTCGCTTTTAACGACAAAAAGTTGAGATTTTGTGAAGTTTGACTTCACAGCAAAAAAAAAAATCTGTTTTTGGACAGAAGCTTGTAATTATATAAAATTCACAATTTTTTGACACAGTAGCATAATTTTATGGAAAAAATACAACTCAAATTGTCAAAAGTCAATGTCTTACAACAGTTACAATATTTAATTAAAAACAAAACATTATAAATCATGCAATTCTACAAAGAAAAGTTGGGAATGAATTAAAAAAAAATCACAACTTTATGAAATTTGAGATTTGATGACAAAAAGTTTACTTCTTTATGACAGAAAGTGTTTTTATGACTTTAGTACAAAAAAATCTTAATTATGGACAGAAATGCGCAATAATTACATTTACAATTTGTTCAACATAGTCATAATTTTATAAAACAAAAATTTAAAAACTGCGGTTTTGAAAAAGTCTTTATCTGACCATAAACAGCTGTAATAATAAAGTTATTTTGTGAGTTGCAGTTTTACAACAAAATGTTACTTTGTTATGAAAAAGAAATCACTGTAATTAAAACAAGTAGCACTTTAATTATATTATATCATAATATAATATATTAATATTATAATATATAAAAATATTATATTATATTCAAATATACTATATTATATTATTTTATTTTATATTGTATTATTTTATAGTGAGTGTGCTCTTCTCTTTTGGCTCCAGCAGCTGTCCTCCAGAAATCCTGTTATTGTCACCAAATTTAGCAGCAAAGATCAAAACCAAACCCCCCCCCCCCCCCCCCCCCCCCCCCCCACACACACACACACACACATGAGCTGCAGCCCAGATATAACACTTAATCCTGCTGTTTCTAATTGTGACATCTATTCAGCGCGTCTAAATAAAGACAACCAGAGCTGCTGGGTTTTTCTGTTGCTTGTCTTGTTCCTTAATGGCTTTTCATTTCATACATGACAGGTGCGACAGCTGCAAAGGTGACCAGGTTTTTTTCTCTGAGCAGGAAACAGTGTTATTAAAGCTGCTGTCAGGAGATGATCTCTTCTTTGCTTTCTAAACATTTAATTATCCTCTTATGTCACAGCACAGATATGCTTTTCTTCTCTAATTGCTCTAAATCAGCCGTTCCCAAACTTCAGAACACCAAGGCCCAATTTGAAATGTGAAAAATCTCCGCAGCCCACCAAAACCTTTAATCACAACTGTGATCAACATACAGGACCAGGAACCATGATCCGATATTAATGTGAGGGGTCAACAAAAAAGGTGACACTTGTCATATTAAGTTAAGATGATGGTATAATAACACTTAACTGGTTTGTTTTGTTACTACTTAATTTTTTAAATATTCTTAATATTCTACAGTAATTAAAAACATATTTAAAACATATTTGTTTAAATTTAATGACCTCTCACGGCCCACCTGCAGTACCACAACGGCCCACCAGGGGGCCGCGGCCCACACTTTGGGAATCACTGCTCTAAAACATCTCCTCTCCGTCACGGTGCATCAAAAACTGTCAGCAGAGACCCGTCAGGTCATAAGACCTGTTTTTTCTCCGTCATCCTCCGCAGTCATGTTGCTTTCATTTTAAAGTCTAGTTTTTTGGTTTATTTTTCTGTTGTTTGGAACATCTTAGAGAGTAAAGCAGGTCCAGAACGAAACAATGACATGTTTTCAGGTCCAACAAGCAGCTCAAGCCTGGTTTGTTTGAAACAAACTTTCTACATTTGATCACATGTTACAGAGGAAGTGAAAGAAGCACTTTAGAGTATAAAGTCGTCACAGAAGTCACTTAAGTGCTGAATCAGGAGGTTGGGTGGCCTTCACGGACTTGTAGACAGACTTCAGGAGTCGACTGGACACGACTGGAATGAAGGTTTAAGCCTCTTTTACTTCACGTGTCTGATCTGGATCTGTTTTCTGCATGAATTTCCTCAGATCTTTGACTAAACATTTATGGGGAAAGCTTTGAGTCGAGCGTCACGCGTGTCACTCATCCAGCTCAAACCGTCTGATGAGCAGCTCACTGATACAGACTCCCACGGCGAGGATGACGAGCATCAGCAGCACGGCGAGGCCGCGGCGCACCCACAGCTGCCTGACTGACAGGGGCGTGGCATCCGGACGCCGCTGGTCGGTGGGCGGAGCTTCCAGCTTCTCTGTCGGACCCAGACGGCCGGAGTGATGCGCCTCTGCGTGGGCTGGTTTCTCAGCAGTGACACCGACCCCGGCTCTGACCAGCGCCTGATCGGGTTGGTTAGTCACCAGGAAAGAGAAAAGGAACAAAGTGGAAGTAGGGATGCACGATAACTGTTTTTAAAACCGATACCGATAACCGATAACACACACATATACCTAAGATCATTACATCAATACTATGAACAAAATCAAAAACAGTTTTGACTCTTTAAATGAACAGATATTTATTTTTTCCAATGAAAAACTATTGTCAAGCCTCTCAAACATTTTCATAAAGCTATCAAACAAACCTATTTGATATCTCACATCAACTTAAATAAGGTTCATTACTGACTGATATAAAAAATAAAGGCTCCTTGAACTGATGGAAATACATGCATCAGAATTACAAACTGAAAAAGATAAACATTTAAAGGATTTTGGCTTGTGGTTCCATTTAAATTAATACCTTTAATTAAAGTAAATGAGGTTCAGTGATTTTTTGTTTTTTTTTATCTCATGGAAGCTTTAGAGGAGATGGGAGACTGCTACTGGCTTGCACACGTTAGCATTAGCTTCCATTAGCTCACATTAGCGCGATTTCAAAACTCCATGGAAGTGATTGTTATGTTGTAGGTGGCTGATCAGGTTTTACCTATTATAGCTTGTGCTTCCCTCCTCGTAGAATTCACTCGGAGGATTCGTCACAAATAACCACCAAACTATCTTCTTCTGAAACTTTAACGAAGTTCCACGCCGCCATGTTTGTTGTGATCAGTACGCTGTGCTGCAGGCTGCATTCAAGGTGTAACGTAAATCCCGACGTTCCCTTGTTCACTAGTCATTTTTTCAGCCTTTACTATTTTTTTTGCTTTTTTATGTGTAACATGAGGGGAAATACTGCAAATATCAATTAAAGTCAGCAACTACTAAAATTATGACCGAGTTAACGAGTTGTTTTCTGGCATGAGGGGATATTCTTGATTTTCCTTATTGAGAAATTGTTTTTCTGATTATGCCGACGTTACTTGAACATAACATTCACTGCCGGTCATTCAAGGCTCAGAGGGAGTGAGGCACTGCTGTGTTGATGAAAATATATATGTTATCGGGGCTATTCATCGCGATATCGGAGTTATCGGGATGATGTCATAATTTCCTGTTATCGGCCCGATAGTTATCGTCCAGCCCTAAGTGGAAGACATCTGTCGTTGTGTGGGGGTCACTCACCTCCTGCGTGGCTTTGTTCCAGTCCAGCCTGCACAGAAAAACCACAAAGAACACAGACTGCAGCAAAACACAAATCAAAAAGCCCGTCCAAAGACCTGCAACAGAGAGGAGGAGCCGTCAGCGTCTTTGAGTTGTTCACGTGCAGCGTCCATATTTCCACCGTCCTCACCGACGATTCCCATTTTAACAGGGAACATCAGAGACACTCCGATCGGGAAGCCGATGAAGTAGTATCCCACCAGGTTACCCACGGCTCCCACCACCTGCTGCCCCGCCCCCCTGACGATGCCGCCCGTCACCCTGGAAGACAAAAGGACATCTGTCCAGTTTCTCCATCTCATCCATCTCAGGACAGTAAATGAAGAATAAAGGGGCGTCGTCGTCTCACTGCGAAGGCTTCGGCGATGTGGATGAAACCGTACATCTTCATGACGTCAGCCACTCGCTCAACGATGCTCCTGGCGGGAAACACGCACAGACAGGAAGTCAGATCACACCTGCTCTTACCTGTTCCAAGGTTATTATATCGTTAACGAAAACGAACGGAATAACGAAAACTAGAATTAAAAAACATTTTCGTTAACTGAAATAAAATAAAAATGAGTTTTTTAAAAACGATAACTAACTGAAACTGTATTATGTGTTTATGAAACAAACTAAAATTAACTATAATAATATCAAGAACGTCCTTCGTTTTCGTGTTTGTAATTTTTTTCCTCATAAATGTTTGAAATCTATTAACTTCGCTCGGCCGTACAACAACAACCACAAAAAAAATAAAATAAATAAAGGTCATCAGCAGTGATGGCTGCAGCAAAAGTTGGGAGAAAGCGTCTCAGTCCTATTTGGGATTTCTTTGACTATGACTGTGTTAACGATAAAAATAAGTGCCTTGTTGTAGAAGCAGGTGATACAATGTGTGGAATACTTCTGAAGGAGAAAAAAACCCACAAATCTGAAAGTCCATTTGAAAAGCTCACACAAGAAGGCTAACCAAGACTAGCTGGATAAGCTAGCCTAAGCTAGCCCCCTGGAATGAAGGCTAACCAAGACTACCTGGATAAACTAGCCTAAGCTAGCCCCCTGGAAAGAAGGCTAACCAAGACTACCTGGATAAACTAGCCTAAGCTAGCCCCCTGGAAAGAAGGCTAACCAAGACTAGCTGGATAAGCTAGCCTAAGCTAGCCCCCTGGAAAGAAGGCTAACCAAGACTACCTGGATAAACTAGCCTAAGCTAGCCTCCTGGAAAGAAGGCTAACCAAGACTACCTGGATAAACTAGCCTAAGCTAGCCCCCTGGAAAGAAGGCTAACCAAGACTAGCTGGATAAGCTAGCCTAAGCTAGCCCCCTGGAAAGAGAAGCTACAGCTGCAGGCCAGTCAGTGTTGGGAAGGAACAGGAGAAAACAGCAACTATAATGGACTGTTTCCATGGAGACCAGATAGCTGCTGGTCAGTAAATACGCAGGAACACCACAAGAGGGAAGATGCATTGATAAGTATGTTTATTGAGACCAGAATGAAAACACGACTATGTGATTAATAGCCTTCAAAAAGTTCAGTGCTTCACTCCAACCAAAATTACAACCCTAATTTACAAAATAAAACTAAAACTAACACTGAAACTAATAAAAACTAAACTAAAACTAAGTATTTCAAAACAAAAACGAATAATCTAATCTAGCAAAACTGCTTTAAAAACGAATTAAAACTAACTGAATTTGGAAAAACTAAACTAAAACTAAATAAAAACTAAAACTAATGGAAAATCCAAAACTATTATAACACTGACTTGTTCTACCACAGGTGAGGGAGCACAACACGCTACGAGGAGAAAGAAAGAAAAACTCAAAAGGAAGTGGTGCAGGACAGTGAAGTTACACATTCACATGAAACCAGTCTGAAAATGGAAACATCAGAGCGTAACGGGGACGTGGACGAGAACTCACTCCTCTGTGGTGAAAATGTAACCGATCACATCCTTGGCTCCGCCCAGACACGTTCCCATGACGCACGACACCACAGCTGGATTACCAACAACAACGGTGAAATTTATAAACTGGAATAACAGAGCAGTCCGTCTGACATTAAAAACTGAGTTTTAAATAGCCAAATGTAATTAAATATTGCAATGATGATTGAGATGATGGTATTTGTAGGTGTAAACGTGTGTGCGGACGACTGGATGTAAACTGCAGAGTTTTTCAAATCAAGGCTGAATGCTGATGTGGACAGATGTGCGTCTTAATCCAGCTGTGCGTTTCATCCATACTCGCGCAGATCAGCGACACCTTGCTGGACAGCTTGGCTCGTTCTGCGTTCCCGGCGCCGAGAGCGTTTCCAACCCGGACGCTGGCGGCGACAGAGAAGCCCATGGGAAACTGTTGGAGGGGACACAGTCAGAGAGGAAGGACGTCTCGGTGACCTCTGACCCCCGAGGCCTGAAGAAGCAGTGGAAGTTACCATGTAAGCGACGGCTGCCAGCTGGTAGATGACGGACTGAGCCCCCAGCTCCGTCTCACTGATGGCGCCCGCCAGGAACCCCGCTATCTCGTACAGCCACCACTCCAGACAGTGCATGAGCATGCTCGGGACGGCCAGGCGCAGGAAGGAGCCCCAGTCCTGCAGGGATTCTCCCGACCAACCTGAGATATGAAGGCAGGTGTGTGAGGACTGGCTGACTCGATCCGTATAAAACGGATCGATACCCGTTCGGGTGACGATGCTGCTTTGCTTCCGTTTCTCTGGAAGGCAGGGGTCCAGAAATGACATTAATGCAGGGTGACTGATACAGCGAGGTCTCATTCAGCCCTGCTGCGTCTATAAAGACAGTAGCAACTAGTGCTGGGCGGTATACCGGTTCATACCGAATACCGGTGTTTATTTTTCTTATATGAATTTTTCATATACTGTAATACCGGTGAGTGTGTACTGTAGCGTACACAACGTTGGGAACGCCGCGCGGCGGAACGTAAGTGCGGCAGAACATTGTTTGACAGGGGACTGTTTTGCAGTTGCACTGGAGGCACAACACGCTACTAGTTTCTGGTTAAACGGTGATGGCTGCTAACAGAGAAAGTCCCGAAGTGGAAGCTCCAGAACGGCAACATGAGACTGAGGAACTTCTTCCTAAACCAGGAGCCGTGTCTGTCGTGTGGAAGTTCTTTGGATTTAAAAAAGATGACGTCCAACAAACTACAATAATCTGCAAATGTTGCCGAGCTAAAGTTGTAGCTGCGGGAGGCTACACCAGGCTGGTGTTGCCTCCCGCGGCAACAACTTTAGAACGTTGTTTACATTGTGAAGTTAATGTTGATTTTTTTTTACAAAATATGTTTTTTCAAGTTGTTTGCAAAATGTGAAAAATAAAAGGGTTCTGTATTTTAACTGCAACTATCATCATTCTGATTCCTTAACTTAATCAGAATAACGAGTGCCACCTCTTTGTAAATAGTATCATTTTGTGAGGCCATGCAAACCTGTATTAATACTAGTGTAGATATGAATGTTTTTCTACAATATTCACTCCTCGTGACAGTAAAATAGGTCATTCTAAGACAATTTACTGCAGCAATTCCTCTAAATGATTAGAAAATGTGGTTAACACCCAGTTGTGCCTTCAAAAAAAAAAAAGCGTGATATACCGTGAAACCAATATAATTTTGAAAAATACCATGATATAAATTTGTGGTCATACCACCCAGCACTAGTAGCAACCATGACAGGTTTTTATAAGTCTGTCAGAGAATGCAATGTTTCCTGTTAGAAGCAGACGGTTTTATTAGCTGTGTCACTTTCAGTTTAACAGAATAGCAGTTCTTTTTTACAGGATCCACTTTACTATTTTTCTGAGGACCGTGTAAATGTGGTGCTTTGACCTGTGCGTTCGTTTAATTTAATTTTCTGCTCCAGTTTTTACTCCACTGTAACTGACCTTTTCTGTTTTATGAATGTTTTTATTATTTATTGGTTTCTCATCGTAGGGTTAACCCTAACCCTATCCTCTGCAGTTTGAGGAACATTCTGGAGTTACAACGACGGGAACTGACACGGCTCTGCGTCAGAATAACGCACACATTCGTCACAAAATGGCAATTAACGTTAACACTTGGGGCAACCGAGCTACGTGAAAATAAACTGCTACTTTAAGCCCCTGATGAGACTCTGTCACGCTGTCACAGTTAAACCACAGCGAGGACCGAGACAGAACCAACTAATCCCTAAACTGGAGCGAGTCGCTGGATTTATGACGCGGTGGCGGTGAACGGATGGAGATGCTCTTTTTATACGTTTTCTGTGCACATATAAAGTTAAAATGACCTCAGTTTATCTGCAGGGACCCAATCCATTCCATCATTGAGGTGGAATTACACCTTTGAGTCCCATCAGAGGATTAAAAACAGCCAGACCGCCGGTGGTCGATTGACTCCAGCGCCAACATTAATTTTCACTTGGCTGTAAACAGATAATTCGTTTCTCACTGAAAACTCGTCCAACGAAGGTTCGCCCTCCTGACCGTCTGATACAGGGGTGTCAGACTCATTTCCACTGAGGGCCACATCAGCATCATGGTTGAAGGGCCAGATTGACAGCATGAATGTAACAAAATGCAATGAAAATTAAAGTACACCTCATTATATTGTGAAATGACGGTTTCTGTATTTATTATGTGTTCAAGTTTCAAATATTTAACTCATTATTATATTAAACTCAGAGTTTGTGGTTGTAAGAGTATATATTACCTTGGTTTCAGAAATGGAAGCGGTTCTTTGTTTTTCTTGCAGGCTAAATTTAGCATACTTAGCTCCGTGTTTGGTGTCAAAATGCAGACGTAGATTAAACTCCTTCACGACTGACACCCACCTCATAACACAAAACACATACTGTTATTTCACCTTGAGGTACAAACTTGTAATTGTTTTCCCATCGTTCATGAAACTGCCTTCCTTGTGCATCAATTTTTCTTTTCTTGGACACGTTGGGGTTAGTTTGTAGAGGTTTTTCTTAAGTCCATCAGTTCTGAAAAACCGTCTCGCTCATAGCTACTGTTATTGTTGTGGGTAACGATGAAATGCATGATGGGAGATGTAATTTATTGTCAATATGCACTTTCAAGCTTATTATAAGTCTTAAAATATCAGTTTAAAATTTAAGCCAATAATGTCCAAGCTCTCGAGGGCCACATAAAATGACGTGGCGGGCCACATTTGGCCTTGTGTTTGACACGTGGTCTAGTAACAGACCTGCGGTGGTTTTAACTTGGACGTCGTGGGTCTCACCAAACACTGGTGTGGAGCAGTTCAGTTTAATTTAGTTTCAGGTGACCACACTAACGACCGAACGCTTTGTCCTTCGCTGGTGAGCGGAGGAACAGATCTGCAGACTGTGGTGCGGTCGTCTGGATTTACCGTCCCATGTGGGTTTGTGCAGGCCTCTGGAGCAGATGTAGACGAACAGGAATGCAGCCAGGGAGCACTGGGAGATGGCGTTGGCCGCCGCAGACCCACTGCGGTCGCGTCGGGGGTATCGAACCAAATGAAAGGAGAAAAAATAAATGAAGGTAAAGTGCTTAGTTACAGCTCACATTTCACATTAATTACCAACGAGTGACTTTCAGATGTTTATGTATGTTTAAAAGGAGGGTCTGAGAGGTTTGGCCGGGGGGAGGGGGGGTGTACTCACGCAACCCCCAGGTCGAGAACGCTAAGGAAAACATAGTTGATGAGCGCGTTTAAGACGTTCCCCGCGGCTCCAGATATCACCTGAGGCCACATGATGCCCTGAGAGACAGAGTTTGGACATCAGCTGCGTCTCAGCACAGTTTAAACCCCCCCCCGGTGGTGATCCGCTCTGCTCAGGAAGGGCACCTGGTTCTGGAGATACCTGCCCTGCAGCTGGTACATGAAGGCTGCCTGGAGAAACACAAGGAACCGGGTTAGTTGGACCGACGCAACGCTGAACCTGGTTGGAGGAGCTGAACTCACCGGCAGAGCCGGCATGAAGATCTTCACGTAGAGCTGAGAGAGCCTGGACAGCAAACGGGAGACACGTGAGCAGGGGAGAGTACTGGCAAGGACCTCGCCATACCATATGATGCTTGGGTCATGATACGATATCATGATATATCGTGATATATCGCGATATTCTACCCAGTTAATATTAAAATTAAAAGTATAGATGAAAAATCAAGTTGCTGTATACAGTGATCCCTCGCCAATTCGCGCTTTAAGTTCCACGGTTTTAGTTATTCGTGGATTTTTCAGAAATATATAATATAATAAAAAAATCAAGAAAAAATCACGGAAACATTACAGGATGTTGTGCGCGTTCTCTCACAGTGCAGAAATGTTGTGAGCCAGCCTGGCCCCTTTAAGAAGGTGACCTTATGGGTAATGGCGTGGCCTTATGGGTAATTGTAGTGTGTGTGTCGTGGGACGGCAGAATGAAAACGGGGTTAGATGAAAAGTGGAGTGAGCATTCAAGATTCAAGACAACTTTATTTATCCCTTGAAGGGCAATTCGATTGGGCAGCTCGCGCCCCAACACACACATAACACATACAATAGAAACACAGAGAGAAAGTTGGCAGCTGTGCGCAAAATCTGCAATTTGTTGCATTAAAAAAGTGCTAATACCAATAAATACATTAATTAGAAATAGCCTATATAAACACCGGATGATATCTTTCCTAGAAGGTACACAGTACCTAGATGCACAGTACAAACCAAACAGATTCATAAAGATAAATTTAACAACCTGGAGGGGATAAAAGACTTGGAAAAGCGATTAGCCTTACACACAGGTTGGGCATAACGATTTCTGAAGGCAGCAGTGAAAATTTCTTTTGCTAGAACATGTCCAGAGTTACCCAGAATACTATGAATCTTCCTCAAAAGGCAACCTAGGTCTCTCTGCTTGAGTCCAATAATCTGGGAACAGATTTTCACCACACCATTGAGACTGTTTCTGTCCCCGAGTGACAGGTTGTTGAACCAACAGATAAAAGAATAAGTTAAAAGGCTTTCAATGAAGGACTGATAAAAACGACAGAGAATCACTGGACTGACAGAAAAGGAATTGAACATACGAAGGAGATGAATCCTCTGCTGTCCACGTTTGACCAGTGCTTCAGTGTTGACATCAAATTTAAGCACAGTGCCCGGAGGGCTGTACTACGAAGCGAGATTAGAGGGTTAGCGAGGTATGTTGAGTCTAAAGCCAGGATTTCCAGAACCACGAAGGTGGCTCTCTTTTAACCTGGCTAGATCACCATGGTAATTTACTCTGCAAGCTTAACCTGGTCCGGAGCAGGTTATGTGCAGAGTTTAGGCTCAAATCGGCTCTAAAAAGCGCCGCCCTTTCACTTTCACCCAATCCTGTTGACCTGAGCGCCAGGATTGTGCGAGGATAGGAAGAGAGTATTCAGAGACCGGACTGATCCGCTGGCTTCCTATGACCATATTCTCTATGAACGCTAGAGATTTCCATCTGAGGGAATACGTTACTTTTGTAATCTGCTAGAGCCATATATTGGCAGCGCCACCAAACGCAGCCGTGCGCTCACAGTAGCGCAAACGGTGTGCGTTTCTTTGCGTTTCTTTGCCGCGGGAACCTACATGCATTCAGTTGGTGATGCAGAAAATCTGAGCCAGAATACTGGAATAAAGGTTGTACTTGCTCTTACTGAACTGCTGAATATGTTTGTAGTATTCCCTGGCCATCTGCCCACGCTTCAAATAAAAGAAGCGTTTTACTAAATCGCAGGTAACATAAATTAATAGTCCATTATATTGATAATCAGTGTGACGTGGAATTCATGTGAAATGTTTTAATAGAATTCATTCATAGGATTCCCCAGGGTGATAGGGTACCTATTAAAGTGGCCGGTGAGTGTGTATAACAGATAATATTAAATCTTAAATTAATTTCACATAGATTTACCAAAAAACTAAAGTGATTTTCATTTATCATTCATAATGGGACAGTCAGACCTACATAATGTTTAAATCTGCTGCATTAAGTTTAAAGTTTAAGCGCTCTAAAAGAGGGAGGGAGATTAATTAAGGTGCATTAAGTGGTGAAATAAATATAACTTACGAATTTACACCATCTGCAATTTTTTGCCAGCACTCCTCTCTGGCTTTATTCGCACCTACAGTGTTGCTTTTGGCTGTAAAGATTTCTTTGAAATCCTCATAGCCCTGCATTATTAAAACCTGCTCCTCCTGACTAAAATATATACGGACCACGATCTATCCATTTTATCCGGACTAGGTGTCAAACGCCCCCTTTTATGTGAACGCACACAGAGCAGAAAGCAGAAAGCCGCGGTTAACAAAGATAGTTGATAACCACCGTCGTGGTACCAGTTATCTCTGATGGCGAGTTTCAGGTTTGTTAAGCCAGCTCACCCAAAGAAAGCCTGGCTGTGTCGAACTTGCTTCGTAGTATACCCCTCAGATATTTGTAGGAGCTGACAATCTATGACACTCTCAGTGAAAGCCTGCTTGTTACGTCTAAAATCTATCAACATTTCTTTAGTTTTGGATGCATTCAACTCTAAAAAGTTGTCCTTACACCAGTCTACACCATGGTTCTGTTGGGCACTCTAAAGGAGAGACAACAATACGGTATCATCCCAAAACTTGACAAGGAAGCTGCCCTCACAAAATGATCTGCAGCTGTCAGTAAATCAGATGTAAAGGAGAGGTGACAGGACGCACTATTGTGGTGAACCTGTGTTTGTCACAACAATGTCAGACAAATAACCATTCACAATGACCCTCTGCTGTCTGTTGGTCATGAAATCTAAAATCAATAAAACAAGTTGACTGTTTCTTTTGTTGTTGTTAGCGTGTTAGCTGCTAATTACGAGCCAAAAATAGCACAATAGCAGCTGTTTCTTTACTACGGTTCAGAGATCAGAGGCTGTGAAGGTAACAGAAAGACCACAGTTGAGCCTTTGTCTTGTTTCGCTACTTTTTTGCAGTTTTTAAACATATTTTAAACACATTATTTAGGCTCAGGGGGCTCCGTCTTCAGTTAGCGGATTTTGATTTTTGCGGGGTGGGGGGACATCAATAAAACAAGTTGATTTGATAGTTTAAAACCAGAAATAAGACTCTCAATTAGAAGACAAGGATGCATGTGGTTAATAGCAGAGGAGAAATCTCCAAACAACAGTCTAGCATGGGAATTAGGTTTCTCCAAATGTTTGTACAAGGCGTTAAGAATAAAAATCTTAGCATCCTCGACACCCTTTCCAGCCTGCTACGCAAACTGCAGACGGTCAAGTTTATCCTCAATGGCAGTGAGAATCTAATTTTTAATTAATTTCTCCAGGATTTTCATAATCAATGAAGTGAGGGCAATTGGCCTTAAATCATTAGACTGTCTAGGTAGCGGCACAATATGTGATATTTTCCACATGTCAGGATATTTAAAAGAATCTGCTATTATTTGAAAAATATATGTAAAAACAGCAGTAAGCTGCACGGCGCAGTGATGCAGTGTACGGCCACATATACCATCAGGACCTGGAGCTTTCCTCACATCAGCGCCTGACAGGAGCTTAACCACCTCATCTTCAAGTACTGTGATCTCATTAACTGGGGAAAGTGAATGTTTGTATTGACTTATCTTCTCTGAAAAGTCATGCTGCTCAAAACGAGAATAAAAAGCATTTAAAACATTTGGCGGTTCCTGGTCATTAACCCCTTCCAAATGAACATATTTACCAGTGCTGTTTTTATTCTGGTTTATAGAGGCCATAGACTTGCCTCTACTGTACTGTAGTTCTATTTTATCTCTGTACATTTTCTTTGCTCTCCTTATCTCAGTCCTCACTTCCCTGGATACATCTTTCTTATCCTGACTGTTGCCTGCAAAGAAAATGCATTTTTTTCTTATTAAAAATGCATTTAATAAGTTCTTTTTTTTAGTTCTTTGGTAACCCAAGGTTTGTTGTTTGGAAAAATAGCAATCTCTTTGCAGTGGATATTAGTATCTACGCAGAAAGATATGTAGGAAGACACCACATCAGTCATCACAAGCATCATAGAAAACAGTCCAGTCTGTGCATCAAAACAAGTTTGTAGTGCTGATGCTTTCCTGTCCAGCACTGGACTGTCTTCACAGTGCGCTCCAAGCGTTTCCAAACGGGCTTATAGGAGGGCAGGAGGAAGATGCTGTGGTAGGGCTGGGCGATAAATCGATTAAATCGATTAATTCGAATTTGTACTTAATGTCGATTTGTTTTAATGAAAATCGATTTTCTCATTAACATCCGCCACCAGCGCCTGCCTGCTGGGCTCCCGTAGGCCAGAGAGCGCGGAGTGGGCGCCCCCCTCGCGCGCCCCCCTCCCCACCCGCGCTAGGTACACAAACAAGCAAGCAGTGCTGATCTTACACCAAAGAAAAGAAACGTATCCTCGGTTATTTGGAATTGGTTCGGGTTTGTGGCGTCAGACACAGAACAAACAGCACCTCGCTGCAAAGTCTGTTTAAAGGCTGTTGCTACCAAAGGTAGCAGTACTACAATTTACTGCAGCACCTTAAACAGAAGCATGCTGTCGAGTTGGAGAGGTGTTGCTCCCTACGAAAAAAACGACCGCGGCAGCCCAAGCACCGCCACCAGAAAACAACCTACCGTCTTGGAAACGTTGACAAACTGTATCCCGTATGATGAGAAAGGAGCCCGGTGGAAAGCTGTCACGGATGCAGTCGTGATGTATATTGCAAGAGATATGGTGCCCATATACACCGTGGAAAAGCCGGTGTTTATTCACCTGCTCAAAGTTTTGGATCCCAGGTACGTGCTACCAGGCTGCAAATATTTTTCTGACGTTGCCTTGCCTCGTAAATTACAATGGAAGCCTAAAATTAAATTTTTAATTTTATTTGATGCAGATGTTTAAGTTAAGTTAACATGATTCAGGGAATCAAAATAGTGCCCAAATACTTTTTGTTTACCACACAAGCACCTCCTTATTATGCAAAACATGTTCAGGTAACTGAGAGTTTTGTTTGCACTTTATTTTGTCAACCTCAAAAAAGGGGTCTTATAATACTATGTTTTACTTATTTTTTGTGTCATTTCGAAACTAGATTACTGAAAAGTTACATTGTCACTGTTCACAATGGCAGGCAGGGCTTGCCATCTCTTTTTTTGTGGCTTGTTTATGTAACTGAAACTCCAGAAGGGAAAATTTAAACAAAATAAAACTGAAACTTGTTTTGAACAATTTCTTTGTCATCTACAAATTGATTTTAGGTAGGGGGTGAAAAAAATCGATTTAAATCGTGAATCTGGATTTTTTCTGAAAAAATCAGAGATTTTTTTTTTAGGCCATATCGCCCAGCCCTATGCTGTGGTGATAAGATGCTCCCAATGCAGGTCTGGGAACAGACTTATAAGCACCGGGCACAGCGCCATAACACAAGTCAATCATTGTCTTCCGTTGTGTGGTGGCGCATGTTACATATTCCTCATAGGTTTTTAATAATTTGTCCAACCGACAATGATTCAAATCTCCAAGAATAAATTTCGGAGCGTCAGGAGAAAGAGAGTCAAGCTTATGTGTCACATCCACTCTTTTAGTCTGGTGGAAAAATGGGAATTTTCAGGGAAGCTTGCATTGAGGTATAACAGATGTTTTATTGTTTTGCATGGTAGATTAGACCTTCCTAAGCATATTTCAGCCGGGTGCAGTGACTGCACCCCTGGGCAAAATATTTTATAGCGAAAATTGAAAATGTCCACCATCGCCAAAAATTAGCAAAATGACAGATCTTGAAATTGCTGTATCTCATCCTCAAATTGACATAGAAACCTGTTTTTTTTTTGTGTTGAAAGATATGTTTTTTCTGGTGCAGAGAGGCAGTAGAATGATCCATTTTTCACCATTTTACACGACATAGAATTTTTTTTAGCTTTTCAGGTATAAACAGGGTCCAAACTGCCCAAAAGGTATGAGTTCAGCGTGTCATTCCTGAGATTTTTTGACAGAAACTTAGTATTACTCATTTTTGTCATGAAATCTGTTACATTTCCATTCCACATAAGATTTGACTAATTCTATGTTTATTGCAGACAGATTTTTGATGCTTATTCAATTTACATGCATGCAAAAATAACCAAAATGTTGCATGTTTGTTGAAAATGCTTTGCATGATTGAGGCTGTATGTGCTTCACATATCACTGATTCTTGAGAGTTGGGACAAAATATGGCCTACATAGAACAGTCTAATTTATATTGAAAATCAAGAAATTCATCATGGTTTACATACATACAAAGTTAAATCTAAAGAAACTGTGTATACCTATGTTCTTTTTATAATGCATTTTACACTTTTTCTGTGTGTATTTGTTTAAATGTATGGTCTGTGGTTAAGAGGTCCATGTTAATATACCTGTCCTCAGCAAGAGGTCACAGTATTGACCCACCAAAAAAACCTTTAAAAAACTCTTTGAGTGTGCAAACATATATATGAAATAACAAAGAGTGGTCTTAAATATATAAAACAATACATAAAGTGAACTTCAAACAATAAAATCCTAAAATCCTGCCTATCAAAGTTCTGTCCTCAGATTCTGTCAACTCCGTCAGATTTTTTTTACAATCCTCACTAAATCAGGAAATAGAATGGTCAGCTATATCCCTGAGGGCCCCCTTTTCTCTCCCTACCTGTTCTGAATGCCGCTACCACACATACTCTGGTATGTTTTACATTTTTTGATATTTAAGACAAATAATGTTGATATTCCTATGGTAACAGCTGGAACATGTCAACACCTTCTCTCTGTTATGATAATGTTTTTAAACAGTAGTGGATTGAATTTAGGTATTTTAGTGAGGTTATTGAGACAGCTAGCAACTGAGGAAAAACCAGCTAGCTGCAGTGAACAATACATGTTTTGGCGGGAAAATACATGCCCTTTTGTCAACTTCGTCAGGTTCTATGCAGGGCAGTGCAGGGCAGTCACACACACACACACACACACACTGTCTCTCTCTCTCTCACCCCCCTCCACCCCCCCCCATCCCATGAGGAAAGATGTGATGTCCCTGTCTGATCCCGATGAGCAGGATACTGTCACAACACAACCCACAAGGAAGAAGGAACATCCAAAATACTCACTGATGCCGCAGACAGAATCAAGATCAGAGACAAGCTAGCAACTTCTATTGATCCCTTGAATCCAGAGAGTCACCAACCCGACAGCCTTGTCAACATAGTCACAGGAAGGGTAGCATCACCATCCGTTAATGTGGACAACTCTGTCAATTTAGGCAAGCAGCTGATGAAGAGCTACGAGGATGGCTGGCCTCAGAGTTTCAACAAACCCCTAAGCAAGCCTACAGTCACCATGGCAGAGCAAAAGAAGAGAGTCAAAGTTGGGGATGTTCCTGTGTATGATCCATCACTGATCTACTCTCGTATGCTGTGTCTCCAGAAAGTCAGAGACATCAACATGAAAGATGTGCTGAGCTATGAGCTGGCTGATGCACCGCCGTCAATGTTTGACAAGTCAGGGGATATGCGAATAACAAAAGCAAAGTCTACCCTGAAGACCAAACTGCAAGTTGAGCTGACCGACCGTCGTACTGTTCCTGCTGATGCCATAGTTCTTGATGGGTGTGCTACACTGTGGGTCGTCCGCTGGCCAGCACATGGTGTTGTCCAGGATTTCATCAAGAACCTGGTAGAGTACGTCTCAAGTCACCTCAGAGTCGCAGACACATACCTGATCTTCGACAGGTATAATGACAACAGCATCAAGGAAATCACCAGGACATCAAGAGCTGGGAAACATGCAAGTCGGGTTCATCAGCTAACACTAGTCACACCACTTCCACCTCAGAAGTGTGTATCACAGTCACGAAGAACAAAGTACAGTTGATCAACCTTATCTGGGCCTACCTAAGAGAGCACAGGGAGCAACTACCACAGAATGGAAATGTCTTGGTGGTAACCTCTTCAGAACCTACACCCATCCAGATCAGTAATGAACAAGTAGAGGAGCGTCAGGACCTTCGTACGACACACGAAGAAGCTGATGTGATCATTGTCCAGCAGGTGGTCCATCTGGCTGGGACAGGTCGTGACAGCATCAAGGTGCTTGCTGATGACACTGATGTCTTCGTCATGCTTCTACACTTCTTCAGGGAAAAGAAGTTGACCTGCAATATCATCATGGTGGGAACAAGCTCAGGCCGCAAATGTGCTGACATCAAAGCAACAGTAGAAAAGCATGGGGACACCATAAACGACCTCTTGCCAGCACATGTGTTGTCTGGTTGTGACACTGTCTCATCACTGTGGAACATTGGTAAAGGAACTGTGCTGAAAGTTCTCAAATCTGGAAAGAAACCCCTGAACAAACTCGGTTTCACAACTGAGAGCGATGACAGCGTTCTGCTGCAATGCATTGCCTTTATGGCATCATGCTAAGGTCATCCGAAGGAAACGAACATGACGTCTCTGCGATACCTGACCTGGGGGACCAAGATGGGCAATCACAAGCTGACCTCTGTCCCGGAATTATGAGTGCTTTCCCCCAACCACTGAAACATGCAAGCAACATGTGCTAAGAGCACACTTGCAAGCTGCCATATGGAGAGGTGTACTGGAACCAGATCCACCTGCCCTCAGTCCACTGAGGTATGGATGGATGAAGAGTTCCCAAGTCATCCACTTGGAGCCAGTTGGTCTGCCACCAAATGTGGATGCTGCACCTGAATCTGTGCTGCAAATGATTAAATGTGGATGTGATTCCTGTTCCAACTGCCCGCTGTACCTGCAGAGAGGCTCACACCTCATGCTCAGAATTCTGTGACTGCCATGCAACAAGTTACTGCAGAAATCCTCAGACAGTGCCAGTAAATTCAGTGCACCAGGACGAGGAAGATAATGAAATGAGAATCTGATGGAGATGACAATTAAGCACTGAGCATAGCAGTGCCTGCTTAGCTATGTCTGAAATTGTGGAGGTGCTTTATGAACTAGTCTGATATAGATAATTTTTGTTATGCTGAAAAAAATTCAGCTTGCAATGGCAATGTATGTTTTTGTCATTTGCCCATTTTGTTCTGTTGTACATATGGTAAACTGTTTTCTTGTGAATTCTTTCTTCAAATTCTAGTTGCAAGCAAGTAATGACAAACACTGTTTACTTCATTCACCTATAGACAGACAAGATAATAAAATACATTATGTGTGTTACATGTGATCTAGGGTGTTTATTGCATGATTTATGATGTATGTTGCTGCGGTGTACATACAGGACTGCGTAGTTTTCATGTTTGAAAACAGTCCTGCAAGTATTATCTAGACATGGATTATTCAAGTATGTTATAGTTGTAAGTATACTGTTCCTGTTTGATTTAAAAGAAGTATCTGTTCTTCAAATTATAGAACTTTGTGACTGGAAAATTTTCTTATTATACTTAATACATGCGATTTTGAGGATTTTAGCCTATAAAAATGGCACATTATGCGGAAATATAATTACGGGCATAAAATTGATGAAATATAAGTGTAATTGTATTCTTATACCCCAAAAACATATATATAGCCACAAAAATCAAGTCTCTATGTCAATTAGAAGGTGAGATATAGCCATTTAAAGATATTTCTCGAGACCGAAGTTGGCCATTTTGAAATATGCCTATAAAAAATTTTGCCCAGGGGTGCAGTCACTGCACCCGGTTGAAATATCTTATTGAAGGTCTTGTCTACCATAATCAACAATAAAACATCTGTTATACCTCAAAACAAGGTTGTGTCCAATTCCACCAGACTATTTCCCTCTTTCCCTGCGTATCCTTTTTAAGTGTATTTTTCTGGATACCCGATCTTTGTCCAGACCACGTAACAGTGTGGAAGAGATGTCAGGGTCGTTTCCAGAAGGTTGCAGAGACAGGTGAAACTCCCGACTATAAGTGATTCGGTTTGGAGTCCCGCCAGCTCCATTATCACCACGTTGATCTCCACAAACCAGCCGTGAGAATAAAGTCCATAAAGCAGCACAGATCGTCACATACTTCATCAGGTTCATGTCTGCAGCTTACACACGTAGCTTGCCGAGAGAAAAAAAATGGACGATTACGACACAGTAAAGATAAAAGCAAACAAAAACGGACAAACATTTGCGAGCTGCCCCGAGTCACACCCGACAGAGCGCCTCCCCCCGCGATTCATGACGCCCCGCATCAACAGCAGCCCAGCGTGTATAGATTTACATCCTCTGTTAACCGACAGGAGCCCAACAATACAACCTGTGTGATGTTACAAGTTCCTGCAGTGCCAGAATAAAGTGCTCGTTCCATGCAGAGAAAACCAGACTTTTCCTTCTGTTGTTGTTAGCGTGTTAGCTGCTAATTACGAGACAAAAATAGCACAATAGCAGCAGTTTGTTTACTACAGTTCAGAGACCAGAGGCTGTGAAGGAAACAGAAAGACCACAGTTGAGCCTTTGTCTTGTTTTGCTAGTTTTTTGCGGTTTTTAAACATATTTTAAACACATTATTTATGCTCGAGGGGCTCCGGCTCCAGTTCGTGGATTTTGATCTTTGCGGAGGGGCGCCGGTCCCCATTGACCGCGAAAAATAAGGGATCATCAGATGATATTGATCATTCAGAGAACAAATTGAGTCATAAACTTTTTGCTTCAAAACAACCTATTTATTGTTTATTATTAGTGTTTTTGCACATTTAAGTAACCATTAGTAGCCAATAAAAAATTGATATTAGGAGCTGAAAAATCAATATTGTATTGGGCGGCCAAAAATCGCGATATATTGCCTAATTCAGTGGTGTGCAAACTGTGGTACGCGTACCACCAGTGATACGCGAGTGCCCTCTGGTGGTATGCGGGGGAACGTCAGGACTTTTCACATTTTTTCCACATTTTCACTTTTTTAAATCAGAAACATACAATGCATTATAAATAAAATGTTTCAAACGAAATTCAGGTAACAATAAATAACCACAATAAGGAATAAACATCTCTCTTGTGTGTTTAAAGCTAATTCAGAAGGCATATATATTTTAAAGCTGGTCATCATGGTGGTACTCAGAGAGCTGAATAGTTTCTCAGGTGGTACGCGGGATTAAAAGTTTGAGAACCACTGGCCTAATCGATTTTTTTTTCACACCCCTACACGCGAGTGGAAAACCACAGAGTCGTGTTTGTAGCATGTGGCGCTGCTTTAGCGTGAGCGGGTCACCTGGCCACCTCCCTGCTCTGCCGGACGGCCAGCAGAAGAGGCTGAGTGTTGATGAGCACGGCCCAGCAGGGGAAACAGGCCAGCAGGAGAATCCAGACCCCCCGCTGGAGGATCACGCCCACACGCTTCAGGTTGCCACTCCCATAAGTCTGGCGGGGTTTCAGGAAGACAGGAAACCTGCGTGAATACACAAAATTCAATCCGTGCGTGAAGATGGAGGATGAAATACCTGAGATATGAGTGTGTCACACGCCGACGCCAAACCACACCCGATGGAAATACCCGTGACGTTTATGACCTACGACGACAGAGACGCTGGTCAATAAAAACCCACACATGCACAGACTCAGAAAGGTGAAGGTGAGTAAAAGGCATGAGGCTCTTCCAGAAGCAGAAAGACGTCTCACTGCGATGGCGAGGGCCACCCCCGCCAGCTCCGTCGGGCCCAGGTGACCGCAGAACACCACGCTGACGAACCCGATCAGGAAGCTCATCAGCTGCGAGATGAACTGAAAAAACACAACCAGACACAGAATGAGCTGAAACGGTCCCAGCTCCGAAACCAGACCGGGACCAGAACCAGGAAATAAAAAAAACTAGCGCTGGGCAAGTTAAAGCGTTATTATCGCATTAACTCATTAATTTATTAACGGCGACAGTTATTTTATTGCGTGTTAACACATGTTGCTCACATGCTTTTGTTTTGAAAAGTCTGTTACTGGCTGCTGCGGAACTGGAAGATAATTGGCAGGTAAACATGCGGAAAAGCTAAAACAGACATGGAGAACGGTAAAAATCTGTGAACTTTACAGTTTAGGTAGCAACTCAGGTAGAAATATTAACAATCCTGTCTCAAAAAAAAAACTTTAAAAACCCCTTTGTTCAAGACAATTGGCGTCATTCCTCCATGTTCCATCAGATCTGCTCCATGTGTTCACTGTCCTGCTGTTCTCTAGCTGGTTACTGCAGTGCGGCTCCATCTAGTGGCACAGATGTGTAATGACAACAGAAAGTCTGTTCCTTGATTATGAAAAAGAGCCATTTCTGGGTCACGTAAACCAGACAATAAAATATTAAAAACAAATTCAGTCCCGTGGCCTGTTTGCTAAAATTGAAATATAAAAAAAAAAACAGGCATTTTTTTTGTGTTTTTTTTGTGTTAAATGGATTGAAAAATGGAAAAAAAAAAAAGTAGTCACTTTTAAATTTTTTAAATTTTGATTGACAATTGAAAATGGAAAGAATGAATGATACACGGATTGGTAAAGTTACTGAACTTTAACATGGACATTTTTCATTTTAAAGTTCTCCCAGACGGAGGATTCAACAGAAACAAGGTTATTTGTAACAACTGACAAGTTGAACTCCCCGTTAAAAGTTTCTGCTGTTACCTCAGAAATTAATGTTTTAATGTTCTGATTGTGCTGAGCCACAACATTTTGTTGTAGACTTTTGTTTGTAGACTTTTTTTTTTTTTTTAAAAACAGGATGACATTAATGCTCCTGGCAGTGGCAATAAGCTTTATTTTATTTTACATTTTTTAAGCTGAGATTTACACTAAATATGTGTTACTGACAAGTGCTGATGTTAAAAGTGTTTATAGTTCATATGGCAGCAAAAAATAAATAAAAGTGACCTTTACACGCTACTTTTGAATTCATTATTTGATTTTGCATATACAATGCGATTAACCGTGATTAAAATTTTTAATTGTTGCCCAGCCCTAAAAAAAACCCATTCCTGTTTGCTCGTGGCAGTCACACCTGTAAAAAATGCATTTGAACGCTCCTTCTTCTTCTTTTCTCCCCAAAATAGTTCCTGTGATTACTCGAGAAGGTTTATGGCACCAAAAGGTTTGCACTAAAGGAAAATAAACCCTCATTTGTCAAGATGGGTGTTTGTGCAACAACAGCTTTCAGAAGGAAAGTGCAGCTGTGCTTTTCTCCTGCACACTTAAATCTGACAGTTTATCAGTTTATTTAATGTCCCCTGTGAATTTAGTCACTATATGCTGAATATAGCTTCTTCAAAAACTACAAATAGAAAAGCAAACCTCCAATAAATCCGTCTGAAGTGGATGATTTCAGTAACGATACTTCTGACGGGTTCAGCCCTAACCCTTCATTTCTTTAAATTAAAATAAAATCTCTCCAGGTGTGTAACCTCACGCTGAATCATGGTCAGTATTACTGCAGTAACATTCCTGGTTTTAAAAGTCTCACCACGGGTCCGGCCAGTTTCAGGAACTGAACCGTCTCAGTCCTGTAGTCCTGGACCAGCTTGATCCTGGTGAGGGAGCGTCTGCAGCAGGAGTCAGCGCTGGGAGCTGCAGGAGGAGGTGACCCGTCTGCTCCGGTCTGGACATCCACCCCCCCACCTGTGACCTGTGGTGGCAGATCTTCCATCTCGGACCGACTCTCGCAGGAGACAGAACCCGGCCAGCGAGTATAATACGACCCGAGGCCTGGAGACGAGAGCCGGGATCAAGAACTAATAATCAATAACGAGGGCTGCGTCTGCCCACCGTCCTCCTGCTCTGTGGGGGCGGGCAGCACGGGTCCACCTCCAGGAACGAGCTGGGCCAGAACATCTACGGGGCGTCCTCACCGCTGTACCAAAGTTCACAGGGATTCAGTAATTTTTAGTCACGACGGACTGATGATAAAACTCTCTGTATGAGTAACAGAGTAACAGAGTAACAGAGCTCCAACCTGTCTGAGTCGGAGCGCCTGCAGGACTCAGAACCAGGACCAGGACCAGGACCAGGACCAGGACCAGAACCAGGACCAGGAACCAGGACCAGGACCAGGACCAGGACCAGGACCAGGACCAGGACCAGGACCAGGACCAGGACCAGGACCAGGACCGAAACCCTGCAGGTCGATTAGACACGAGCTGTTCTGCTGGATGAGGGATTAAAAAGATGCAGTTATGAGTCATGCCTGCTTTTTATCTGGATTTGACCCCCCCCCCTTCACCTCCACCTCCACCTCCCGCAGGATGAGCAGATCTGCAGCTGCTTCATTCCTTCAAACTGTGAACTTTTCTGAGCTTTGCCTCTTTTATTGAGGATGTCAAGCCAAAGAACAGCAACATGAAGCAGCAGCTTTCCAAATGTTTGGTGAGATACTGGATCATTTTAGCCCGAGCAGGAACCAAACCACCAGGGTGGGTATCAGGGTGAATTCCAATTCCTCCCTTAACCCTCAATCTCAACCCTCAATCTCAAAAATGTGCGCTCCCGTTAAGTGCCAGTGCTGTCCCGATTCTCAGAACGTCAAATTGAGAGACAAGTTTTGCCTCAAAATTGAGATTCTCCGGCACCACCCTTGGTAGTAAGGGCTACCCAGAAGGCACTGGGTAATTTACCCAAGACATCTTCGAAAAGGATGGTGACAAAAAAAGCTAGCTACAAATGTAAATATCTTCATAGTTCTTAAAGATATAAATGTTACGAAACCATCTTATTGTCTTTGTTAGAGACTTTTCACAGATTAACATTGTTGTTGCGTAACATTAATTTTTTTTTACTTTACGATGTTTGCTGCCGGGCCGGCGGTCCCCGACCGGCTTCACATTACTTATATACTTTGTTGTATTGTGACGGAGGACTGAATAATGTATCCTCTATTGTGTTATTTGCTAATATTATTTAGAGAATATACGGCGCTCTTTTCAATGTTATCCTTGTGTCATTTCAGGAAATACAGAGACAACACGGGCTCTGATACATTTCAGTCTGAAGACGTAACTGCACTCGAGGGGTGTCCCATTTCTAAGTCACAAGATAACCCTGACACTTACTTACGTGGGTTTAGATTAAGGGCCAAAATTTGAGGGTTAAGGGCGAGAGTTGAGATTGAGGGTTAAGAGAGGAATTGGAATTCACCCTAAAACTATATCATATCATCTGTCTGCCCCAACGGATTCCCGTCCACTCCTCTTCATCGGAGAAGCTGTGGAGCTGACCACGTGGACCTGCACGCGTCACATGACTCCACACGATGGTCTCAGCCAGCACGACTAAGATGGATCAGCTGTGTTTCACAAGAAGGGGCTTCCTTTTATCAGCCTGTGTGCATGTCCTTCACATCCTACACGACCGTCTGGTTCTGTAGTAAAAACCCCGACCAACAGCAGCAGATGCAGGACCTGAGCGACGAGCATCATGATGACCCGGCCCAGCACCCACCACCATCATCCTCCTCCAGCTACGAGGCTCATCACCTCTGTGCTGCCTTTGATTGGGATGCTTTTAGGTTTTATCGTTAGTTTTGGGTTATTTGTCATCACTAGGGTTGGGCATCATTTGGATTTTAACGATTCTCGATTCCGATTCTTTGATGTGTAGGTCAACCTATCCCGACCTATCTAACAGTAGAAGTTTTTCAATAAAAAAAACTGGGACACATTTACACAGGCGACAGGCCATTTTTTTCATATTGTGCATTTACTTGAATGTGAGCGATTCAACGTCTGAGAAGGGAAGGAGCCGCTGTCATTTTACCCCTTGCAGCCAACGTGAATGAGGTGTCACGTTTCACTGGTGGCTGGCTGCTAACGCTAGCTTCACTCGGCGTGCGCATAACTGGTTGCGTTTCCGTCGAGGAGTTTCTGGCAGACGGACTCTGTTGAAGTCGAAGAAGCGACGGGAGCGGGGGAGCAACGCGGTGAATTAAATATGGTACACTCGTTTATTTTTGTGGTGCCATGCAGGTGAAGGTGTTTTGCCATATTAGTCGTGCTCCCTCCTTTGGCAGTAACACGCTTCCTGCAGATGTTGCACTGCGGCAGGCGCCCAGCGTTCTCAACTCCGCGCTAGTGGCGCGGAGTTGAGACCGCCGGACGGAGTAACATCAACAAACTAGTGCAGTAAATCATAACAAAACAAACAACAACAACAACAACAACAACAACAACAAAAATAGCGTGGACATTTTGGAACCGAAAAAAGGAATCGACATTCAAAAATCTTCTAAACGGCTACATGAACGCTATGATGTAAATAAACAGACGTAGGAGTCCGGTAAGCAATATGAGGGTGTAATTAAAAAAAAAAAAAAAAAAAAAAAAACATTAAGCGATTTGTCCTATGCTAACCTTACATTTAAAAACGAACGACCGTTAAGCAGGGAAATTAGGTTTGCCTTGTAATGTGCACTGCTCTGAATGTAAACATCATTACTCAGAGACACCAGACTGCACAGGCAGGGGTCCCTTCATGGTTAAGGGTTTCCCCACCGAACTTTGAAGTTGAGTTCATACTTCAGAAGTGGAAGTCATTTGAGTTTGTAATGTGTAATTATATGTTCAGTTCTACTTTGATTCACAGACAGAAGTTGTTTTGTTCAGGTCATCTTGTCAGGTTGATTATTCAGGCGAATAAGTACTACCTTTTCCCTTTTGTCAGTTAAGATGGTTCATCAAACATATAAAGTTATCACTCTGAATGTAAACGGGTTACATAACCCTATAAAAAGAAGTAAAACTATTGCTAAAATGAAGAGAGAAAAACAGGATATAATTTTTTGGCAAGAAACGCATCTCTCAGACATCGAACATGATAAGCTCAAAAAAATGGGTTTTAAAAACACATATTATTCATCTTTTGATAAGGGAAGTTCAAGAGGAGTTGCAATATTGATTTCAAATAGAATAAACTTTATGTTTTCTTCTCAAATTGTTGATAAGGAAGGCCGTTATGTCCTAGTTAAGGGTTTTATTGACCATAAAGAAGTCACTTTACTGAATGTCTATAGACCTCCGGGAAATAATAAACAGTTGATCAAAAAGATCTTTGATCTAATATCGGTGGTGGAAACATCTGGGGTGTTAATATGTGGGGGAGATTGGAACACTCAGCTTTGTCATCAAACAAATTAAAGAAGATAGGAGCTGAAGCAGTATATATATAAAAAAATTCTTAAAATATTAGGCATGATTGACATATGGAGAGACCTACACCCTTATGATAAATATTTTACTTTTTTCTCCCACCCCCATTCAGTTTACTCGAGAATTGATTATTTTTTCATGTCCAACTTTGACAGACACAGGATTATAAACTGTGATATAGGAACAAGGGACATTTCTGATCATGCAGGGGTATACTTAATATTACATCTAGATAGTAAACCCAAGGACACTTTGTGGAGACTCAACACAAATCTTCTGAACGACCCTCACTGTCAGAAATATATAAAGAACGAAATCAAAGACTATATCACTTATAACAATAATGGATCTGTGTCTCCTAGCACGCTCTGGGATGCTGCTAAGGCAGTTTTGAGAGGCAAACTTATAACATGGTCTGCCCAAAAGAAAAAGGAAAGAGATAAACAAATTAAGGATCTGACTGAAAAATTAAGATATTTGGAGAGTAAACACATAGTAAATAACAACCCGGATGTCCTAAAACAGATTTTAAATACAAAACAAACTTTAAATAATATTTATGAAAAGCAGATATCTGAAAGGGCTAAGTTCATCAAACAAAATTTCTATGAGAATGGTCCCAAATCCAAGAGACTCCTGGCGTGGCGAATACGCAAACAACAGACAGAGAGGTGTATACATAAAATAAAAGATCCCCAAACTAATAGGACATACCATAAATTGGAAGATATACAAAAAGCTTTTGAGACGTATTACACAAATTTATATGCCCAACCTGAAGCGTCTGAAATAGGAGTTGTATCTGAGTTCCTGACATCATTGGACTTACCATCTATAGGAACAGAGCAGAACAGAATAATAACCCGAGAGATAACAGATGAAGAAATAAATAAGGCCATTTCACATCTTAAATCAAATAAAATGTCAGGCGCCGATGGTTACCCCTCAGAATTTTATAAATTGTTCAGGGAAATAATACTACCGATGCTTAAAGAAAGTTTTAATTATGTTCTCAAAGGCGGAGAACCCCCTGTGTCATGGAGACAAGCAGTCATCTCAGTAATTCCTAAGCCTGGTAAAGACAAAACAAACTGCAGTTCCTACAGACCAATATCTGTTTTGAATATTGACTACAGATTATTCGCATCGATATTAGCCAAAAGACTGGAAGATATAATCCCAGATCTCATAGATACAGACCAAACGGGCTTTGTTAAACATAGACAGACCCAGGACAATGTGAGACGGGCACTCCACCTTGTTGATCATATAAGAAACAATGATATTGAATCTGTAGCCATTAGCTTGGACGCCGAAAAAGCTTTCGACTCGGTTCGCTGGGAATATTTGTATTTAACCCTTAAAAGATTCGGCTTTAATGATCAAATAATTAAATGTTTGAGATCTCTCTACCACATCCCCTCAGCCAGAATTAAAATAAATGGAAACCTTTCTCGATCAGTTCTCCTTGAGAGAGGATGCAGACAAGGATGCCCCCTTAGTCCCACTTTTTTTGCCTTATTTATTGAGCCCTTGGCTCAGGCAGTCAGAGAAGCCAATGATATAACAGGTGTACAGATTGGAGATTCACAGTATAAAATCTGTTTATATGCAGACGATATCCTTTTGACTCTTACTAATCCCAACGTAAGCCTGCCCAAATTAATGTCCCTTCTCCAAGAATTTGGTTTGTACTCAGGATATAAACTGAATTTAAAGAAAACACAAACACTTACCTTTAATTATGAACCACCAGATAGAATTAATAAACTGTGTAATTTCAAGTGGAAAGATAAAGTAATTAAGTACTTAGGGGTTCAAATACCAAAAGATCTTTCAACCATCTACGATCTTAATTACAACCCTATAACTGCGAGTATTAAAGTTGACTTGGACCGATGGTCACTGTTGCCCATGAACATGTATAATCGAATAGATGCAGTCAAAATGAGTATATTACCAAAGTTGCTCTTTCTTTTTCAATCACTCCCCATTGAAATACCCCCTAAACAATTCAATAATTGGAATAAAAAGATATCCTCTTTTATTTGGGGAAAACAAAGGCCCAGGATTAGGTTCCAGACCCTACAGCTTCCTAAAAATAAAGGCGGGAGAGCTTTGCCTTGCCTGGAAGATTATTATAAGGCAGCACAATTGCGGTCCTTAGTGTATTGGTGCGACCCAAAATATGACGCTAAATGGAAGGACCTAGAACAAAATCAGATAGAGGTACCTCTCCAAGCTCTTGTGGGGGACAGAACACTACAGGAAAATTATTTAGAAAATCTGAACACATGGACCACTGTACCATTAAACATTTGGCATAAACAACTTAAAAAGGGGAGAATTGAAAGGAATGCACGAATACTACGGTGGATTGCATATGATACTGAATTCACCCCAGCAAAACTAGATAACAGGTTTAAACACTGGATAACTAAGGGTATTACCTCCTATTGTATGATATCATCCAACAATCACTTAGTCTGCTTCCAACGGTTTAAAGAAACATTCTGTTTGGAGAAACAAGATTTTTTTAGATATCTCCAACTGAGGAATTATTTTGATAAGAATATTAAAACCACCGGGGAGATGGGTGTGACTCTGATAAAGATATTTGTTGATGCATATAAGGGTAATGACAATAGGAAAATAATCTCTTTGATTTACTCAGCACTGCAATTGGAGAGAGGTACATCTACAACATACATCAAATCCAGATGGGAAAGAGAAACCAACATAACACTAACCAATGATGAATGGTTAAATATCTGTAACACACAATCCATAACTACCAGTTCTGATCTTTGGAGGGAGTTTGCCTGGAAGAACGTTGTGAGGTTCTTTATAACACCCAAAAAAAAAAAATCGCAATCCAAAAATCCTGAACACAGTCACTGTTGGAGAAAATGTGGTAATATGTCTGCGGGTCACTTCCATATTTTTTGGGAGTGTCCGGTTGTCGTCCAGTTCTGGACAGATGTGATGACAGAAATCAGATCAATAACCGGCCTAAAGATTACTCTGGATTTTAGCATCATATATTTAGGTAACTTGCCATCAGGACTGGAAAAACATGACCGATATTTGTTGCAAATATTACTAGTGAGCAGTAAAAAGTGTATAACCAGGAAATGGCTGGATAAAGAACCCCCAACAACAATAGAATGGATTGAAATAGTGAAAGAAATTCACACTATGGAAAAAATGACCCTCTCTCTAAGAGGTGCTGTTGACAAGTATACAAAAGGTTGGAGGAAATGGAAGCATTACTTAAACCATGTATAATATCTTAATTTGTTATTTTATTTTATTTTTTTTTATTTTTTTTTATTTTTTTTTCTCCCCTTTTTATTTTTGATCTTATTACTCTATTATTATTGCTGTTGTTACCCATGTTTGTGACTGAGGCCTCATGGAGAACCCCGACGGGCCCGAGGAACACTGGCAATTGTGAAGGACTCTGAGACATAGTGATAATAGATTACAGATATCCCATGATGATTCTTTTATGATTCTGTTTTGTTTTTCATATCTGAACGATCCATTGATATACTGTACCACATACCTGAATGTCAAGGTTCCCACCTGGCTAATGATGACCCTGTCTGTTGACTTGTTATTGTTTGTTTTATTTGTACTGTCTACTTAAAAAAAAATGAAAATAATAAAAAGAAAATTAAAAAAAAAAATCTTCTAAACGATTCCAGAACTGGACGTTAGGAACCGATTCCTACTTGGAATCTGTTTTTGGTGCCCAACCCTAGTTGTCACCAAGCTGCAGCTGGGTGACACTCCCTTTTGTCTTAACGACAAATAAATGGTCCAAACACGACAGAAATGGTGTCTTTGAGAAACGCTGAGGGAAAGTTCTCGGTCTAGTCTGGAGGCCAAAAAGGTTGTGTTTGAAACTGTCAATGAGTGTTTCTGCAGCGTGAAGCAGAAACAGTGAAACAGTGAAAGGCTGGATTTAATGTACTTTGTCCCGTCTGTTTTATTCTTATTTATGGTTTATGGTGTATTTGACATGGACAGTGCAAATTAATAAACTTAATTAGCCAAAATGGCTATTTTACATCTGTTGTCCATGGATCGGTGTTAACAGGTCAGATGCAGACTAAAAGAAACAAAATCACAAAATACACAGACATCATGTTAAAAACTTATTGGTAAAAGAACACATAAGACATATAAAAGCAGGATGGTTAATATAGGAAAATAGGGAAAGAGAAAAAAGGAAAAGAAATAATAAAGATATAAGACAATGTACAACTAATAACAAGTAGAGGTGCTGACAGTGTGATGTTTAGTGTTGACATATCTGGTGGCTAACTAACCACTTTTTTAGGTTGTATTTGAATGTATGGTATGTACTTATATCTCTACCATGTGGGATGGTATTATGTTCCACTCAGGTGCAGTTCTAATGGAAAATGCTGATTAGCCAAAACTGCTTTTTCTCATCTGGATTAAACAGTCACCTCTAGTTGTGCTTCTTGTGGATAAGTTTGCAGATGAACCTGTTTTTATGAATTGTCTTAACACAGAACTCCCCATGCTAGTGTGGGTTTCCTCCGGGTACTCCGGCTTCCTCCCACGGTCCAAAGACATGCATGTCAGGTTAATTGGTGGTTCTAAATTGCCCGTAGGAGTGATTGTGAGTGGTTGTTTGTCTGCATGTGGCCCTGCGATGGACTGGAGACCTGTCCAGGTGGACCCCTGCCTTTCACTCGTAGATGGCTGGGATAGACTCCAGCAGATCCCCGTGACCCTTCAGAGGATGAAACAGGTATAGATAATGGATGGATGGATGGTCTTAACACAGAAGGGGCGTCTCCATTTATAATCTTATAGGTTAGACATAAATTAGCATATTTCACCAGGTTTTCCCAGCTCAGGGGTTTATATTTAGTTAAAATGAAACAGAGGTGATGATATCTAGGTTTTTTATCCAGAACTTTGAGGGTTTGTTTATAAAGGGACTGAATGGGTGTAAGAGATGTTGCACTGGCCTGAGACCAAGTTGTTAAACAGTATGTAATGTGGGAAAAGATCATTGAATGGATATACATAATTGCAGCCTCTGTGGACATACAGTTCCATATATATCTAAAGTTTGCCAGAGTGAATTTAACTCGCTGACAGACCCTGTAACTGATTACCCTCCAGCTGACGACCCGCTCAGGCTGCTGAAGTCCAACCAGGCGCTCAGACAGCAGACTGACTCAGAAACAAACACAGAGGCTTGTCTCCTGTCAGCCCGCCGTGTCGCACACGTCATGTTCCTCTGCCAGAGTAACACCTCCAGCTGTGGGTCCCACAACCCCCCAGTGGGTGGTGCTGTTATGTTCCTGCTGAAATTCAATCACTTAACATTTCGGGCACATCAAGCCGCCTCACTTTTCGTCATCATTTAATCAAAGGTTAGAAACATTTTTTTGCTTCTTCTTGAGCTGATTGCAGCCACTGAAAACAGGAGAGGGACGTGGCCAGATAATTCCTTTCTCTTTTTTGCAGATTCAACTGCTCTCTTTGCTTTGTGGAGGAGGTGGTGGAGGAGGTGGAGGAGGTGGAGGGTCAGAACGAGAAGTCTGTAACAGACAAAAGGCAGAGAAATGAGCAGCAGCTAACAGGAGATGAAGGGGTGACACCTAATGTTGGCGCCGCTTCATTTTCTGGGCTCAGTGATGCAGCAAGGCCCAACGCCCCCCCCCCACCAACCACCCATCCCTCCGTCTCCCCATTCCTCCGTCTCCCCATCCCTCCGTCCCCCCATCCCGCCTCCACGCGCAGGATCACACACACACGTAAATACGCTCCGCCAACCAGCGGCGCCGGCGTGCGCCGTGACGTCACACTGCAGTTCTTCTGGAGCTCCGCTGGATGACGCTGGCAAGTCGCCGCCCAGCACACGGCGGGCCGTCACCCTCGATGGCGGCCGCTTGCGGCGCGTGCACCCGTGCGTGTTCGTTCGCGTACGGTCGGGTGGGGTCCTCGCCGGGTGGATGATGATGAAGGGGCCTTTGAGGAGGTGGAGGAGGGTTTGTGGGAGGGGGGGCAGGTGGATTGGTGGAGGTGCGGGGCGGTTGGGTGGCTGGTGTTGGGGGCGGGGAGGCGGGGGGGGGGGGGGTGAAATCACAAATGAGAGGAAATTGTTTTGAGTCGGAGCAGATTTGGTGGAGAGAGATAAGGACTGATGGCGGCGGTGGTGTGATTAGGATTAGGGTGGAGGGGGGGGGGTTTGGAGGGAGTAGAAGGTGGCAGTGATGGGGGGGTGGGGGAGGCTTTTGTGTCTGTGTGTGTTTGTTTGTGTGTGTGTGTCGGGGGGGGGGTATCTGTGTGTGTCGGTCTTCCTGAGGATGGGGGGAGCGGAGGGAGAGATGAGGATGGGATGTGGTGGTTGAGATAATGGCAGCACCAGGGAACGATGGATGAGAGCGGAGGGAAAGATGGAGCGATGGAGCAAGAAAGAATGGAAGAGACAAAAGAAGAGGACATTTAATAAAGACACAAAGAGAGAGAAGAGTCCAGAGGGCGGGCAGTGGACGGGCCGTGGAAGAGCGGGGAGGCGTCACAGAGCGCCAGAGTCATTTTGACGTATCCCCCCCCACCTCCTCCTGTTTGTCGGTGATGATGTCGGTGGCGAGAAGCTTTGGGGGTTTTCGGAGTGAGCAATGACGCAGAGGGAGCCGCCACGTCTGCTCCAGCTGATAATGACGACGCCTAGAACCGATAGCGATAATGAGCCGTGGAACCCTGAACCCGCCGGAGACGTGACGCCGCGCGTCATGGACCGGCACGCACGACGCGCCGGACCATCTCGCGCTATCTCCCGTTGGCGGCGTGTGTGAGGGTAGTTGGGGGGGGTGGGGGGGTGAGACACAAAGAGAATACAGAGGTGGGTCCATGCGGGAAAAGAGGATCCAGTCCGAGTCTGTCACCTGCACATACTTGACATTCACGCGTGAGCCCAGAGTGAAAAACAAAATGGCTTCATTTAAGGCTCTGGCTGTTGTGTGAGGGCAATCTTCTGTAATTTTCCTTTTATCAGTACAGAAAAGAGAAAAAAAAAAATCAAAGGCAGCCACTCAGAGAGCTGAACCCGACTGAAAGCTATTATCCTGAAACGTAGCAAAACCCTGAATGAGGCGGGGGGAGTTGTTGGGTGGGGGTGGGGTCCCTCCAACGTATTTGTGGCCACATTTCCACTGTCAAGGGCTTCGCTTGAATTTTAGACTTTGTCAAAGGAACCGATAATTGAAGCGTGGACGCATCTCGGTGAAAAATGACAGTAGAGATTAAAAGTAATTCGGCCGTGACTAAAGCAGAGCAGAATTCGCTGCCTGCTCTTCTGAGCCATTGAATTTCTCCGGTGAGTCATAGAGCAATTACTTGAAACAGTCGCAGCAAAGCTGCAGTCAAATCATCAAGTAGGTGCTTTAAATACGGTTTGATGTTTTGGGAATCTTCATCAGCTTTGTGCGGAGAGACGGCGGAGGATTGGTATTCTTCTAACTCAAAAACAAATTACAAGCCTGACATGTGACTGTTGAGCCTCTCCGGTAATCAGGTTAGACTGTGGCTTAATCAATTCCTGTTACAACAGGCACCGCGGGAACGCGTTATGATTCCTCCGCTGATTTAACAGCCCTGATGCGATGGACGAGCCCTCTGAAATGCCACCGGCCCTGATTTGTCTCCCGTGAGTCATCCAGCCTCTGAAACAATGCGACACTGTGCCGCTCGCTTCCTCGTGACACACTGTCCTTTTCAGAGCGCCCTGGATGAAGCTCGCCTTCTCTGCAGCAGCAAACAGGAAAGGACAGCGGTGAAGGGAGTCTCAGGTGCTGAATGAGGAGGAGGAGGAAAAAGCATCTGAAGCCAACAGGTTTCTGAGGACGTCTTGTAAGAGTCAGTTAAAAGTAGGGATGCACGATAACTGTTTTTTAAAACCGATACCGATAACTGATAACTTTCAGCTCCTGAAGGCTGATACCGATAACTGATAACACACACATATACCTAAGATCATTACATCAATACTATGAACAAAACCAAAAACAGTTTTGACTCTTAAATGAACAGATATTTATTTTTTCCATTGAAAAACTATTGCCAAGCCTCTCAAACATTTTCATAAAGCTATCAAACAAACCTATTTGATATCTCACATTAACTTAAATAAGGTTCATTACTGACTGATATAAAAAATAAAGGCTCCTTGAACTGATGGAAATACATGCATCAGAATTACTAACTGAAAAAGATTAACATTTAAAGGATTTTGACTTGTGGTTCCATTTAAATTAATGGCTGGGTTACGCTCATACAGACAAGGGGCCCTCCTAGCCAATGAGATGCCTGGAAGATGCTAAGCTATAGCCAATGGCAGAGCAGCTCGGACCCACCGCTTTCAAACCGAGATACAGGAGCTGACAGCTATGTTTACGTTCGCTAAACTCTGGGAGCTGCGAGTAGCAGCGCTACTGGATTTCTGCCTTTCGTATCCTGAAAATTCTTTCATAACTAGAGGCAATATTTTCCCTTTGAGGCGTTTCATAACCTGAAATTTTCGTATGTAGAGACGTTAGTAAGTAGAGGTACCACTGTAGATGCAGCGTTTGGTTTCGGAAACGGACAGGAAACGACGGACTGATGTCAAAACGAATGAGGTGTGATGATCCCCAGTCCCTTAAATGTCAGCGTGCACATCAGCGTGCACGCTCTTACAGCCTTTAAAATCTGGATTACACACTCACACCTGACGTGCACTGAAAGATGTTGCTGAAATCCAGATCTATAAGTCTATAAATCTATAAATCTATAAATCTATATTCTGCATTCGTCACAGTACAGAGAGCCATGATCTATTAAAACAGTACCCCCCCCCCTTCATAGCGGAGATGCTGCTTAAAACTGCTTGTACACATCAAACACACACAGACACAGTAGATGTGAAATATTTCAGCTGTGGACCTGGTCGCCAGCACTGTTAAAGTCTGTGGGCATATCCCAAGATGCAGTGCAGCTGTCGCCCTGGAGAGCACAGCCGGCACGGGAGGAAGTGAATCAAAGTGAATCGGCCCGGCAGCGGTAAGCTGGCGGGAATCCGTCTGGAAAACTACCGGGCGACAAATGAGGCGCGTTTTGGTGGTGATCATCCACCGCCGTTCACCGTGGTTCTGGACAGACTCATACCAACGGGCGTCCAGCTCCTCCTGTTCGTGGTGGATCTGACCTCTGTGGTCGCAGATGTGGCTCTGCTGATCTGCGGCACGTGACTCATAATTTCCTGTGCAGGTCTGCAAGCCTGTCCACCTGCCAAGGTTATTATAGTTAACGCAAACGAACGAAATGACGAAAACTAGAATTGAAAAAAACCTCTTCGTTAACTGAAATAAAATAAAAACGAGAGTTTAAAAAACAAACAATAACTAACTGAAACTGTATTATGTGTTTATAAAATGAACTAAAATTAACTATAATAATGTCAAGAACGTCCTTCGTTTTTGTATTTGTAATTTTTTTCCCTCATAAATGTTTGAAATCTATTAACTTCGCTCCACTGTACAACAACAACCACAAAAAAAAAAACCAAAAAAAAAAGTGATCAGCAGTGATGGCTGCGGCAAAAGTTGGGAGAAAGCAGCACAGTCCTGTTTGGGATTTCTTTGACTATGACTGTGTTAACGATAAAAATAAGTGCCTTGTTGTAGAAGCAGGTGATACAATGTGTGGAATACTTCTGAATGAGAAAAAAACCCATGAATCTGAAAGTCCATTTGAAAAGCTCACACAAGAAGGCTAACCAAGACTAGCTGGATAAGCTAGCCTAAGCTAGCCCCCTGGAAAGAAGGCTAACCAAGACTAGCTGGATAAACTAGCCTAAGCTAGCCCCTGCAAAGAGAAGCTACAGCTGCAGGCCAGTCAGCGTTGGGAAGGAACGGGAGAAAACAGCAACTATAATGGACTGTTTCCATGGAGACCAGATAGCTGCTGGTCAGTAAATACGCAGTAACACCACAAGCAGGAAGATGTATTGATAAATATGTTGATTGAGACCAGAATGTAAACACGACTATGTGATTCGATAGCCTTCAAAAAGTTCAGTGCTTCACTCCAACCAAAATTACAACCCTAATTTACAAAATAAAACTAAAACTAACACTGAAACTAATAACAACTAGACTAAAACTAAGTATTTCAAAACAAAAACAAATAAAAAAAATCAAAACTGCTCTAAAAATGAATTAAAACTAACTGAATTTGGAAAAACTAAACTAAAAACTAAAACTATTATAACCCTGGCACCTGCAGCCTGCCAACGTCGAGATCACCGAGTTGGACGTGTAGCTCGTCTAACATCCGGAGCGCTACGGTTAAACGTCACTCTGAAACATCCACACCAGCGCCTGAAGAGTCCTGCTCCTCATCAGTCTGGATATCTTTCCCAGCAGCATCTCCTCATTCATGAGAGGAATGGAGGAAGTCACCACTTTCATATCTATTTATCCTTTTTTTAAATATATGGCTTCCTGCTGCTCAGGTGGTTGAAATGACTTCACACATCACCCAAGACACACCACGGTCCCATTAACTCATTAACAGGTGCAGCAATGTAAAAGGAAGCATGATAAAACCTCTGCCATGTTTTTCTGTTGGAGGTTCCGGTTACGATCCTTGAGATGCATCCATAACGTGTCTTGGTGTCCTCCTGCTCATCAAGAAGACACCAAACTGTTTATGAACGTTCTCAGAGCTCATATGGGACAAATGGAAATCAAACTGAGCAACGGTACAAAAATGTTTCTTCTTTGCAGCTGATTTTAGTCATGATTGATGGGTCACTCACCTCCAGTTGTTACAGATCCAACTACTGACCTGCATCCTCGTACAGTATGATACGACTGCTGTTGAAGACTGACGCAACACAACCATGTTTCAGCAATCTGTCCAACGACGGACAGCATCTCTGTCCCCGTGAGTCTACGGTTAGTCCGGGTAACCAGACATCCACCGGGTCTACTGTCGCTTCGGAGACGGTTTCAGTTTCCATTAATTGTAGGAGTGAAACAGCTGGTCCAGACCCCCCCCCCCCCCCCGGAAAAAAAAAAGCCTTAAAGTAAATGTTTTAGAGCTGAACACAGACATCCTGCTCTCTCTGGACCTGCATCTTCATTACTGTCTTCATTCTCCATTAACTTTGTTATGGGCTATGATGCAATCACCTCATAAATAATCTTTCATTTTTTTGCTCCCACAAGATAACAGTGATGGGACAGTAAAAGCTTTAGGTCCCTTTTTGTTCTTTTTTTTTTTTGTTCCATTGAATGATTTGTTTCCTTCAGGTGCAGCTGATTTACTTTTGGACTAAATGTGCACGAGAGATGACTGAGTACAGCTTGTTTAAAGAGTCCTAGGACCGAGGCAAGTCCTGGGGCGAGTCACAGAGACTCGGGCAAGTCCTTAGACCAGGGAGCCAGTCCTGGGGCCAGGGGCCAGTCCTGGGGACCGGGGCAAGTCCTGGGGCCAGTCCCAGAAACTTGGGCCAGTCCCGGGGACCCCCTGGGATGTTTGTCCTAACGTGTGAGCCGTCAGAGGTTAGAGGTCACAGTGGCAGCGCTGAAAGAAAATGAAATGAAATGAAAAATACTTTATTCATCCCAGAAGGGAAATTCAGCCCCGAAATTCAGCCAGACAGGGAAAGTTTGAACTGGTCTCCTGTTGCTTTCTTAACAATGTAAAGTTTCCTCCTCAGCAGGAAGGAAATATTAATAATAATAATGCCTGTCATTGAGACTGTTGCCATGGTAACACAGTGAAAGAGCTAATCATTTCTCTGTGGTTTTTCACACCTGGATGCTTCAGTCTCCTGGAACTCACAGAAATTATTCAACTAATGAAACGCTTTGAAAGATGCAACTGTGAGGACCTTCACGCAGGAGAATGGGGGGACGGGACATGTCCAAACAGCAGATTTCAGACATTTTAAACTATAATCAGAGCCCAGTGTCAACAGCAGAGATCTTTTCTGGTGCTGAAAGAATCTTTGATTTTCTCTTTCAACACTGAGACAAAACAGTTTTATCTAAAAATCCTCAACCTGCTCTGAAGGAGAGACAGCCGAAGGAGAGACAGCTCAGAGAAGAGACAGCTGAAGAAGAGACAGACGAAGAAGAGACAGCTGAAGAAGAGACAGCCGAAGAAGAGACAGCCGAAGGAGAGACAGCCGAAGGAGAGACAGCCGAAGAAGAGACAGCTGAAGGAGAGACAGCTAAGAGAAGAGACAGCTGAAGGAGAGACAGCCGAAGAAGAGACAGCTGAAGAAGAGACAGCCGAAGGAGAGACAGCTGAAGGAGAGACAGCCGAAGGAGAGACAGCTGAAGAAGAGACAGCCGAAGGAGAGACAGCTCAGAGAAGAAACAGCTGAAGGAGAGACAGCTGAAGAAGAGACAGCCGAAGAAGAAGAGAAGAAGAGACAGCTGAAGAGAGACAGCTGAAGAGAGACAGCTGAAGGAGAGACAGCCGAAGAAGAAACAGCCGAAGGAGAGACAGCCGAAGAAGAAACAGCTGAAGAAGAGACAGCTGAAGGAGATAAACCTGAAGGAGAGACAGCCAAAGAAGAGACAGTCGAAGAAGAGACAGCTGAAGGAGAGAAGAGACAGCGAAGAAGAAAAGACAGCCGAAGGAGAGACAGCTAAAGAAGAGACAGCCGAAGGAGAGACAGCTGAAGGAGAGACAGCTGAAGGAGAGACAGCTGAAAGAGAGACAGCTGAAGGAGAGACAGCTGAAGGAGAGACACGAGAGCCGAAAAAAGAGACAGCCGAACGAGAGACAGCTGAAGGAGATAAACCTGAAGGAGAGACAGCTGAAGGAGAGACAGCTGAAAAAGAGACAGCTGAAGGAGAGACAGCTGAAGGAGAGACAGCCGAAAAAGAGACAGCCGAACGAGAGACAGCTGAAGGAGATAAACCTGAAGGAGAGACAGCCGAAGGAGAGACAGCTCAGAGAAGAGACAGCTGAAGAAGAGACAGCCGAAGAAGAGACAGCTGAAGAAGAGACAGCCGAAGAAGAGACAGCCGAAGGAGAGACAGCCGAAGAAGAGACAGCTGAAGGAGAGACAGCTAAGAGAAGAGACAGCTGAAGGAGAGACGGCCGAAGGAGAGACAGCTGAAGAAGAGACAGCCGAAGGAGAGACAGCTGAAGGAGAGACAGCCGAAGGAGAGACAGCTGAAGAAGAGACAGCCGAAGGAGAGACAGCTCAGAGAAGAAACAGCTGAAGGAGAGACAGCTGAAGAAGAGACAGCCGAAGAAGAGACAGCTGAAGAAGAGACAGCTGAAGGAGAGACAGCTGAAGGAGAGACAGCCGAAGAAGAAACAGCCGAAGGAGAGACAGCCGAAGAAGAAACAGCTGAAGAAGAGACAGCTGAAGGAGATAAACCTGAAGGAGAGACAGCCAAAGAAGAGACAGTCGAAGAAGAGACAGCTGAAGGAGAGACAGCCGAAGAAAAGACAGCCGAAGGAGAGACAGCTAAAGAAGAGACAGCCGAAGGAGAGACAGCTGAAGGAGAGACAGCTGAAGGAGAGACAGCTGAAAAAGAGACAGCTGAAGGAGAGACAGCTGAAGGAGAGACAGCCGAAAAAGAGACAGCCGAACGAGAGACAGCTGAAGGAGATAAACCTGAAGGAGAGACAGCTGAAGGAGAGACAGCTGAAAAAGAGACAGCTGAAGGAGAGACAGCTGAAGGAGAGACAGCCGAAAAAGAGACAGCCGAACGAGAGACAGCTGAAGGAGATAAACCTGAAGGAGAGACAGCTGAAGGAGAGCAGCTGGTAGACAACATCTGGAGTTTTCTGGGACAGAAGAGCAACAGCAATAACCAAGGGAAACACTTACAAGGCAGTTGTCAGACAGTCCAGAACAGGGAGGAGTCAGGTCAGCTGATCAAAGATGGAGGTCAGCTGACCAAAGATGGAGGTCAGCTGATCAAAGATGGAGGTCAGCTGATCAAAGATGGAGGTCATCGTCAAAGAGTCACCAAAGGGAGAGTGTCTGAAAACCATCGATGGCCAATGAGCAACAGCGTTGTATACAGTGATCCCTCGCCCTGGCCTTTTAAAAATACCTTTTGTTAATACTAGAACCTACGGTTTTTTTAATAAGGCATTTAACTAATTATAATATTTTATATTATATTTTAAAAATGTTCTTAGTTTTTATGACAGTACTTCTTATGTTATATGTCAGTTTTAGTTTCAGTTCATTTTTCTTAATTCCAGTGTTTTCTCTGCATGGGGGCAGCTGGTCTCCAGGACTTGGGGGGCAGCTGGTCTCCTGGATCTACCTGTGATACTGCGATAGTGTTCTCTTTCTGGTTCTTCTGTGCCGAGCCATGTTATCCATGTGTTTATTTATCTTGTCTCATCATTTTTTATATGTATGTGTATGTGTTTGTGTGTATGAGCATGTGCAGTGGTGGGAGGAGTGTGTGGGTCCATGGGGCTGTCTGGTTTTCTGCATTGGTTGGTTGCTGGCTGTGATCTTCATGTGGACCACCGGCATGGCTGGTTGCGGTGTGCCGGGGCTGGTGCTGCGGGAGGGATCGGTGTGTTTCATGCTGCCGTTGATTATTTTGTTTTTACATTGTTAAGCACCTTGTGCTGCATTTATTTGTATGAAAAGTGCTATATAAATAAAGTTTGATTGATTGATTGATTGATGAAAAGTGTAGTGAGCATCAACAGCAGCCCAGCGTGTATAGATTTACATTCTCTGTTAACCGACAGGAGCCCAACAATACAACCTGTGTGATGTTACAAGTTCCTGCAGTGCCAGAATAAAGTGCTCGTTCCATGCAGAGAAAACCAGACTGTTTGTTTTCTTGTTGTTAGCGTGTTAGCCGCTAATTACGAACCAAAAATAGCACAATACCAGCAGTTTGTTTACTACGGTTCAGAGACCAGAGGCTGTGAAGGTATCACTATATATCGAATATGTCAGTATCAGTCTTCATCCTGCTGCCGCTGGAGGAGGAGCCAGGTAAAGTTGGTCCAGAGCTTCAGGTGGAAACAGAAGTGGCTCCGCCCATTTAAATGCAGCTGGAACAAGACAGAAGGACAGCAGCATTAACTCCTAAAAATACCTCAGAGCATTTAGCATTTATTTCACGTTATCCTGTTTTTTATTCAGTTTTCCCCCCACGTACATAAAAAGACTGACGGAAGCGCATCTCCTGATGAGTTTCCTCCTGGATGGACGTCTCTGGGTTCGCTTATGTATGAAAAATGAATCACTGCACGTTTGACGCAACCTTTTCATAGGAGATCTAAAAGAGGACGAGCAGACGGATGCAGACGGCTGATTCCTTATTCCTAATTACAAGAGCGGCAGTAAACCGTCTAAAGAAGAATTCTTTCGTTACCGTTTTGCCGCTCAGTTAATCATCAGGCTGATATGTCAAATTTCTTTTCTTTCCTGTTTTCCATCCATGTATTTGACGGGTGTTTCAGATTTAATAATACAACACTTTCAGAGTTCATGAGACAATATGGCATTATAGCTCTAAAGCCTTCTTCTCTTTGGGTTTGTGTCTGTGTGTGTGTGTGTGTGTGTGTTTCCTACAGGTGACTCATCGCACTGCAGATGACCACAACCTTTTTTTTTTTTCCTGCTGCTCCAGCGTTCACAGCTCTACCTCTCCCTCTGCTTCGTTCCCTGCTTCAGTTTCTCAGCATCAGCCCTCCTGCTGCATCCCTCCGTCAGAGCTTCCTGAGCAGCATCGAACCCCCGGTTACGTCACGCCCCGTCACACACGGCGCTGCTTGACGCCACGGAGACGAGATGCCACGAACGGAGAGACGACAGTAGCAGAACGTCGGCGTCTCAGGCCTCTCTGTTGTGTTTCTGCTGGCCACCAGCAGGTATAATGAGCCGTAATGTCACGTTACGATCTGATTGGCGTAGCGAGTGCCACAGAGAGGGGAGGGGCTGGTGACAGAGAGAGAATGAAAGAAAGAGCGAAATAATTATGATGATGATGATGGTGATGATGAGGGTGATGATGGCCATGAGCCGAAACAAAGGGAGAGCATTAAAAAGAAAGACTCATTTTCTCCTCCTGTCTCACCTCCTCCAGTGTCAGACTCCCCTCCACTCCCCCCATCTCATCATGATCCCACCTCCATCTTTTGAAGTCCTCTGTTATCCTGTCATCTGGACCCAGATATTTCATTTTTGGTCTAATTCAAACCCACGTCCCGCCACGGAACAGGACAGGTACTGGGTTTAAAACAAGAGGCAGAGAAAAGCCCGGAGACGTTTCAACACCTAACAACACGTTTCTGGTTCCTGGCCTTCATCAGAAGACCCAGACATGGAGGAAAGTCTAGACCAGCCTTTCTCAACCGGGGTGTTGCGGCTCACTGGGGTGTCGTCTGACTGCTTCAGGGGTGACCTATTCTGACATTTCATATACAGTGGTACCTCTACTTGGACTGGCGATCTGTCCAGGGTGGACCCCTGCCTTTCGCCCGTAGACGGCTGGGATAGGCTCCAGCAGATCCCCGTGACCCTCCGGAGGATGAAACGGGTATAGATATGGATGGATGGATGGTACCTCTACTTACGAACATTTCTACATACAAAATTTTCAGGTTATGAAACGCCTCAAAGGAAAAATATTGCCTCTTGTTACGAAAGAAATTTCAGGATACCAAAGGCAGAAATCCAGTACCGCTGCTACTCGCAGCTCCCAGAGTTTACTGAACGTAAACATAGCTGTCGGCTCTGTATCTCGATTTGAAAGTGGTGCTTCCGAGCTGCTCTGCCATTGGCTATCACTTAGCATCTTCCTGGCATCCCATTGGCTAGGAGGGCCCCTTGTCTGTATGAGCGTAACCCAGCAACCAGGTAAACGAACAATTTTTACCTCCACCAAGGAGGTTATGTTTTTGCCAGCGTTTATCTGTCTGTCTGTGTTCAAGATAACTCTAAAGGTTATGGATGGATTTTGATGAAATTTTCAGGAGTTGTCAGAAATGTGAAAAGGAAGAACTGATTTCATTTTGGGTGTGATCCGGAAGAAATTCTGGATTCTGGATCACTTTCAAATTTTCGATAATTGTTGCGTTTAGTGGAGGTCTGCGCTCTCCAAGTGCTTTTATAGTTCTAACATGTATTTCTTACAGGTTTTTATGTCATTTCATGTATTATTCATCCATCCATCCATCCATTTTCTATACCCGTTTCATCCTTGAAGGGTCACGGGGATCTGCTGGAGCCTATCCCAGCCGTCTACGGGTGAAAGGCAGGGGTCCACCTGGACAGATCGCCAGTCCATCGCAGGGCCACACACAGAGACAAACAACCACTCACACTCTCATTCACTCCTAAGGGCAATTTAGAATTATCAATTAACCTAACATGTATGTCTTTGGACTGTGAGAGGAAGCCGGAGTATCCGGAGGAAACCCACGCAAGCACAGGGAGAACATGCAAACTCCACACAGAAAGGCCCCTGCTGAGGTTGGAACCAGGAACCTTCTAGCTGTGAGGCAACAGTGCTGACCACTAAGCCACCGTGCTGCCCTGTATTATTCATAATTTATTAAAAAAAATAATGTTTGAATTTTGGGGGGCTTGGAACGGATTAGGACATTTACATGGAAAACATGTCTCTACTTCAGAAATTTTCAGGTTACGAAACTACTTCCAGAACCAATTAATTTAGTAAGTAAAGGTAGCACTGTATAAATACATGAATGCACACATAAATACAATATTATTGTATTTATAATATATATATATATATAATATTTGCAAACATAATATTGTTTGCAAATTTCTCTTTGAGATGAATAAAGTATCTATCTATCTATCTATCTATCTATCTATCTATCTAAATACATACTTTTTGCCATTGAATGAATAAATAAATAAATAAATAAGGTACATAACTGGACATGAAATGAATAATAAAAATATGTTTCACATGTCCATTTCCCAATGTTAACAACGTCAGTACGGGGTCAGCCTAAGGTCAACGTGACTGCCCAGTTAGCTTACGTCGTAATATCATTTAACCGCTGGAATTTTATTTCACAGATAGCAAAGAGAGCTTTTTAGCAGCATCATGGATGGTTTTCTAAAAAGAAAAGCCCCACAGGAACGGAACATCACAGAGGAGCCGACTTCTTCATCAAGCCTTCATCCACCAGCTCTGAATCTGCTCCATAGGTACCAAAGCTAGCTGCTAGCGATAAGGCTAAAAAGAGGCAATACAAGGATGATGGATGGAAGCAAGCACATCACGGATGAAAAGAAGCTTTTCTGCTGAGGCCTACTCTGGTGCAGTTATCCTGTTCAGGTTATTTAAACTAAATAAACGGGACGTATGCATTTACAGTCGGAGCGATGCAGTGTGGCTTTGGATTATATTTTACTCTGGGGTGTTGTGAGATTTTATCCACTTTTGAAAGGTGTCGTGACTGAAAACAGAGTGAGAAAGACTGGTCTAGAACACATTTAGCTGTAAAACTGTTAATGAGCAGAGAGACGGATTATTAGATTCATTCATTTCCATAAAATGACTACATGGAAACATGAAGATGATCTGATGAGAATCTTCAGTTTTACTGTTTGAATAACATTAAATGCTCACAGTTCTTTATTTTACCACTAATCCTCTAAAAAAACTGCAGATGAAGCTAATCTTGGATCTGCAGAGATACAGGAGGGGGAGCACACACACACACACACAAACATGCAGCATTTCCATTTTAAATACCCCTGAGACTCTCTGTCTCCCAGCGGGACGCTCGGCTGAGGACGGTCTCAGCAGATTCCCAGTTGTCCCATTGAGGGGTTATTAGCCTGGTTACCCTCCACAGCGCCGTGCGTGTGAACGCGTCTGTGCGTGCACACGTGCACGCGTGCATGCGTGTGCCACTTGTGTGCTCATGCATTAAGTGGCTGTTAAATGGAGTCCACAGCCTTTAGTCTCCGAGGACATTAGCTTTATTGGTGTGATCTGAAAAGTTATTTAGCGACAGCTGGGATTTCCCTCCCCAGGGGACGCGAACGCTGACGACTCATGATAGCGGACATGAATGAGAGGGGAAATAGGCATTAAATTGAAAGACCCGGAAAGCTGATGGGGAGAGAAACGCCCCTGAATTAATTAAAAAAAATAAAAAATAAAGCAAGTGAAAATATACAAACAAGGATCCTTTTCTTTGTTTTATGAATCTACAAACTGCTTCATTAACTGGAGACATGCAGGCCTAAAGCCTTCAACACAGAAACATCACAGAAAACTAAAATATAAGCTTGAGACTTGGAGACGTTTCACCGGCGTCGTCTCAGAAATATAAACTTTTATTCTTCCACCGTCGGTGAGTCTAGATCAGGGGTGCCAGACTCATTTCCACTGAGGGCCACATCAGCATCATGGTTGAAGGGCCAGATTGACGGCATGAATGTAACAAAATGCAATGATAATCAAAATAAATTAAACTACACCTTAATATGTTGTTCAATAACGGTTTCTGTATTTAATATGTATTTAAGTTTTAAATATTTAACTCATTATTATATTAAACTCAGGGTTTGTTGTTCTAAGAGTATCCATTACCTTGGTTTCAGAAGCAGTTCTTTGTTTTTCTTGCAGGCTAAATTTAGCATACTTAGCTCCGTGTTTGCTGTCAAAATGGCGACGTAGATGAAACTCTTTCACGACTAACACCCACCTCATAACACAAAAGACAAACTGTTATTTCACCTTGAGATACAAACTTGTAATTGTTTTCCCGTCGTTCATGAAACTGCCTTCCTTGTGCATCGATTTTTCTTTTCTTGAACATGTTGGGGTTAATTTGTAAAGATTTTTCTTAAGTCCATCAATTCTGAAAAATCGTCTTGCTCATACCTACCCTTATCATTGTGGGTAACGATGAAATGCATGATGGGAGATGTAGTTTATTGTCAATATGCGCTTTAAAGCGGTGTTAGCTTATTTTAAGTCTTAAAATATTGGTTTAAAATTGCCCAAATGCCCAAGCTCTCGAGGGCCACATGAAATGACGTGGCGGGCCACATTTGGCCCGCGGGCCTTGTGTTTGACACATGTGGTCTAGATGGTTCTGTTCTGCAATGAGTTTCCAGAAGAGTCGGAGCAGCGATCTCCATCAGGCCCTTTGTTGCAGGATCGTTTCAGGAGACGCGCCCGGCTCACGCGGCGCCCCCGTTTGAGCCTATTTCACGCTTTAGCGAGCCGGTGTTAAGGGTTATAGAGCAGCTGTGTCGCAGCAAACATCTGCACGCGTTGCTGAATAGTCAGGAGCCTCGAGCCTCTCCAGACCTGGCCAATCAGCTGCCCATCCCTCTGTCTTTATCTCCTCCTGCCTCTATTCTCCTCCCAACGCTGCTGTTTGGAGAAATTATCCTCTCTGCACTCTTGAGTGGAGTAAAGGGGCACACAGAGGGGGGGTGAGGGGGGCAGAGAGGGCAGCTGATTGCTCCCATTGTCTAAGAGGGAGGCCTGCTGCCTCTTAGGGGTGTAATTGGTGCAACGAGGAGGGTAATGTGTCTGGACAGGAAGGGGAAGTGAAATAAAGAGAGATTAAAAGGAACGTTGGGCCTTTTTGTTTAAATGAGGAGAAGCTGTGCATCAGTTAAATGTCCACGTTCAATATGAAGCGCTTTGAGATTCTCTGATTTCACTCAGACTGTCCGGCTGTGTTGTGTTTTAAAGCGACAAAAGATGAAGGAACCTTTCCGATCAAATGGCCCTTCAGTTTCCTTTAAGATCACAAAAATCCCACAATATAAAACAGGACTTTTATTCTCCTTAAAGCAGAGGTCACTCACAAACTGGTGTTAAGTGCAGATAAACGGAGACCTGAAAATGACCACTGATGGGTGGAGAATTACTGTAACCGGGAGCATCTGGAGGCCTGTGAAGACAGATTTAACCTGCTTCACGTACAGACGGATCAATAAACTCCAGGAGACGCTGCAGTCGTAAACAGCTGGAGTTCAGACTGAGTTTCCTCTCAGAAATGAATGTTCATGTGTGATTAAAAGCCAGATCAATCTGAATATGAATCATTCGTGTAGGGTTTGGAATCGAGAACCGGTTCCTGTAGAGAACCGGTCCCGTGTGTTTCAATTCCATGGAATCGTTTGGCAGTTTATCCAGTGATTCTCTTATCGATTCCAACCAGCACAAATCTCACATAATTTACGCAAGTTACACAGTCAATTCCTGAAAGCACTTACGTGATTAAGTTACGTCGGTTTAGCACGCGCATTGCAGTTGTAAACAACAATGGTGCCCACCAGGTTCAAACGCTCCAAAGTTTGGCTTCACTTCACAAAGAAAGATGGCAACAAGGCAACTAGCAGTCATTGTAAAGTGGAGATAACAGCGTTGGGAGGAAACACGGCTAACATGCAGAAACATTTGAACACACAACATGCGATAACGAGTGTCGTGTTTTTGACGCTTCGGACTGATGGATCTCAACCCAGCAGCAGTAGCCAAGCGAAGATCACCTCTGGTAACTCTGGTTAGTAGCTATCCCGCTGCCTATGTGCTTCTTTGTAAAACACGCTATAACATTAACGCTGTGCTATTAAACGAATGCCTTCTGCATTACATTTAGAAGATGACCGTGACGAGAGAGAGTCTGGCTGGTTCAGAGGCTGGAAGACATGATTATTTTACTGCTAAAGAATTGTTAATTCTTCATAGTATTTGCAGATTTGTACTATGCACTGTTCCGTTGTATTTGATAGTTTTTATCTTTCTTTATTATTATTTTTGAGTGCTTAGTGAGCTCATATATCCTTTTAAAAGGGAGATTTTTTTCATTTCTATTAGGAAAAATCTGTTAGTAAAATGTTGCACATTCTTGTGTATTTGCACAGTTACATATTACAACAGGTAACACGTTATCCAGGCTTTGGGCCTCTTTTGACCTCGCTGTTGAGTTTGTAAGGTCATGACTTCTAAGTAAAAAAATGTGATGCTAATAAAACTGTTTGTTTTCCTTTTTCCCCAAATTAGAATCAATAAGAGAATCGAATCGTTAAACAGTATCAATAATGGAATCGGAATCGGAAAAATTTTATCAATTCCCATCTCTATGTTCATGTTTGTATTATGTGACCTTTCAAATTTCATTTCAAAGACATAAAGTTCTGCTTCATTTATCGAATGTCTGCAGCTCATCTGTTTTATTCGGGTCACGCGTCTGAGTGTTTACATCAGGTGTCACCAACGTGGTGCCCGCGGGCGCCAGGTAGCCCTCCAGGAGCTTCTGAGGTGCCCACCAAAGATGTCACTAAATAGTGACAACTACAGGATTTTAGTTACAGTTAATATTTTTCTTAATTTAAATATGAGATTATTTCTTTATAACCTATAAAGAACAGTTATTTATAACATATAAGCAAATTGTCATTAAATCATAGTGATTTGAGAACAATGTCAAGACATCAGTAGAGGCTTTTAAACAAACAAGTGGCCCTCGAGTAGCCCTTGGTAGCCCTCAGACCCAGAAAGGTTGGGGACCCCTGGTTTAAATCATTTATCCTCTTTTACAGGAAATGCAGCCAACGTCTCGCAGCGTCTCGCTGTTTGCTTCTCGTTACGAGTGCACGTCTCAGTCAGTGTTGCCAGATTTGGTTGAGCCATTTCCGCCCAATCGTGTTCCAAAACCCGCCCACTTCAGGAAAAAAACGCCCAATAAGTGTTTTCATACGAAAACATTTCATATTTGAATAAACCTGAATTTAAATGCATTTACAGTATTAAACAATTAAGCCTAAATGAATAGTTGTATTTTATCTTAGTGCATGTCACAGAAAATGTGCAAAAATACACATTGTGTATCCCAGTGCCAGGCCCAAGTTAACACAGCAGCAGTACCATCAACCACGTAAACACCATTTCTTATATTTTCCCCACATCGGCATGATAGCCTTCTTAATTTGCTAACAGATTAGCCTACCACTTTGAGTTTAGAGAGAGCGGGCTTCTGCCTCAGACTTCTGCATCGGCACACTAAGGTTTGTTAAGGTGACGTCACTAGGGATGCACATTTTGGATTCTTTTTATGACCGTTAACCGATGCCCTTTAACGATTAATAACCGTTAACCAATAAGTTCGGGAGGGTTGGCTGCCGCGATGTTGCGCGCGTTGTCGTGGAGGCATGCGGACACTTCCCTGTGTATACTCTCGTGGCAATGTGTCGCCGTCAGCCTGCCGCAGAGATGCTGCCGTCACTTTTGATTTATACTAGCACGGTCTCCGCTATGTTATTCCACACCACAATGCAAGAACTAGCTAAACTTACTAAACGTATCTCTTGCTTTTTTCCACTTCCTCACCGTCTCGGCCGTATCCAGACCCACATTCATCGCTATCTCCCTCCATGAATTACTAGAATATGTGCTGTCTTTGTGGTGTGGAGAACTAGAATCGTACAGATGTGGGTACTTCCTCATTTCTTCAATGATGCACTCTTTTCTACGTGGATGTAGAATTGACCAATCAGAGGCCTGTTGCACTTGTCGACAGGCCCCCATGAGTTGATTGAATTACGTAGCTTAAAAACAAAATTGACCGCTAGTATTAATCGGTTAGAGTTACTATTATCGGTTAATAGTTAAACGCTTAACCATGTGCATCCCTAGACGTCACGATAGCGCGTTGTTACAGCGACTGAATAACACCCTGCCATTAAATATTTTTTTAAATTGGATGACCACAATACGGGTGAGCGAAGTATACTGAACTTTGTATTTGTACTGTTTTTAAAACATAAAATAACAGTTTGTTGTGCTGTTTTCACAATATTAAAAAAACCGCCAGATGTTGGTAAAAGCAGCAGAAAATGCATTTTTTTTCCCTGCTAGCTGTAATCAAAAGTAGCCCAATTGGGCGGGAAACCACCCAATCTGGCAACTCTGGTCTCAGTGCACGTCTCGCCACCACTTCCCAGCATTTGAGATGCTCCTTCCCCCTGCTTCTATCTTGTCTCTCAAAGTGCTCGCTGGAAAACGGACGTTCAAATGAGAGCAGCAGGTGTGTGAGGAATCCAGAGGCCCCTCCCCCTAAATCCCTCAGACGCGGCGCTCGCTAGGCTCCTCCAAAACCAAAAAGCCATAAATAATCCGATACCGTAAATAATCCGAAACCGTAAATGGCGGCTGATGCGGAAGTCCTGCTTCTTCTGTGAGGATGACCTTTAGCCAGCGGGACGGCGTGAACGTCACGCGGCGCGGCTGGACGCCATGTTGGTTCGCTGCGTCATCAAAGCGAGCCGTGCACGCCCCCCAGTACATGTGTGCGTCTCGTTCATATTCCAGTCACAGCTGTGGTGCCGCTGCTCAGAGGCTGCGAGCTGGTGTTTGGGATTTTTTTTCTTCTTTTTTCTTTGGGTGGGCTTAATAAGTTTTGTGCCCCGAGGACTGTCTGGGACTGGGCCGTGATGCTCGCGGCTTTGTAGCGGCGGTCGGACTCTCGTCGCAGGAATCCCAGCGATGCATGCGTGTCACTAATTAGTGCAGTTGCAGGACGATTATTTGTGATATTATTTTGAACCGGTGTGTGTGTATGAGTGTGTGTGTGTGGGTGTGTGCGTAGGTGTGTGTGTGTGGGTGTGTGTGTAGGTGTGTGTGTAGGTGTGTGTGTGTGTACAGTGTGTCTAAATTGGCAGGCTGTAATTAAATGCGTAGACCTCTCCACTATCTCCTCCTCCAGCCAGCGCCGGTGACGCACAAACCGCAGCACAGCCATGAGTCATCAGGCCCCCAGGATCACCACCCCTCCTTCTATCTCTCCATCCCTGCCTCCATCTCTCCATCCCTGCCTCCATCTCTCCGTCCCTGCCTCCATCTCTCCATCCCTGCCTCCATCTCTCCATCCCTGCCTCCATCCCTCCATCCCTGCCTCCATCCACCTCTACTCGCCTCTCTGGAACCCGCTCTGCATCTCGCTACACATTCCTATGTCCTACTCTTTAAATTACCCACCATCCCTCTCGACAAACCCCGCAAGGCCGCCCCCCCTGTACACTCCTCGAAATTCGTACTCAATTTCCACCCTGATCTGACACACTCCCGTTTTTCTCTCCACATCTGGCCATTGATCCTCCCCCCCTGCACCCCCTTCCATCTACGATCTGTCTTTAGCCTCTTTATCTCCCCCGTTAACCTCCACGCCCACCCGTCAACCGGAGGGTTATTGAGTTTGGCACACTTTGCAGGCGGCGCAGCGAAGCGGGAGGCGGCGTCGGGAGGGAGAGCGAGCTGCTCTGGGGGGAGACATGAGAGGAGGCGTCGAGCGAAAGAGCGGCGGCGGCGGTGCAGAGAGGAGAGAGAGAGAGAACGAGAGGGAGAGAACGAGAGGGAGGAGAGCATGTTTCGAAGCATTTGCCACCTGGAGTCTTGAATCATTATCTGACTCATGCTAATCTCTTATCTTTTCAGCACACAAACACACACACACAGTGCCCACATGCACACTACTGACAAAAAAAAAAAAAAAAAGACACAGCAAAGAGACTGAAAGCAGTGTTGAGTGTCAGTCAGAAGAAAGAAAAATCTCTCCTGACTCCCCGACGCAGCCTCGATGTGGTCAAAGAGGAAAAACGTTCGTTCCCATCTCTCTGAGCGTTTCTGATGCGAGTAGGAAGGGAGAGCATATTAAATGTATGACTCATAAATGTGCCCCACCAACGCCCTGCAGAGGGGTTCGCATCCACCGCTGCTGCATGAGGGACAGAAAAAAAAAAAAAAGGCAATTTCGTGCTTTACTTGGTGTGGTTATCCAATTAGTTACACAAAACATGTGGCTGAGTGGATGTATGCCAGCGTGCTCCTGTTCCTGATAGATGTTTTTATCCCCCGGAGAGGCTTCCTGAATATGTAGCAGAGCTGTCTGATGAAATATTATATTTTCAGTGCAATATGTGTTTGTTTCAGAGGGGATCACGCGCCGTCATCCTCCGAGCTGACGGTGATCATTTCAGGTTTTCTGCACATGGACGACGTGAGCCGTGTGTTCATTATCAAAGCACAAGGGTTTCCCAAAGTCACAGTATTTGTTACCTTTTCTCCAACGTGGGGATATTTAATCACACATGCTGATAAACCCATGTGTATAAACTTAAAAACACCACATGTGCAAACCTTTATTTACTGGAGAGCTCATGAAGCACAACACCGAACAGAATAATCTCAAACTGTCTCTGAGACGGTTTACGTTCGTCAGATGGACAAACTTTTACCTGCCAGTTTTAGGAGCTTTTGAATTTGCATGCACATGGGAAGGCACAACTCTGACTCCAGCAGTCATAAATCAAAATCCCGGCGTCGCAGAGGACGAGTGACTCAACGTTACAGCGCCAGGCTCCGCTGGATCGTCACTCATCTCCAAAAATTTTATGGTTTATATTTAGAAGTCTAACGCAGACGTCAAACGATGCAGACTTTTAATAGTCAACGAGAGTTGAACATCCTCGGAAAATAACTGTGACTTGGTGATAGCATCAGCGTGTGGGATTTAAGTGATCACCTCCGGCGCACGTACAGCCTAATTTCTGAAAATATCTCTTAGACCAGCGGTGTCAGACTCATTTCCACTGAGGGCCACATCAGCATCATGGTTGCCCTCGAAGGGCCAGATTAATGGAATGAATGGAACAAAATGCAATGAAAATTAAACTACACCTCATTATATTGTTAAATGACGGTTTCTGTATTTATTAGGCGTTCAAGTTTCAAATATTTAACTCATTATTATATCAAACTCAGGGTTTGTGGTTGTAAGAGTATCCATTACCTTGGTTTCAGAAGCGGAAGCGGTTCTTTGTTTTTCTTGCAGGCTTAATTTAGCATACTTAGCTCCATGTTTGCTGTCAAAATGGCGACGTAGATTAAACTCCTTCACGACTGACACCGCCTCATAACACAAAACACACACTGTTATTTCACCTTGAGATACAAACTTGTAATTGTTTTCCCATCTTTCATGAAACTGTCTTCCTTGTGCATCAATTCTTCTTTTCTTGGACATATTGGGGTTAGTTTGTAGAGGTTTTTCTTAAGTCCATCAGCTCTGAAAAATCATCTTGCTCATAGCTACCGTTATTATTGTTGTGGGTAACGACGATTTACTGAGCAACGATTTAATGAGCAACGACCAGCAGTTACAGTTCGGTGACTGCAACCATCTGTTTGCTTGTGTTATTGCACAGAAAAGTGCAGAGGCAAATTCCTTGCAACCTTTTGAAAAGTTGTGATGAAAGTCAAGCTGCTGCGAACCTGAACTTCTAACTTTCAAATGCATGTTCGCACTGAGGTCCTGGTGTAAAGATGCACTGCTGATCCTCCTTCACTATCCAGCTGTGCATTCACAGAGGTCCAGCAAAGGCTCAAGTTCCCTCCCCAGTGTGTGTCCGCCATCTGAAGACAATGTCCCTAACGTCTCTGGTCATTCACTGCTTTATCTGGTCAGCACTGAATAAAACATGGTACTGGACAAACTGGGGTGCCACCACGTCTGAGAGGAGACGTCCTGGTTCCAGCTGGCAGGCGTCCCTCCAGGTTGCTAAGCATGGCAGTAGGAACTCCCCAGTAGCTCATCCCCCCTAAGTCAAGTGATGACGATCTAAAGATGACCAGTTCAACTCTGCTGCTTTTCATCTGATGTGTCTTTAGCCTGTTTTACACTTGGCCACGCAGCCAGAACGCCGCTGTCAGACAGATCTGTCGCTGTCAGACTGATCTTATCCTCCGTGTGGAGTTTGCAGCCATCCTCACACCCCCGTTACGCCTTACGCATTTCAGTTCATGTAACACTCGTTTAGCCCCCTGCTGTACCTCTGTTACTACCACCCAAGACATTACAGTTGGAACAGCCAAATGAAATATTACTTTGCCGTTCACACAGCACAGAGAGGCAGAGTAAAAGCCAAACGTTTGATTCTAACTAAACGTAGTTATTGACCTTCTCCTGATGTGATTGGTGTCTGCTGTGAGCAAAAATGCTGAACAAAACAAACAAAAATCCGTAAAAAAAGCATAAAAGCGCAGTTTTTATTATACAATTAAAAATAAACCACTAAACGTTCGGATGCACAACTGAACAGAAAGGTTCAACCTTTATTACAGTAATAAAAAAAGATGATGGTTTGGTTCCCTGAACCTGATATGAAGGCTGCAGTCCAGTGATGAGGACAGTAAACCTGGAGCCGTTCTGTTCCTCCACCCTGAAACAATTCATCCACCCTCCAGCCAGTAAACAGTTCATCCACCCTCCAACCAGTAAACACATCATCCACCCTCCAACCAGTAAACACTTCATCCACCCTCCAACCAGTAAACACTTCATCCATCTCCAACCAGTAAACACCATCCTCCTCCAACCACAAAACACTTCACCATCCAACCAGAGTCATCCACCTCCAACATAAACACTTCATCCACCCTCCAACCAGTAAACACTTCATCCACCCTCCAACTAGTCCAACAACATCACACCATCAACACTCTCATCCACCCTCCACCCACTCAACAGTAAACACTTCATCCACCCTCCAACCAGTAAACACTTCATCCACCTCCAACTAGTAAACACCATCCACCTCCAAAAATACTTCATCCACCTCCAACCAGTAAATCCACTAGTAAACTAATCCACCCTCCAACCAGTAAACACTTCATCCACCCTCCAACCAGTAAACACTTCATCCACCCTCCAACCAGTAAACACTTCATCCACCCTCCAACCAGTAAACACTTCATCCACCCTCCAACTAGTAAACACTTCATCCACCCTCCAACCAGTCTACACTTCATCCACCCTCCAACCAGTAAACACTTCATCCACCCTCCAACCAGTAAACACTTCATCCACCCTCCAACCAGTAAACACTTCATCCACCCTCCACCAACATTCATCCACCCTCCACCAGTAAACACCCTCCACCCTTCATCCACCCACCAGTAAACACTTCATCCCCCTCCAACCAGTAAACACTTCATCCACCTCCAACCATAAACTCATAAACACTTCATCCACCCTCCAACCAGTAATCCACCTTCAACCAGTCACTTATCCACCTCCAACCAGTAAACACTTCATCCACCCTCCAACCAGTAAACACTTCATCCACCCTCCAACCAGTAAACACTTCATCCACCCTCCAACCAGTAAACACTTCATCCCCCTCCAACCATAAAACACTTCATCCACCTCCAACCAGTAAACACTTCATCCACCTCCAACCAGTCTCCCCCCAACCAGTACACTTCATCCACCCTCAACCAGTCCAACCTTCATCCACCCTCCAACCAGTAAACACTTCATCCACCCTCCACCGTAAACACTTCATCCACCCTCCAACTAGTAAAAACACATCATCCACCCTCCAACCAGTCTACACTTCATCCACCCTCCAACCAGTAACACTTCATCACCCTCCAACAGTAAACACTTCATCCACCCTCCAACCAGTAAACACTTCATCCAACCTCCAACCAGTAAACACTCATCCACCTCCAAACAAGTAAACACTTCATCCACCCTCCAACAGTAAACACTTCATCCACCTCCAACCAGTACACTTCATCCACCTCCAACCATTCAAATCCACCCTCCAACTAGTAAACCTTCATCCACCCTCCAACCAGTAAACACTTCATCCACCCCACCATCTCCAACCAGTAAACACTCATCCACCCTCCAACCAGTACCAGTCTACACTTCATCCACCCTCCAACCAGTAAACACTTCATCCACCCTCCCAGTACACTCAATAGTAACATTCATCCACCTCCAACCAGTAAACACTTCATCCACCTCCCAACAACACTTATCACCCTCCAACCAGTAACCACTTCATCCACCCTCCACCCTCCAACCAGTGAAAACTACTTCATCCACCCTCCAACTAGTCCACAAACACTTCATCCACCCTCCAACCAGTAAACACTTTCTCCACACCTCCCCTAGTAAACACTTCATCCACCTCCAACCAGTCTAAACTTCATCCACCCTCCAACCAGTAACACTTCATCCCCCTCCAACCAGTAAACCACTTCCCAGTAAACACTCATCCACCCAGTCCAACCAGTCACACTTCATCCACCCTCCAACCAGTAAACACTTCATCACTTCACCACTCCAACCAGTAAACACTTCATCCACCCTCCAACTAGTAACACTTCCCCTCCAACCAGTAAAACACTCATCCACCCTCCTCCCAACCAGTAAACACTTCATCCAACTCCAACTAGTAAACACTTCATCCACCCTCCAACCAGTAAACACTTCATCAACCCTCCAACCAGTAAAACACTTCATCCACCCTCCAACCAGTAAACCTTCATCACCCTCCAAAGCACTCATCCACCCTCCAACCAGTAAACACTTCATCCACCCTCCAACTAAAACACAGTCATAACCACTCCAACGTCCATCACACCTCCAACCAGTAAACACTTCATCCACCCTCCAAACATAACAACTCCCTCCAACCAGTCACACTTCACCCTCAACTCATCCCTCCAACCAGTAAAACACTCATCCACCCTCCAACTAGTAAAACATCATCACCCCCAACACCTCAACTTCACCCTCCAACCAGTGACACACTTCATCCACCCTCCAACCAGTAAACACTTCATCCACCCTCCAACTAGTAAACACACTCATCCACCTCCAACCACACTTCATCCACCCTCCAACCAGTAAACACTTCACTCACCTCCAACCAGTAGACACACTTCATCCACCCTCCAACAGTAAACCTTCATCCACTCCAACACACTTCAATCCCCTCCAACCCACACTTCATCCACCCTCCAACCATCCACCTCCAACTAGTAAACACATCCCACCCTCCACCAGTCTACACTTCATCCACCCTCCACCCAACACCATCATCCACCTCCAACCAAACACTTCATCCACCCTCCAACCACCATCCAACCCCCAACCAAACACTTCAATCTCCACCCTCCAACACAGTCAATCCAACACTTCATCCACCCTCCAACCAGTAAACACTTCCATCCACCCTCCAACCACTTCATCCACCCTCCACCAGTAACCACTTCATCCACCTCCAACAGTAAACACTTCATCCACCCTCCAACCAGTAAACACTTCATCCACACTCCAACTAGTAAACACTTCAATCCACCTCCAACCAGTAACACTTCAACCCTCCACCAGTAAACACTTCATCCACCCTCCAACCAGTAAACACTTCATCCATCCAACCACCCTCCACAGTAAACACTTTCATCCACCCTCCAACTAGTAAACACACTCATCCACCCTCCAACCCCCCACCGTAACCAGTTCATCCACCTCCAACCAGTAAACACTTCAACACTCCAACAGTAAAACACTTCATCCCCCTTCATCCACCCCCAACGTAAACAGTCAACACCCTCCAACAGTCACTTCCCCCTCCAACAGTAAACACATCATCCACCCTCCAACCAGTCTACACTTCCTCACCCTCCAACCAGTAAACACTTCATCCACCCTCCAACCAGAAACAAGTAATCCACCCTCCAACCAGTAAAACTTCATCCACCCTCCAGTAAAACACTTCATCCACCCTCCAACCAGTAAACACTTCATCCACCCTCAACCTAGTAAACACTCACCACCTCCACCTCCAACCAGTGAACTTCATCCACCCTCCAACAGTAACACTTCATCCACCCCTCCAACCAGTAAACACTTCATCCACCATCCAACATAGTAAAACACCATCCTACTCAACCAGTTTATCCCCTCCAACCATAAACACTTCATCCACCCTCCAAACCAGTAAACACTTCATCCACCCTCCAACCAGTAAACACTTCATCCACCTCCAACCAGTAAACAGTAACTTCATCCACCCTCCAACCAGTAAACACATCATCCACACCTCCAACTAGTAAACATTCATCCACCCTCCAACTAGTAAACACTTCATCCACCCTCCAACCAGTAAAACCACTTCATCCACCCTCCAACCATAAACCACTTCATCCACCTCCAACTAGTAAACACTTCATACACCACCCCCAACCAGTAACACTTCCATCCCCTACAACCAGTAACACTTCATCCACCCTCCAACTAGTAAACACTTCATCCCCCACCATCCACCACCTCCAACCAGTCCACACTTCATCCACCCTCCAACCAGTAAACACTTCATCCACCCCCATCCACCAGTAAAAACTTCACTTCATCCACCCTCCAACCAGTAAAACACTTCATCCACAACCTCCAACCTAGTAAACACTTCATCCACACCCTCCAACCAGTAAACACTTCATCCACCCTCCAACCAGTCTCCCTCCAGTCCCACAACACACACCCTCCAACCAAACACTTCATCCACCCTCCAACCAGTCAAACACTTCATCCACCCTCCAACCAGTAAACACTTCATCCACCCTCCAACTAGTAAAACACTTCATCCACCCTCCAACAGTAAACACTTCATCCACCCTCCAACCAGTAAACACTTCATCCACCCTCCAAACCAGTAAACACTTCATCCACCCTCCAACCAGTAAACACTTCATCCACCCCCAACCAGTAAACACTTCATCCACCCTCCAACCAGTAAACACTCCACCTCACCGTCCATCCTCCACCAGTAAAACCACAGTAACACTTCATCCACCCTCCAACCAGTACCAATCACACTCTCCACCCTCCACCCTCCAACCAGTAACACACATCCAACCCTCCAACCAGTAAACACTTCATCCATCCCTCCAACCAGTCCAACACTCCACAGTACACTTCATCCACCCTCCAACCAGTAAACACTTCATCACCCTCCAACCAGTAAACACTTCATCCCCCCAAAGTAAACAATCATCCACCCTCCAACCAGTAAACACTTTCCACCCTCCATCCAACCTCCAACCAGTAAAACCATTCATCCACCCTCCAACCAGTAAACACTTCATCCCACCTCCAAACTAGTAAACACTTCATCCACCCTCCAACCAGTAAACTTCATCCCACCCTCCAACCAGTAAACACTTCATCCACCCTCCATCCACCCTAGTAAACACTCATCACCTCCAACCTCCAACCAGTTAAACACTTCATCCACCTCCAACCAGTAAACACTTCATCCAACCCTCCAACCAGTAACACTTCATCCACCCTCCAACCAGTAAACACTTCATCCACCCCCTCCAACCAGTTAAACACTTCATCCACCCTCCAACACTTCAAAACACCTTCATCCACCCTCCAACCTACACTTCATCCACCCTCCAACCAGTAAACACTTCATCCATCCTCCAACCAGTGAACACTTCATCCACCCTCCAACTAGTAAACCTTCTTCACCATCCACCTCCAACCAAAATCCACCATCCACCTCCCCAACCAGTAACACCTCATCCACCCTCCAACCAGTCCAACCAGTAAACTTCATCCACCCTCAACCACCACTTCAACCACCCTCCAACCAGTAAACACTTCATCCAACCTCAAACACCTCCAACCAGTGAACACTTCATCCACCCTCCAACCAGTAAAACACTTCATCCACCCTCCAACCAGTAAACACTTCATCCCCCTCCAACTAGTAAACACTTCATCCACCCTCCAACTAGTAAACCTTCATCCACCCTCCAACCAGTAAACACTTCATCCCCCCTCCAACTAGTAAACACTTCATCCACCTCCAACCAGTAAACACTTCATCCATCCTCCACCAGTGAACACTTCATCCACCCTCCAACTAGTAAACACTTCATCCCCCTCCAACCAGTGAACACTTCATCCACCTCCACCACCAGTACAACTTCACTTCATCCACCCTCCAACCAGTGAACACTTCATCCACCCTCCAACCAGTAAACACTTTCCATCCAACCTCCAACCCTAGTAAACACTTCATCCACCCTCCAACCAGTCAACCTCCAAAAGTAAACACTTCATCCACCCTCCAACCAGTAACACTTCATCCACCCTCCACCATACACTTCATCCACCCTCCAACCAGTAACACTTATCCACCCTCCAACACCATCCATCCTCCAACCAGTGAACACTTCATCCACCCTCCCAGTCCATCCACCTCCAACCAGTAAACACTTCATCCACCTCCAACCAGTGAACACCATTCCAACATCCCACACCTCCAACCAGTAAACACTCATCCACCCTCCAACCAGTAAACACTTCATCCATCCTCCAACCAGTGAAACACTTCATCCAACCCTCCAACCAACTCAACAACTAGTCACTTCATCCACCCTCCAACCAGTCCAAAACACTTCATCCACCCTCCACCTAGTCAACCACGTTCATCCACCTCCAACCAAACAACCATCCACACTCAAACCGTCTAACACTTCATCCACCCTCCAACCAGTAAACACATTCATCATCACCCTCCAACCAGTAAACACTTCATCCACCCTCCAACCAGTAAACACTTCATCCACCCTCCAACCAGTAAACACTTCATCATCCACCCTCCAACCCTCCAACCAACACTTCATCCACCCTCCAACAGACTCAAACACACCAGTAACACTTCATCCACCTCCCACCAGTAAACACCTTCATCCATCCTCCAACCAGTGAACACTTCATCCACCCTCCAACCTAGTAAACACTTCATCCACCCTCCAACCAGTGAACACTTCATCCCACCCTCCAACACACTTCATCCACCCTCCAACCAGTAAACACTTCATCCACCCTCCAACCAGTAAACACTTCATCCACCCTCCAAACTAGTAAAACTTCATCCACCCTCCCAACCAGTAAACACTTCATCCACCTCCAACCTAGTAAACTGCTTCCACCCTCAACACTTCCAACACACTTTCACCCTCCACCCTCCAACCAGTAAACACTTCATCCACCCTCCAACCAGTCCAACCTACACTTCATCCACCCCTCCAACCAGTAAACACCTCATCCACCCTCCAACTAGTAACACTTCATCCCCTCCAACCAGTAACACTTCATCCACCCTCCAACTAGTAAACACTTCATCCACCCTCCACCACCCTCCAACCAGTGTAAACACTTCATCCACCCTCCAACCAGTAACACTTCATCCATCCTCCAACCAGTGAACACTTCATCCACCCTCCAACTAGTAAACACTTCATCCACCCTCCAACCAGTGAACACTTCATCCACCCTCCACCCTCCCCAACCAGTGAAAACACTTCATCCACCCTCCAACCAGTAACACTTCCCAACCAACACTTCCATCCCCCTCCAACCAGTAAACACTTCATCCATCCTCCAACCAGTGAACACTTCATCCCCCTCCCTAGTAACATTCATCCACCTCCAACAGTAAACACTTCATCCACCCTCCAACCAGTAAACACTTCATCCACCCTCCAACCAGTAAACACTTCATCCACCCTCCAACCAGTAAACACTTCATCCACCCTCCAACTAGTAAACACTCACCTCCACCTCCAACCCAGTAACAAACACTTCATCCCCCCTCCAACCAGTCCACCCTCATCCATCCAACCCTCCCAACTAGTAAACACTTCATCCACCTCCAACCAGTAAACACTTCATCACCCATCCAACCAGTAAACACTTCATCCACCCTCCAACCAGTAAAACACTTCATCCATCCTCCAACCAGTTCATCCAAACACTTCATCCACCCTCCAACTCCAACCAGTAAACACTTCATCCACCCTCCAACCAGTAAACACTTCATCCACCCTCCAACCAGTAAACACTTCATCCACCCTCCAACCAGTAAACACTTCATCCACCCTCCAACCAGTGAACACTTCATCCACCCTCCAACCAGTAAACACTTCATCCACCCTCCAACCAGTAAACACTTCATCCACCCTCCAACCAGTAAACACTTCATCCACCCTCCAACCAGTAAACACTTCATCCACCTCCAACTAGTACACACTTCATCCACCCTCCAACTAGTATACACTTCATCCACCCTCCAACCAGTAAACACTTCATCCACCCTCCAACCAGTAAACACTTCATCCACCCTCCAACCAGTAAACACTTCATCCACCCTCCAACCAGTGAACACTTCATCCACCCTCCAACCAGTCCAACACTTCATCCACCCTCCAACCAGTAAACACTTCATCCACCCTCCAACCAGTAAACACTTCATCCACCCTCCAACTAGTAAACACTTCATCCACCCTCCAACCAGTAAACACTTCATCCACCCTCCAACCAGTAAACACTTCATCCATCCTCCAACCAGTGAACACTTCATCCACCCTCCAACCAGTAAACACTTCATCCACCCTCCAACCAGTAAACACTTCACCATCCAGTAAACACCTCCAACATCCAGTAAAACACTATCCAACACTTCAATCCCGCCAATCCACCCTCCAACCAGTAAACACATCACCCTCCCAACCTACATTCATCCACCCTCCAACCAGTAAACACTTCATCCACCTCCAACCAGTAAACACTTCATCCCCTCCAACCAGTAACACCCATCCACCCTCCAACCAGTAAACCCCCTCCAACTAAACCATCCTCCACCAGTAAAAAAACACTTCATCCACCCTCCAACCAGTAAAACACTTCATCCATCCTCCAACAGTAACACCTTCATCCACCCTCCAACCAGTAAAACACTTCATCCACCCTCCAACCAGTAAACACTCATCATCCACCCCTCCAACCAGTAAACACTTCATCCACCCTCCAACCAGTAAAACTTCATCACCCTCAAACCACTCCATCCAACCAGTAAACTTCTCCACCCTCCAACCCAGTAAACACTCATCCACCCTCCAACCAGTAACACCTCATCCACCCCCAACCGTAAACACCTACATCCCACCCTCAACAAACCAGTCAACAACACTTCATCCACCCCCCAACCAGTAAACACTTCATCCACCCTCCAACCAGTGAACACTTCATCCACCCTCCAACTAGTAAACACTTCATCCCCCTCCAACCAGTAACACTTCACCCTCCACCTCTAACACTCATCCACCCAACCAGTCAAACACTTCATCCACCTCCAACCAGTAAACACTTCATCCACCCTCCAACTAGTAAACACTTCATCAACCCTCCAACAGTAAACACTTTCACCCTCCAACAAACACTTCATCCACCCTCCAACCAGTACACTTCATCCACCCTCCAACTAGTAAACACTTCATCCAACCCCCAACCAGTAAAACTCATCACTCCAAACAGTTCACCAACATCCACCCTCCAACAGTCTACACTCATCCACCCTCCAACCAGTAAACACTTCATCCACCCTCCAACCAGTAAACACTCCCCTCTCAACCCTCCAACCAGTAAAACACTTCATCCACCCTCCAACCAGTAAACACTTCATCCACCCTCCAACCAGTAAAACACTTCATCCACCCTCCAACCAGTGTAAACACTTCATCCACCCTCCCAACCAGTAAACACTTCATCCACCCTCCAACCAGTGAACACTTCATCACCCCCTCCAACTAGTAAACACTTCATCCACCCTCCAACCAGTACAACCTTCATCCCCCTCCCACCAGTAAACACTCATCCACCCTCCAACTAGTAAACACTTCATCCACCCTCCAACCAGTAAAAACACTTCATCCATCCTCCAACCAGTAAACACTTCATCCACCTACAATCCAACCAGTAAACACTTCATCCACCCTCCAACCAGTAAACACTTCATCCACCCTCCAACCAGTAAACACTTCATCCACCTCCAACCAGCCCCAACCACCAGTAAACCTTCATCCACCCTCCAACCAGTCAACACTTCATCCACACTCCAACAGTCCAACACTCATCACCCTCCAGTAAACCCATCCACCTCCAACCAGTAAACACTTCATCCCACCCTCCAACCAGTAAACACTTCATCCACCCTCCATCCACCTCCAACAGTAAACACTTCATCCACCCTCCCCTCCAACAACAGTAAACACTTCATCCACCCTCCAACCAGTAAACACTTCATCCACCTCCACCAGTAACACTTCACCACCCTCCACCAGTCTACACAACTTCAGAAACTTCCCACCCTCCAACCAGTAAACACTTCATCCACCCTCCAACCAGTAAACACTTCATCCCCCTCCAACCTCCACCATCCACCCTCCAACCAGTCAAACACTTCTTCATCCACCCTCCAACTAGTAAACACTTCATCCACCCTCCAACCAGTAAACAACTTCATCCACCCTCCAACCAGTCTACACTCATCCACCCTCCAACCAGTAAACCCTTCATCCATCCTCCAACCAGTAACACTTCATCCACCTCCCTCCAACCAGTCCAACCAAACACTTCATCCACCCTCCAACCAGTAAACACTTCATCCACCCTCCAACCTAGTAAACTTCATCCCTCCAACCAGTAAACATCCACCTCCACCTAACACTTCATCCACCTCCAACCAGTAAACACTTCATCCACCCTCCATCCTCCAACCAGTAAACACTTCATCCACCCTCCAACCAGTAAACACTTCATCCACCCTCCAACCAGTAAACACTTCATCCCATCCTCCAACCAGTAAACACTTCATCCACCCTCCAACCTAGTAAAACACTTCATCCACCCTCCAACCAGTAAACAATTCATCCACCCTCCAACTAGTGAACAACATCCCCCCTCCAACCAGTCTACACTTCATCCACCCTCCAACCAGTAAACACTTCATCCATCCTCCAACCAGTGAACACTTCATCCACCCTCCAACTAGTAAACACTTCATCCCCAAACCACTCATCCACCTCCAACCAGTCTACCACTTATCACCACCTCCACAGTAAACACTTCATCCACCCTCCAACCAGTAAACACTTCCATCCACCTCCAACCAGAACACTTCATCCACCCTCCAACCAAACACTTCATCCACCCTCCAACTAGTAAACACATCCACCCTCCAACCAGTAAACACTCACTTCATCCCCTCCAACCAGTAAACACTTCATCCACCCTCCAACCAGTAGTAAACACTCATCCACCCTCCAACCAGTAACACTTCATCCACCCTCCAAAAACACTTCATTCATCCACCCTCCAACTAGTAAACACTTCATCCACCCTCCAACCAGTAGTAAACACTTCCATCCAGTAAACCTTCTCCACCAACAACTAGCAAACACTTCATCATCCACCCTCCAACCAGTAAACACTTCATCCACCTCCAACCACACCTCCAACCTAGTAAACACTTCATCCACCCTCCAACCAGTAAACACTTCATCCACCCTCCACCAGTAAACACTTCATCCCCCTCCAACCAGTAACAACTTCATCCATCCCCACCTCCAACCAGTAAACACTTCATCCATCCACCCTCCAACCAGTCCAAAAAACACTTCCAACATCCAACCACCCTCCAACCAGTAAACACTTCATCCACCCTCCAACTAGTAAACCCTCCAACCAGCATCCACCCTCCAAACCAGTAAAACACTTCATCCACCCTCCAACCAGTAAACACTTCATCTCCCCAACCAAACACTAACACTCCAACCATAAACCACTTCACCAACTCCAACCAGACAACACACGTCCACCCCATCCCGAAACACTTCATCCACCCTCCAACCAGTTAACACTTCATCCACCCTCCACCAGTAAACCTTCATCCACCTCCACCAGTAAACACTTCATCCACCCTCCAAAACAGTCCACCACTTTCACCACCTCAACAGTAAACACTTCCTCCAACCCTCCAACCAGTAAACACTTCATCCACACTCCCACCACTCCAACCAGTAAAACACTTCATCCACCCTCCAACCTAGTGAACACTTCACACTTCATCCACCCTCCAACCAGTAAACACTTCATCCACCTCCAACTAGAAACACTTCATCCACCCTCCAACCAGTAAACACTTCATCCACACTCCAAACCTAGTAACCACTTCATCCACCCTCCAACCAGTAAACACTTCATCCACCCTCCAACCCAAACTTCATCCACCCTCCACCAGTAAACACTTCATCCACCCCCAACCAGTAAACCCACTTCATCCACCTCCAAACAGTAAACCTCATCCACACTCCACAGTCTTCATCCACCCTCCAACCAGTAAACACTTCATCCACCCTCAACTAGTAAACACTTCATTCCACCCAACAGTAAACCTTCATCCACCTCCAACTAGTAAACACTTCATCCACCCTCCAACCAGTACTACACTCCTCCTCATCCACCCTCCAACCAGTAAACACTTCATCCACCTCCAACCAGTAACACTTCATCCACCTCCACAGTAACATTCATCCACCCTCCAACCAGTAAAACTTCACTCCATCCTTCCAACAGTCACCATCCACCATCCAACCAGTAAAACACTTCATCCACCCTCCAACTAGTAAAACACTTCATCCACCCTCCAACCAGTAAACACTTCATCACACCTCCATCCAACTAGTAAACACTTCATCCACCCTCCACCAGTAAACACTTCATCCACCCTCCAAACTAGTAAACATTATCCACCCTCCAACCAGTAAAACTTCATCCACACTCCAACTAGTAAAACGTCATCCACCCTCCAACCAGTAAACACTTCATCCACCTCCAACTAGTAAAAACTTCATCCACCCCTCCAACCAGTAAACACTCATCCACACTCCAACCAGTAAACACTTCATCCACCCTCCAACCAGTAAACACTTCATCCATCCTCCAACCTAGTAAACACTTCATCCACCCTCCAACCAGTAAACACTTCATCCACCCTCCAACTAGTAAACACTTCATCCACCCTCCAACCAGTAAACACTTCATCCACCCTCCAACCAGTAAACACTTCATCCACCCTCCAACCAGTAAACACTTCATCCATCCTCCAACCAGTAAACACTTCATCCACCCTCCAACTAGTAAACGCTTCATCCACCCTCCAACCAGTAAACACTTCATCCACCCTCCAACCAGTCTACACTTCATCCACCCTCCAACCAGTAAACACTTCATCCACCCTCCAACCAGTAAACACTTCATCCACCCTCCAACCAGTAAAAACTCATCCACCTCCAACTAGTAACACTCATCCACCCTCCAACCAGTAAACACTTCATCCACCCTCCAACCAGTAAAACACTTCATCCACCCTCCAACAGTAACAATCATACCTCCAACATAAACTTCATCCACCCTCCAACCAGTACAACCATCCACCCTCCAACCAGTCAACCTCCACCTTCATCAACCCTCCAACCAGTAAACACTGCACCATCACCCTCCAACCAGAAAACATCCAAACCCTCCAACTAGTCAACACTTCACCCATCCAACACACTTCATCCCACCTCCAACAGTAAACACTTCCATCCACCCTCCAACCAGTAAACACTTCATCCACCCTCCAACCGTACATCACCACCCTCCAACCAGTCACCCCCCTCCAACAAAACAACATCCACCTCCAACCAGTAAACACTCCATACCACCCTCCAACAGTAAACACTTATCCCCTCCCAACCAAACAACACATCCACCCTCCAACCCCACCAACTAGTCATCCACCCTCCAACCAGTAAACACTTCATCACCCTCCAACCCACACCATCCACCCCAGTAAAACACCATAAACACCTCCAACCATCACTTCACCTCCAACCAGTAAAACTTCATCACCCTCCAACCGTAAACACTTCATCCACCCCCAATAGTAAACATTCATCCACCCCACAAACAACAGTGAACACTCATCCACCTCCACCCTCCAACCCTCAGTAAATCATCCCCAACCACACTTCCATCTTCATCCACTCCAACCAGTAAACACTTCATCCACCCTCCAAATAGTAAACACTTCATCCACCCTCCAACCAGTTTACACTTCACAACACCCAACTAGTAAACACCAACCTCCAACATCCCACTCCAACTCCAAAGAACACTTCATCCACCCTCCCAAAAAAAGGAACAAACATCCACCCTCCAACCAGGGTAAACACTTCATCCACCCTCCAACCAGTAAACACTTCACACCCTCAACCAGTAACTCAACCTTCCAACCAGTAAACACTTCATCCCCCTCAAACCAGTAAACCACTTCCAACTCCAACCAGTAAACACTTCATCCACCCAAGTAAAACACTTATCCACCCTATAGTAAAACTTCAACTTCCAAACCAAAAACAAACAACAAAGTTAACCTCCACCCCCAACTAGTAAAAACATTCATCCATCCAACCAGTAAAAACACTTCATCCAACAAAACACTTCATCCACCCAACACCAGTAACACTTCCCACCTCCTCCCACCCCCACCCCAACCAGTAAACACTTCATCCATCCTCCAACAGTAAACACTCATCCACCCTCCAACCAGTAAACACTTCATCCACCTCCAACTAGTAAAACACTCACTCACCCTCCAACCAGTAAACACTTCATCCACCTCCAACTAGTAAAACACTTCATCCACCCTCCAAACCAGTAAAAACACTTCATCCACACTCAACCAGTAACACTCATCCACCCTCCAACAGTAAACACGTCATCACCACCAACAGCTTCACCAACCACAAACCATTCATCCATCCAACAGTAAACACTTTCCACACAACAGTAAACACTTCATCCACACTCCAACTAGTAAACACTTCATCCACCTCCAACCAGTAAACACTTCATCCACCCTCCAACCAGTCCAACAGTAAACACTTCATCCACCCTCCAACAGTAAACACTTCATCCACCCTCCAACCAACCAGTCTCCAACACTTCATCCACCTCTCCCTCAACCAGTAAACACTTCATCCACCCTCAACCAGTAAAAACACTCCACCTCCACTCCAACTAGTAAACGCTTCATCCACCCTCCAACCAGTAAACACTTCATCCAACCCTCCAACTAGTAAACGCTCATCCATCCTCCAACCAGTCCAACACTACATCCACCCTCCAACTAGTAAACGCCTTCATCCACACACTAACCCCACAACCAGTAAACACTTTCATCCACCTCCAACCAGTAAACACTTCATCCACCCTCCAACCAGTAAAACACTTCATCCACCCTCAACCAGTCTACACTTCATCCACCCTCCAACCAGTAAACACTTCATCCACCCTCCAACCAGTAAACACTTCATCCACCCTCCAACTAGTAAACACTTAATCCACCCTCCAACCAGTAAACACTTCATGACAGATTAGTAAATATATTTCATATGTGAGTGTGTTTAACTCTTCCATCTGTCCTTGTACTGCTGATCTAATTGTTGGCAGTTCACCCAAGAGTAAAAATAAAAACTGCAGGCTGCAGTCGTCTGCTACACGTTTTATCTCCGCAGCTCTTCAGTTTAACTAGCAGGCTCTACAGCTGACCAGCTCCGGGTCCCTCTGGTCTAAAGTGGGCTGTTAAAGCGGCTCCTGCAGCTGCTCTTCATGCTGATGCATGTTCGTGTGAGAGTTTACGTGCTCTTATAATGCTTCTCCTACCTCTTTGCATACCAAATGGTGTCTGCAGCTGGGCAGTGATGCAGAGCCTTTGACTCCTCCCACGTCCTCATCTCTGATGGCGGCTGTTGTTCATGGTGACTGCTGATGCTCCTGCTGGCTTTGCAGTCCTCTGCTGACCTTCGTAACCGACAAAGTAAACCAAGTCACTGCTATCTGCTGCTGCCAGGTCTATTTACTTATTAAATCCGTCTAATTGGACATATATGCCATCCACTCTGCCACACTCTGTTTTCCCATTTATCTATTCTTTATAGTTTGTCAAACTGAAACAGGCTTTAACACATTAAATTGAATATGAAGCAATAACAAATCAACCACGGGGGGAAACACAGAACCAGGTTTAAAAGGAAAAGCATTGTCCTTTGCTCTCTAATGTCGACCCACTTGAAGGAAATGTGCAGCTTCTCACACTCACGTATCAAACACCCCCTAAAGGCGTGAAAATAAAAGGATGCTCTCTCTGGCAGCTTTATTGACCTTGTGCAGGTTTGAGCCAGAGGCCTGACTCCACAAACACACTTTTTTTTCCAGTTTACTGGGTTTATCTGGTTGGTTCTGTCCCGGCTCTGACTGAACCTTAACATTGGTGCTCATAGCAGTTGTGATAAAGTTTCTTCAGACCAAACTTGTATCAAAGCGTTCACGTCGTCCTCACTGCACGTCTGACCACGAGCCGTCTCTCTCAACTACTGTGCTGCACGACACCTGTGCGAGTGTTCAGGGCGTGTACCCACAATGCCCTGCGCTGTAGTCCTCTTCCAGCATCTGGTTCACCTGAATCACCTGCTGTTTGTCTCCCCAAACGGACTGGACTTTCTAAGGAAATGGACTCTGGTCTGTTAAAAGTGGAAACAAGTTGAGCTGATGTGAAAGCATTAAAAAAAACTTTCCTTTTATTTATTGATTAAAAGAAAAACAACGTGATGCAGTCTAGGTCGCTGACAGTCTAGACTCACGACAGTCGAGACGACTGCATGGAGGGAAGCGGCTGAAGCAGCCCATCATCTACGTAGATCATCGTCCTCCATCTTGTTATTTTCTCAACGGTCAAACAGAGAAGTGGCTGCAGGAAAACACTGGCAGAGATGAAACAGATCCACTATCTAACTATATTCTTCTCTCTGAAGGAAGCTGTCCGTCAGGGCGACTGAAGGAAACGTGAGCATGACAGTCAATCTGCCAGATATCTGCAGATCAGGACAGGAACAAGATAAAATGTTTCAATTACAGTTACGGCTGAGCGTGTGACCGCGGCCACTGATCAAAGCTGTTTTATTACCAAGTCCCGAGCTGTTTTTTATCTGTTAACACTTAAAAAAAAAACCTTTAACAACAAGTCCAGTTTAAAAGTAGAACAACCTTCTTTATTTTCTAGCTGCCCAGTTTCTCTCAGGTTTGTTCATTTTCTCCAGCTGCTTCATCTAAAGCGAAGATGTTGCTCCTGTTGTCTTCTCGCTGTAACAAGAGTCGACCAAATATAAACCCTCAAATGTGAATGAATTTTTTTTAAAAACACAACAAATAAATCTGTGAAACTAAATAGATCCTGTAATTATATGTTGTATTGGGCTTTTTATTGATTGTTCCTTCTGTTAATTCTGCTTTTACTCCAGACAGACACTCAGATACGTGAAAAAGTAGATTTAAAGGTGAAAAAAAATTAAAATAAATGCATGGAGCCATAATAGAGGAGGCGATGAATTAAAGTGACAAAAGAGGAAGGAGACTATGACATTCAGTTACAAGCAAAAAAAACCCCAGTTTTGTTCCCGGAAGATCAGTGTCTGGATTAGCAGAAGTGACAGATAAAGAAATGGGGAAATTCACCGCATGCTGCTATCTGGAAAATGGATTTTGTGAATAGTCAGCTGCTTGGATATAAGCTTTATTCAGTCTTTCATTGCGTGAGTGCTTTTACATTTTCAGGCTGGTTTTACCTGCTTCTTACACAAGCGCCTTTTCTTTCTCAGTCTCAAGAGGTTTAAAGAAAAAGACGGAGAATGAAGAAAAACAGTTTATCTCCTCCATGAGACTCCTGCAATAACGTTTTTAGATTCATACCATCCCCTTTTCTCAGGTTCTTCCATCACACTGTTGCAAAGGTTGGTGATTTATCTCTAAAGAAGATAGGTGGACCAGGTGGACCTAGACCAGGTGGACCAGGTGGACCTGGGCCAGGTGAACCTGGACCAGGTGGACCAGATGCACCTGGGCCAGGTACACCTGATCCAGGTCCATCTGGTCCACCTGGTCCAGGTTCACCTGGGCCAGGTGGACCTGGACCAGGTGGACCTAGTGGACCTGGACCAGGTGGACCAGGTGCACCTAGGCCAGGAGGACCTCGACCAGTGGAAGTCAACGAGTCCTCGGTGTTGCTCTTCGCTCTGTCTCGATGTTGTATTACGGCTGAAGACACCGTCTACGTTGACGTTGATGCTGAAACCCACAGACGCCGTTGTTGGACTGAAACGCCAGGTGACTGCGATCTTCCAAATGTCATCAGAATTCAGCTAATAGCTCATTTAGATCAGTTTATCAGGGAGGAACTGAGAAAAAGCACATACATGTGTGATAAGGAACGTTTGGGACCATGTGTCCCGCTAGCCGCTACCTGCAAATTGCGGGTTTAGGAACCTCCGCTAACTGCTGATGCAATCTTTCGCTCCCTAAAACCCGCTACCAGTTATGCTGAGTCCTTTACTCACTTTCTGGGTGTGGCAATGGGCGTGTCTTTTGTCCTTTCCGCAAACTCGGTATCTTGTGATCGCAGGTTGCAGGTAGTGGTCAAACCTCCATCGCGGCGCGTACAATAGCACGTCCAAATGGCATCAATGTGCGTCCACCTGGTCACATGTGGACGTGCACAAACGGCTCTACCTCTGGAATTAACTCTTGTATAAAAGCGTGATTTGGCCTCAGTTGAACCCCTGAGAAAATAGCAGAAAAAAAAACAGCCGGTGGAGGTGCAGAAATGAATTAATCATGAAGATTTAAATAAATTACTTTAAAAAGTGCTGGATGTGTCAGATTCTTTACAGCCGGGCCTGTGGGGTCCAGACTACCTGTGGGGTCCAGACTACCTGTGGGGTCCTGACTACCTGTGGGGTCCTGTGGGTCCTGACTACCTGTGGGTCCTGACTACCTGTGAGGTCCTGAGGTCCAGACTCTGTGGGGTCCAGACTACTGTGGGGTCCAGACTACCTGTGGGGTCCTACTACCTGTGGGGTCCAGACTACCTGTGGGGGTCCTGACTACCTGTGGGGTCCAGACTACCTGTGGGGTCCGACTACCTGTGGGTCCAGACTACCTGTGGGGTCCTGACTACCTGTGGGGTACCTGTGGGGTCCAGACTACCTGTGGGGTCCAGATACCTGTGGGGTCCAGACTACCTGTGGGGTCCAGACTACCTGTGGGGTCCTGACTACCTGTGGGTCCTGACTACCTGTGGGGTCCTGACTACCTGTGGGGTCCAGACTACCTGTGGGGTCCAGACTACCTGTGGGGTCCAGACTACCTGTGGGGACTACCTGGGGTCCTGACACCTGTGGGGTCCAGACTACCTGTGGGTCCAGACTACCCTGTGGGGTCCTGACTACCTGTGGGGTCCTGACTACCTGTGGGGTCCTGACTACCTGTGGGGTCCAGATACCTGTGGGGTCCAGACTACCTGTGGGGTCCAGACTACCTGTGGGGTCCAGACTACCTGTGAGGTCCTGACTACCTGTGGGGTCCAGACTACCTGTGGGGTCCCGACTACCTGTGGGGTCCAGACTACCTGTGGGGTCCAGACTACCTGTGGGGTCCAGACTACCTGTGGGGGGTCCTGACTACCTGTGACTACCTGTGGGGTCCTGACTACCTGTGGGGTCCAGACTACCTGTGGGGTCCAGACTACCTGTGGGGTCCTGACTACCTGTGGGGTCCAGACTACCTGTGGGGTCCAGACTACCTGTGGGGTCCAGACTACCTGTGGGGTCCTGACTACCTGTGGGTCCTGACTACCTGTGGGGTCCGACTACTGTGGGGTCCAGACTACCTGTGGGGTCCAGATACCTGTGGGGTCCAGACTACCTGTGGGTCCAGACTACCTGTGTGGGTCCTGACTACCTGTGGGGTCCAGACTACTGTGGGGTCCTGACTACCTGTGGGATCCAGATTACCTGGGGTCCTGACTACCTGTGGGGTCCTGACTACCTGTGGGGTCCAGACTACCTGTGGGGTCCAGACTACCTGTGGGGTCCAGACTACCTGTGGGGTCCTGACTACCTGTGGGTCCTGACTACCTGTGGGTGTCCTGACTACCTGTGGGGTCCAGACTACCTGTGGGGTCCTGACTACCTGTGGGGTCCAGACTACCTGTGGGGTCCAGACTACCTGTGGGGTCCAGACTACCTGTGGGGTCCTGACTACCTGTGGGGTTCTGACTACCTGTGGGGTCCAGACTACCTGTGGGGTCCTGACTACCTGTGAGGTCCTGACTACCTGTGGGTCCAGACTACCTGTGGGGTCCAGACTACCTGTGGGGTCCAGATTACCTGTGGGGTCCAGACTACCTGTGGGGTTCTGACTACCTGTGGGGTCCAGACTACCTGTGGGGTCCTGACTACCTGTGGGGTCCTGACTACCTATTGGGTCCTGACAACTTGTGGGTCCAGACTACCTGTGGGGTCCAGACTACCTGTGGGGTCCAGACTACCTGTGGGGTCCAGACTACCTGTGGGGTCCTGACTACCTGTGGGGTCCTGACTACCTGTGGGATCCAGATTACCAGTGTGGGGTCCTGACTACCTGTGGGGTCCTGACTACCTGTGGGGTTCTGACTACCTGTGGGGTCCAGACTACCTGTGGGGTCCTGACTACCTGTGGGGTCCTGACTACCTGTGAGGTCCAGACTACCTGTGGGGTCCAGACTACCTGTCCTGACTACCTGTGGGTCCAGACTACCTGTGGGGTCCTGACTACCTGTGAGGTCCTGACTACCTGTGGGGTCCAGACTACCTGTGGGGTCCAGACTACCTGTGGGGTCCAGACTACCTGTGGGGTCCTGACTACCTGTGGGGTCCTGACTAACTGTGGGGTTCTGACTACCTGTGGGGTCCTGACTACCTGGGGTCCTGACTACCTGTGGGGTCCTGACTACCTGTGGGGTCCTGACTACCTGTGGGGTCCTGACAACTTTTGTTGTCCAGACTACCTGTGGGGTCCAGACTACCTGTGGGGTTCTGACTACCTGCTGGGTCCTGACTACCTGTGGGGTTCTGACTACCTGTGGGGTCCTGACTACCTGTGGGGTCCTGACTACCTGTGGGGTCCTGACTACCTGTGGGGTTCTGACTACCTGTGGGGTCCTGATACCTGTGGGGTTCTGACTACCTGTGGGGTCCTGACTACCTGTGGGGTCCTGACCTTGTGGGGTCCAGACTACCGTGGGGTCCTACTCTGTGGGGGTCCTGACTACCTGTGGGCCAGACTACTGTGGGGTCCGACTAACTGTGGGTCCAGGACTACCTGTATGTCAGGTTCCTGACTACCTGTGGGGTTCTGACTACACCTGTGGGGGTTCTGACTACCTGTGGGGTCTGACCTGTGGGGTCCTGACTACCTGGGGGGTCCTGACTACCTGTGGGGACTACCTGTGAGACCAACTTTGTTGGGGTCCAGACTACCTGTGGGGTCCTGACTACTGTGGGGTCCTGACAAACTTGTGTTGTAAGGGACTACCTGTGGGGTCAGACTACCTGTGGGGGTCCTGACTACCTGTGGGGTCCTGACTACCTGTGGGGTCCAGACTACTGTGGGGTTCCAGACTACCTGTGGGGTCCTGACTACCTGTGGGGTCCTGACTACTGTGGGGTCCTGACTACTGTGTGGACTACATGTGGGGTCCTGACTACAACCTTTGGTCCAGACTACCTGTGGGGTCCAGACTACCTGTGGGTTCCAGACTCTGTGGGGTCCTGACTACCTGTGGGGTCCAGACTACCTGTCGGGTCCTGACTACCTGTGGGGTTCTGACTACCTGTGGGGTCCTGACTACCTGTGGGGTCCAGACTACCTGTGGGGTCCTGACTACCTGTGAGGTCCAGACTACCTGTGGGGTCCAGACTACCTGTGAGGTCCTGACTACCTGTGGAGTCCAGACTACCTGTGGGGTCCTGACTACCTGTGGGGTCCAGACTACCATTCTGCCATCCCACGATACACACACTACATTACCCATAAGGCCACATCATTACCCATAAGGCCACCTTCTTAAAGGGACCAGGCTGGCTCACAACATCCTGTGATGTTTCTGCAATTTTTTCTTGATTTTCTTTTTATATTATATATTTCTGAAAAAAATCAGCGAATAACTAAAACTAAAACTTAAAGAGCAAATTGGCAAGGGATCATTGCATTGAGTGCAACAGTTTATCAGTATTAGCTCATATTGTGCTGTTTCTTAATATTCTCTTAATAATTTAGGTCATTGTGTATAGATACATCCTAGGATGCGCTGGGACACATCATCAGTGATGTTGTTACCTGAGATCATCGGGTGTTTCGGGTCTTTCAACATCAGACACCCTCCCTCAGGCGACCCAGCCGGGGTGATCAGTCCCCGGCTTGTGTCCCAGCAGCATTAGCCCACTTTTCGGACCTTTTGATCCAGATCCACCTAGAGGCTCTCTCTGCAGCCTCTGTGGCAGACTTGACGCCTCTCCTCTTAGCAGCGCCTTGGATACCAAGCAGGCTGTAGGCCCTGCACAGGGACCGTGCAGCGAAGCCCCGACATCCCACCTCTATTGGCTCACAGCGGGCTTTCCAGCCTCTCCTCCGACAGTCTTCAATGAGCTCCTGGTATTTGAGCCGCTTGCGCTCATTGGCCTCTTCCATGCGGTCCTCCCAAGGGACTGTCAGTTCCAATAAGAGGACTTGCTTTGAAGAGGCAGATGTCAGAACCAGGTCTGGTCTCAATGAGGTTGATGTTATATACTCTGGGAACTTGAGCTGCCTGCTCAAGTCAACTCGCAGCTCCCAGTCTGCTGCCGATGAGAGAAGACTGGCCGATGATGTTGGTTTAGGGTGTGGCTTCTCTCCAGCTCTCACGAATGGAATTGATTTCCGGCTGCTGATGTGTTTGTTGTTGGCCACTGCACTGGAGACAGTTCCAGCCACTGCCTTCAGCACCCGGTCGTGTCTCCAGCGGTATCGACCTTCTCCGAGAGCTACAGGGCAGCTGCTCATGATGTGCTCCAGCGTGCCTCTTCCAGGACAGAGGGGGCAAGTTGGGAGGTCACTCTTCCCCCAAACTTGCAGGTTAGCTGGACTTGGTAGCACATCATAAAAAGCTTGGACCATGAACTTAATACGCTGGGGCTCTGCCTTCCAGATGTCATTCCAGGTTAGCTTCCTTTCCAGCGTTCCTTCCCACCTCGATGATGCCCCCTGCTGCCGCATGCTCACCATCCTGTTGGTCCTCCCATCCTCAATCCCTGCCCGCACCTCCTCCAAGACAAGGTCCCGCCTTTCCTTGCCCTGGGCCCTGTCGTACCGTGGCTGTGTGATGGCGCCCAGCCCTGCTCGCCCGATCGCCAGCGTGCCCACCAAGGCCTTGTGTCTCATTCGAGACTCTGCCTGCTCCAACCCCTCTTGAGCCCTGAACTTCCTGCCCGTCCGAACCACAATGCCTGCTGATGCCACTCTGGTATCACTTGAGTCTCGGTAGAGAAGTGCCTCTCTCGTACGAGAGACCCTGAATTCCTCCTCCAGGCTGCTGAAGGGAAGCTGGAGTTTGTTTCTTCTGCTGTACAGTGCTGCACTTGTGAGACTGCGAGGCAGACCCAGCCATCTTCTGAGGTAGGAACTGATCTTTCTCTCCAGGGTCTCCACCGTGGATATAGTCACCTCATACACCAACAAGGGCCAAAGGATACGGGGAAGAATGCCGTGCTGGTACAGCCATGCCTTGAATCTACCGGGTAGGCCAGACTTGTCTACTACGGATAACCATGAATTTGAGTTTGGCCTCGTTAAGATCAAACCTGTCACAAGTTAAAACATGGTTTCTTTGGATTTTCTTTCCCTGCGAGGCCTTTAAAGAGACACAGATGTAAAAAAACAAGCTTAATTTAACAAAAGTGAAGCAGTTTTCTGTTTTTGACAGGAGGAGCTTTGAAGACGTCTGTGTGAAATTCATTCATTTCACTCCTTAATTCTGTGTTTGAAACAAACAAAAGGTCACGATGTGAAGATTAAGGCTCTACACTCAAATGTGATTAGACCTGTCAGGAAGAAAAATAAATAAAAAGTGTACATTTGAAAATAAATTTCATCTCGATGAATCGTTGACTTTTCCTGCCAAACTGAGGATTTCACAGCTTAAAATCTGATCTGTGTCTATTTATGATTAAATCACTCCCACGCAGAGAGATGCAGATTTATGCATGTTTTTCAAATCTTATCTGACAAAGTTTGCAAGTTTAACACACTTAGATGTATATATTTATATTTATATTAAACATCCTGTAGAAAGACCTTCTAGAATATTAGAAGACTGTCTCATCTACAGTTTATTCCTTCCTCTTTTTCTTAAAACTCCTTTTTTAGTCCTAATAGTCTCCTTTACATCTGACAAAGCTGCTTGAAACATTAAGAGGTGACTTTATAGCTGTCTCATTGTCTCATTGTCTCGTTGTCTCATTGTCTCGTTGTCTCGTTGTCTCGTTGTTTCGTTGTTTCGGTGTCTCGTTGTCTCTTTGTCTTGTTATCTCGTTGTCTTGTCTCGTTGTCTTTTTGTCTCGTTGTCTCTTTGTCTCGTTATCTCGTCTCGTTGTCTCATTGTCACGTTGTCTTATTGTCTTGTTGTCTCTTTGTCTCGTTGTCTCTTTGTCTCATTGTCTTGTCTCGTTGCCTCTTTGTCTCTTTGTCTCATTATCTCGTTGTCTCGTTGTCACGTTGTCACGTTGTCTCTTTGTCTCGTTGTCTCGTTGTCTCGTTATCTCATCTCGTTGTCTCGTTGTCATGTTGTCTTATTGTCTTGTTGTCTTGTTGTCTCTTTCTCTCGTTGTCTCTTTGTCTCATTGTCTTGTCTCGTTGTCTCGTTGTCTCGTTGTCTCTTTGTCTCGTTATCTCGTTGTCTCATTGTCTCGTCTCGTTGTCTCGTTGTCTTGTGTCTCATTGTCTCTTTGTCCCGTTGTCTCTTTGTCTCGTTATCTCGTCTTGTTGTCTCGTTGTCACGTTGTCTTATTGTCACGTTGTCTCGTTGTCTCTTTGTCGTTGTCTCTTTCTCTCGTTATCTCGTCTCGTCACGTTGTCTTATTGTCTTGTTGTCTTGTTGTCTCGTTGTCTCGTCTCGTTGTCTCCTCTCGTCTCGTTGTCTCGCTGTCTCATCTCGTTGTCTCATTGTCTCATTGTCTTGTTGTCTCGTCTCATTGTCTCGTTGTCTTGTTGTCTCGTTGTCTCATTGTCTCATTGTCTCTTTGTCTCGTTGAAGACTTTGAAGACGTCTAACTGTGTGAAATTTATTCATTTAACTCCTTAACAGAGAGATGCAGATTTATACGTGTTTTTCAAATCTTATCTGACAAAGTTTGCAGGTTTATCACACACTCAGATGTATTTATTTATATTTACAATAAACATCCTGGAGACAGACCTTTATGTGACAGTTTTCTAGAAAATTAGAAGACTGTCTACAGTTTATTCCTTCCTCTTTTTGTTAAAACTGCTTTTTTTTAGTCCCAACTGTCTCTTTTACGTCTGACAAAGTTGCTTGAAACATTAAGAGGTGACTTTATATCTTTTATACGTAAAAACACGGACGTAGTTCTGCGTCAGACTGGAATAAAGTGGCTGAAGTGCAGAGTTGAGAATATTCTGTTCTCGTTTCGTCTGAACCTAAATGATCTTTAAACATTTCAGCTTTCAGCCTGATTCCACCTCCACACTCTCAGCGTAACGTTATATTAACATTTCAGGAGCTCATTTCAGTTCAGAAATACTTTATTGATCCCGGAAGGGAAATTAAACTGTTTCAGTAACTGTCCTGGTCCAAGTCTCCTCAGTGATTCTAGAAGGTCCCAGCTGTGTTCAGGAAGGATCTCCTGGTCCTCCTGAAATCCACAACCATCTCCTTTGTCTTCCTGACATCTAAAATGAGATTGTTGTCTCCACATCAGACCACAAAGAGGTCCATCAGTCCTCTGTCCTCAGTCTCTGGTCCATCAGTTCTCTGTTCTCAGTCTCTAGTCCACCAGTTCTCTGTCCTCAGTCTCTGGTCCATTAGTTCCCTGTCCTCAGTCTCTGGTCCATCAGTTCCCTGTCCTCAGTCTCTGGTCCATCAGTCCTCTGTCCTCAGTCTCTGGTCCATCAGTTGTCTGTTCTCAGTCTGTAGTCCACCAGTTCTCTGTCCTCAGTCTCTGGTCCATCAGTTCTCTGTCCTCAGTCTCTGGTCCATCAGTTCTCTGTCCTCAGTCTCTGGTCCATCAGTTCCCTGTCCTCAGTCTCTGGTCCATCAGTTCTCTGTCCTCAGTCTCTGGTCCATCAGTTCTCTGTCCTCAGTCTCTGGTCCATCAGTCCTCTGTCCTCAGTCTCTGGTCCATCAGTTCTCTGTCCTCAGTCTCTGGTCCATCAGTCCTCTGTCCTCAGTCTCTGGTCCATCAGTTCCCTGTCCTCAGTCTCTGGTCCATCAGTCCTCTGTCCTCAGTCTCTGGTCCATCAGTTCTCTGTCCTCAGTCTCTGGTCCATCAGTTCTCTGTCCTCAGTCTCTGGTCCATCAGTCCTCTGTCCTCAGTCTCTGGTCCATCAGTTCCCTGTCCTCAGTCTCTGGTCCATCAGTCCTCTGTCCTCAGTCTCTGGTCCATCAGTCCTCTGTCCTCAGTCGCTGGTCCATCAGTCCTCTGTCCTCAGTCGCTGGTCCATCAGTTCTCTGTCCTCAGTCTCTGGTCCATCAGTCCTCTGTCCTCAGTCGCTGGTCCATCAGTTCTCTGTCCTCAGTCTCTGGTCCACCACTGAGATCACATGAATGTTCTCTAACTTGACTCCATCCACTGATAAATCATTTCACAGTTTGACGTCTCGCTCTACATCTGAAACTGTGTGTTTGTCCCCAGACCCCTATGAGGAGGAGGACGGCGTTGTAAGAGGTCCCACCAATCCCATGTCTCTCACTGTCCTTTCGTTCGTCCTCTTCAATCTCTCTCTCACGATCCCTGAAGTCTTGGTCGCTCAGGCAACGGAGGTGTCAGGGTCCGGTTTTGCAGCGGTTTCGCTCCAATCTTCGGGCCTCAGAGGGAGCAAGCGCTGGCTCCTCCGCTGGATCCATGAGACAACGAGACAAAGAGGCGACGAGACAAGGAGACAAAGAGACAAGGAGACAAAGAGACGACGAGACAATTAGATAAAGAGACAATGAAACAACGAGACAATGAGACAACGAGACAACGTGACAACGAGACAAAGAGACAACGAGACAACGAGACAACGAGACAACGTGACAAAGAGACAAAGAGACAACGGGACAATGAGACAATGAGACAAAGAGACGAGGAGACAACGAGACAATGAGACAAAGAGACGAGGAGACAATGAGACAAAGAGACAATGAGACAACGAGACAACGAGACAATGAGACAAAGAGACGAGGAGACAACGAGACAATGAGACAAAGAGACAAGGAGACAAGGAGACAATTAGACAAAGAGACGAGGAGACAACGAGACAAAGAGACAATGAGATGAGACAACGAGACAATGAGACAACGAGACAATGAGACAATGAGACAAAGAGACAATGAGACAACGAGACAAAGAGACAAAGAGACAATGAGACAATGAGACAAAGAGACAACGAGACAAAGAGACAAAGAGACAACGAGACAACGAGACAACGAGACAAAGAGACAACGAGACAACGAGACAACGTGACAACGAGACAAAGAGACAACGAGACAACAAGACAATGAGATAATGAGACAACGAGACAAAGAGACAACGAGACAAAGAGACAACGAGACAACGAGACAACGAGACAACGAGACAAAGAGACGATGAGACGACGAGACAATGAGACAAAGAGACAACGAGACAATGAGACAACGAGACAACGAGACAAAGAGACAACGAGACAACGAGACAACGAGACAAAGAGACGATGAGACGACGAGACAATGAGACAAAGAGACAACGAGACAATGAGACAACAAGACAACGTGACAAAGAGACAACGAGACAATGAGACAAGACAACCAGACAATGAGACAACGAGACAAAGAGACAACGAGACAACGAGACAAAGAGACAACGAGACAATGAGACAATGAGACAACAAGACAATGAGATGAGACAACGAGACAATGAGACAACGAGACAATGAGACAAAAAGACACAACGAGACAACGAGACAAAGAGACAAAGAGACAATGAGACGAGACAACGAGACAAAGAGACAACGAGACAAAGAGACAACGAGACAACGAAACAACGAGACAATGAGACGAGACAACGAGACAAAGAGACAATGAGACAAAGAGACAACGAGACAAAGAGACAACAAGACAACGAAACAACAAGACAATGAGATAATGAGACAACGAGACAAAGAGATAACGAGACAAAGAGACAACGAGACAATGAGACAATGAGACAATGAGATAACGACGCTGCGGAACATCAACAGCTGGGTGGGAATGTAGTCTCATGTGTTTCACCGAGACATGGCTGCTTGAACACGTCCCGGACGGTAACGTGTCTGTCCATGGCTTTAAGACGGTCCATTCAGACGGCAGGTAGCAACTCAGCGGGAAGCTGAGGGGAGGTGGGATTGCAGTGCTGGTTAACCAGCGTTGATGTCATCCTGGTCACGTCACCGTCAAGGAGAAGATCTGCACGAGGGACCTTGAACTGTTAGCTGAGAGTTTCCATCCTTATTATTTACCCAGAGAGTTTACCTGTGTTATTCTGGTAGCGGTTTATATTCTATCTGGTATCGCTCCAGACGCAGCCTGTGATGTCATCAGCTCCGTTATCGCAGGGCTGCAAACACAGTATCCAAACTCAGTTATGGCGATCTCTGGAGACTTCAACAATGTCTCCCTCTCTACAGCTTTACCATCATTCCAACAGTTTGTCAGCTGCTCCACCAGAGAAAATAAGACATTGGACTTATTTTATGCAAATATTAAAAATACATACAGCTGCTCTGTGGAGGAATCCACTTGGAACTTATGGAGCTTCTCACATAACAACGCAGGCTGAATTGTATTAAAAGCACTTGATTGTTAGGAATAAAATATCTGAAGGCTGTTAAAGTTAAAACAGACATGAGGAAATGTCTCCTTTTATGACCTGAGCTCCTTAGCTTGGGTTTACAACTTAATTACTGCAGCATCCTTTCGATGCCCAATCAACAGTTTGAAACCCCCGGAAAACATTTTGTTTATAAACCAGGATTTTGGTACTGTGGACATCTGGATTTTCATAGACAAAGGACCATAAAACCCAGGAGATCAGGACCCGCCTTCTTTGGATCTTTAAAGGAGGGACAGAATCTGATTCCTGTGTGCATTTCCCTGGAATCTCTTGAGATGTTAGGAAGATGTACCATTGGCCGATTAAAATATTCTGCATGGCATAATAATTCTTTGTAATCATAATTGTATTAAATTCCTTGATTGACCTTTGTTTCTAGACTTGTCATTTAGACACCAGATAAAAAGAACACGAAGCTGTGAACATTTTAAATCTGATGGAGGTAGTTTACAGGTGGACTTCACCTCCGTTTCAGTTGTGAAGCTGGAGAACTTTGGTCGGGCCCTGAACTCTTTTGAACTCATCTGAACACATCTTTGGAGCAGGTTTTTCTTAATGAGCCAGTTTCAGCGTTGCCAGGTGGGAAATGTAGGATTATTGTTCCAGAGACTCAAAATGATCGTATTTTGAGCGAAATGATCGTACATCTGTTAGAACCAAAATAACAAGCTCAATGATGCGCTCTAGTCAAATATGGATCAATATATTGATCTAGTGATTAATAGCGTCCCACAGCTCACAGCTTCATGGCGTTAGTACTGAATGGGTTAACGGCACCACATCAGCACAAACTCTTAGTTGCGTTAGACCAGTGGTCTTCAACCAGGGGTCCGCGACCCCTAGGGGGGCCGCGGAGGTACTGCAGGGGGTCCTCCAACTTAAAAAGAGATAAAAGCAATTTTAACCAAAATAATTTGAGAGTAAAAAAAAAAAAAAAAAAAAAAAATATATATATATATATATATATATATATATATATATATATATATATATATATATATATATATATATATATATACATATATATATATATATATATATATATTTCATCGTTGGAAAATAACAATAATAGAAAATAATGTCTCATACCAACTAATAATAATAATAATAATAATAATAATGATATGCATGAAAGTTTTATCAACCATAAACACATGTAGGCTAATAACCCAGTCAGGAATTGGTTAATAAGGTGAAATAAGCAGAATAAAATTCATCTAAAAGTTATTATAAGCCAGGCTTAAAATGTGACACATTAAAAAAAAAGGGGGGGAAAAAATAAGAATTACAAGCAGGGGTCCCTGCTCTGTTTTTCTCTCATCCAAGGGGTCCCTGGGCTAAAAAAGGTTGAAGACCCCTGCGTTAGACTAATGTGTCCCCCAAAAACAAATGAGAGGTGGGAACTAAGAGCCAAATTATAAGGCCTGGAGGCAATTTTGGAGACTCATTTTTTCCCTTGGTTTTTCTCTTTTGCTTAAACTCTGTTTAAATCTCGATCGACTTCCTGATCTGGTCCTGACTGTGAGCGTCTCGTGGGGCGGGCGCAGCTGAGCATTCAGCCGATCATGCTGAAGACGAACACGCGTATCTCCTGCTCAGCAAAGCACGATTGGCTGGAAACACGTCACATGGGAACAGATGCCTTTAGGGTTCACAAAAAACTCTCCGGCAGACAGTTAATAATTTGAAATGGTCAAATTATCTTACATTTGGCCTTTTTTAAAATTATTGATCGTACATCCTACAGAGGGCCAAATTATCGTACAAATACGATAATTATTGTACACCTGGCAACACTGCCCAGTTTTGTGTTGATGAAGGGATGTTACTTTGGGAGGTCTAACTAGAGCTATGTTAAATTATCTTTCCTCTTATCATGCGGTAAAAGTCAGAATTACTACCAGAATTATTTCGGTAACCTGTTATTTGCACGGGCGAATGAGTAGTTAGCTTTAATACAACAAGCTCGTTGTAAAAGCCTCTGTGGTGGATCTCCTGGCTGGTCTGAAGCTCCTCAGCGGTCCAACCCTCCACACGGCTGCTGCTCAAAGATCCGGAGTCTCCGGTTTTTATAACCGCGTAGCATGCGCTCGATAATCCCTCCATGATTGAACGTCTCGTTTGAGGCCTCTGCTCAGCACAATGAAGCCTGATATCTTCTTTTAAATCTCGAATAAAAATTATTGGGGGAAAGATAATGAGCCTGATTACGCTGCTGCCTAAGTGTAACCCTGCATTAATCACCGTCGTCCTCCTCACACTGAGCATGCCCTGTTTGCTTTCATACCATCAGCCTGTCACACAAATTGTACTAATTGAACAATGGCTTCCTGTCTGATATCCGAATACAGGAAGTTTGATGTGTATCGCCTCCCTCAGACGTGCTTTATAACCCACTGTAAGCTGTTTTTTTTTTTTTCTTTTATGGACTGCTGATAAATGTGGACAGGATATCCATCATTAGAAACATTTCTTTGGGAGTCTATATAACATGAATGACACTTTCACTTTACGTCACTTTACACTTCCAGACAGAGGCACTCAAGTGTGTGCATCAATTAAAAGAGATTGATGTTTTAATGATGCTAATTAAAGGTTTTCTACTATAAACATGAAGTATAGCCAGCGAGGTACGTAATTATGCGACTGCAGCTTTCTCTCTGGTAACCTCAGAGCTGCTCGGTTTGTCTTATCGAGGCACACGAGCAGTTAAACCAGCCTGCTCTTCCTCTGGAGGATCAGAGGTTTTTGTTGCTGTAGGTGTCGGCGATGAGTCACGCTGGCAAATTACTGCATTTCAAACAGCTTTCAAATCACTTGCCTTCCAGTCGGGTGGCGTGCTGATAACCGATAACAGTTTTCACTTCAACAAGGAGTTTTGGAGGACTCATCCCTCCTTCTGTTGTCTGCCTCCAGGTGTATCTGTAGTGCAGCCATTAGAGCCAGACAGGTACGTACCAACAGAGAGCTCCATGTCGATGCTTCTGCAAAACTGCTGGAAATTCACTCTGATTTTTTTTTAAATTTTAATTATACAGTGTCGACTTGACGTGATACTTATGAGAAGAAAAAAAAAAATCTAAGTAGCTTTGAAGTAGAAAAACAGTTTAGGTAAAGCCTATTATGCCTTTGTTCACAGAAAGGCTCCTTTGAGCTGATGAATGATGACTGGAGATTTACAGGACATCTCATTCATCTATTTTCAGAAACAGTTTATGAGAGAAAGCTTGAAAGAGTTTCATACAGATTTTCTAAACTCATTTTAATCTCAATGGCATTGCAGCAGCCTTGAGAGCTCTTCTACCTTCCTGACGGCGTAGTTGTTCTCCTGACATGCATCTGTCGCAGAAATGAACACCAGGATCTGAAACTCCACTGAGCTACATGTTCAAATGTCTGTACATGCACTATATGCCCAGAAGTATTTGCTCTTCATCCAGGTGATCAGAATCAGGTGAATTCCACAGTCAACCGTCAGATGGATTATCAGGAAATGGAAGCGTTTGGGAACAACAGCAACTCAGCCATGAGGTGGTAGGACAGGTAAACTGAGGGGGCGGGGTCAGAAGATGCTGAAGAACATAGAGAGAAGAGGTCACCAACTTTCTGCAGAGTCGATCACTACAGACCTCCAAACTTCATGTGGCCTTCAGATCAGCTCAACAACAGAGCAGAGAGCTTCATCAATGGGTTTCCATGGTGACGCAGCTGCATCCAAGCCAGACATCACCAAGAACAATGGAAAGAGTCAGATGCAGTGGAGTAAAGCAGCCACCACTGGACTCACTGGACCCAGAAAACAAAGCAAGGTCCATGAAGACATGGATGGAAGAGTCTGGTGGATGAACTTGACTGGCCTGCACAGAGTCCTGACCTCAACCTGATAGAAGACCTTTGGGATGAATTAGAGCAGAGACTGAGAACCAGACCTTCTGGTCCAACATCAGTGTTTGACCTAACTAATGTTCTTCTGGAAGAAAGGACAAAAATCCCCATAAACACACTCCTAAACCTTGTGGACAGCCTTCCCAGAAGAGTTGAAGCTGTTCTAGATGCAAAGATGGAGCCACATCATATTGATTAGGAATGAGAGGAGCTAAAGCTCATATGAGAGTCAAGGCAGGTGAGAGAAGACTTCTGGTCATATGGAGTATCCCATATTAGTTTTTAACCACTTGGTGACTGAAAGATCTGAGTCAGACTGAGAATAAATCTAAACAACAGGACGTGGCTGGAATACAGTAAATTTATTGTTCATTTGCATTTAATAAGGATGAGTGATACAACATGGTTTAAACAAAAGACTGAATAAACTGATGAGGCAGTTGGGAATAACATCTGGCAGAGGAACAGGAGAAACCCAGACGTGATAAAAGGATCCTGGACAGAACATAATATCAGAAACAAAATTATAGACGATGATGTTTACAGCAGAAACAAACAGTTTTGATCTCCGTAGCTACATTCATCACATTCACGACCTCCAGGCTTCACAAAGGTTGTTTTTTTTTTAGTACGTTGTCAGTTAAATTATATACCAAACAACAAATCTATTCATAGTTAGGGGCGGGGCTGTATGATTGACGCTTTAGGTGCTCAGCACAACTCAGAGAGCGTAATTATGTGTCTTCTTTATCCCTGAGGGGCGACTCGTGCCGCCAGCAGAGACGCGAACAAACCAGGAAACAACAAGAGCAACAAAGAAAAGAGGACGCTGATGGAGGAACAGAGGAACGGAGGAACGGAGGAAACGGAGGAACAGAGGAACAGAGGTATGGCTCAATGACAGCTGACCCTCACAGACCCACATGGCGGTCTGTGGGAAGGTTTGAGAAGGTCTGGGGACTGAGCTGGACCAGCCGGCAGCAGCAGCCTCAGTCCCCGGCTGAGCCGTCTTCACCTGTCCAGGTCGGCTACACGTCCGTGACCACGCCCACCGGCTGAGTGGGTGTGGTTTAAATGTGGTGTGGAACATACCAGCGCTTGTGTTGAGGGATCTGCCTCACCACAGCCTGACTAGGGTTGGCAATCGAGAACTGGTTCCTGTAGAGAACTGGTTCTTGTAGAGAACTGGTTCCTGTAGAGAACCGGTTCCTGTAGAGAACCGGTTCCGTGTGTTTCAATTCCATGGAATCGTTTGGCAGTTTATCCAGCTATTTTCTTATCGATTCCAACCAGCACGAATCTCACGTAATTTATGCAAGTTACACACAGTCAATTCCAGAAAGCACTTACGTGATTAAGTTACGTCGGTTTAGCACAAGCGCATTGCAGTTGTAAACAACAATGGCGCCCACCAGGTTCAAACGCTACAAAGTTTGGCTCCACTTCACCAAAGAAAGATGGCAACAAGGCAACTAGCAGTCATTGTAAAGTGGAGATAACAGCGTCGGGAGGGAACACGGCTAACATGCAGAAACATTTGAACACACAACATGTGATAACGAGTGTCGTGTTTTTGACGCTTTGGACAGATGGATCTCAACCCAGCAGCAGTAGCCAAGCTAAGATCACCTCTGGTAACTCTGGTTAGTAGCTATCCCGCTGCCTATGTGCTTCTTTGTAAAACACGCTATAACATTAACGCTATGCTATTAAACGAATGCCTTCTGCATTACATTTAGAAGATGACCGTGACGAGAGAGAGAGTCTGGCTGGTTCAGAGGCTGGAAGACATGATTATTTTACTGCTAAAGAATTGTTAATTCTTCATAGTATTTGCAGATTTGTGCTATGAACTGTTCCGTTGTATTTGATAGTATTTATCTTTATTAATCTAATTATTATTTTTGAGTGCTTAGTGAATTCATATATCCTTTTAAAAGGGAGATTTTTTAAATTTCTATTAGGAAAAATCTGTTAGTAAAATGTTACACATTCTTGTGTATTTGCACAGTTACATATTACAACAGTTAACACGTTATCCAGGCTTTGGGCCTCTTTTGAACTCGCTGTTGAGTTTGTAAGGTCGTGACTTCTAAGTAAAAAAAAATTGATGCTAATAAAACTGTTTGTTCTCCTTTTTGCCCAAATTAGAATCGATAGGAGAATCGGTAAAAAATCGAATCTTTAAACAGTATCGATAATGGAATCGGAATCAGAAAAATCTAATCTTTGAAGACAATTCCCAACCCTAGGTGGTTCAGCTGGACCAGCCGGCGGCAGCAGCCTCGGTCCCGGCTGAACCATCTTCACCTGTCCAGGTCGGCTACCCACCGGCTGAGTGGGTGTGGTTTAAATGTGGTGTGGAACATACCAGCGCTTGTGTTGAGGGATCTGCCTCACCACAGCGTGACTTTGTTGCCCGCTGCCCTCAAAAACGGCGAGGTTTTACAGCGTTACATGAGAGGCGTCTGGTCAGGAGGCCTTGGACTGCAGTGTGTGTGTGTGTGTGTGTGTGTGTGTGTCAGGGGTGTGTATAATTCATTTTGAGCCGTGTGCTCGCTGGTCCATGTGCCAGGTGTCTACAGGGGAGAGGGCAGGAGATTGATGGTAAGTGCTGATGTCGCACGCCACGATATGAGTCGCCTCATCAACCTGGAATTCATCGCCTGCTTCTGGCCTCCAGCTCCATCCGTCACCGATGGCGCCGCTTTCTCAGACGCTGCCGAGCAGGTTTTCCAGCTAATATTGGAGGGAGTAAATAATTCCACAGCAGCAGACAACAATCACCACGATGTCCGTGCATCCTTTACCCATAATCCACTTTCAGAAGGAGCCAAATAAGTCTTTCAGGAGCCGAGCAGGTGCTTGGCGGTCATCCGTCTTGGCTTCTAGATTCAAGTATTACTTTTACACTGTGTTTTTCGGGCTGCGTGTGTTAACCCATCACAGATTACTGGCGTTCATTCACGGCGCTGCGTCACATGAACGGAAACACATCACTCTTTTCTGCGCTTGCAGAAGATTTGAGGAACCACGTGGGACAGAAGCCACAGACGTTAGGGCACATGTGTCAAACACAAGGCCCGCGGGCCAAATGTGGCCCGCGACATCATTTTATGTGGCCCTCGAGAGCTTGTCCATTATTGGCTTAAATTTTAAACCAATATTTTAAGACTTAAAATAAGATTGACACTGACACCGGCCAACTGGCCAAATGCTGGAAAAATTTGGCTGTGGCTAGTAACAATTTCTGTCTCACAAGCAACTTTGGCTGGTAACTTATTCTTTGATATGACACATCACAATAGTTGTACCAATACCACAATAGTTTGTATTTAAAATGTAAATGCAAGAATATTGTGAAGAAGAAAAAAACTGACAGCAAAACTGTGGCTACCATAAAGACTAAATGGCTAATGACTAAGGAAAAACACTAGCCACAGTGGCTGGTGAGCCAAAAAGTTAGCGTCAAGCCCTGATTACGCCGCTCTAAAGCGCATATTGACAATAAACTACATCTCCCACAATGCATTTCGTCGTATTTTGAGAACTGATGGATTTAAGAAAAACCTCTACAAACTAACCCCAATATGCCCAAGAAAAGAAAAATTGATGCACAAGGAAGTAAGTTTCATCATCGACGGGAAAACAATTACAAGTTTGTACATCTAGATGAAAAAAAAAAACAGTTTGTCTTTTGTGTTATGAGGCGGGTGTCAGTCGTGAAAGAGTTTGATCTACGTCGGCATTTTGACAGCAAACACGGAGCTAAGTATGCTAAATTTAGCCTGCAAGAAAAACAAATAATCGCTTCAGCTTCTGAAACCAAGGTAATGGATACTCTGAGTGATGTTTACAGAGTCCGTTACCATGGCAACGGACTCTGTAAACATCACCTGTGGGAGAGTAGGTTTACAACCACAAACACTGAGTTTACTATAATAATGAGTTAAGTATTTGAAACTTTAATACATAATAAATACAGAAACAGTTATTTAACAATATAATAAGGTGTAGTTTAATTTATTTTAGATTTATATTGCATTTTGTTACATTCATGCTGTCGATCTGACCCTTCAACCATGATGCTGATGTGGCCCTCAGTGAAAATGAGTCTGACACCACTGCGTTAGGGGATGTTTACTTCATTTGATAAATATTAATATTAACAAAAACTGCTTGTCTCTGTTTTTATGAAGTTGGTTGATTCAAGGAAAAGTGTCAGAGGTCTTCGGTAATCTCTCCCGCTCTGGTTCACTGGCTTTCAGCAGAAATAAATAATGATTTTGTCTCAGGAGGAGGGGGTCGGTCCTCCAGTGACCTTTAGACCACTGGAAGGAAAGCGTCGTCACATTGTGAGTATAAATACATCATCACACAGGCGCGTATAGGCGGGGAGGCTACGAACACCATTTTGCACAGTTTTAGTCTTCTAGTTGTTATATTTGGTTGCAGAAATCCCACAGCAGCCTGATGATCAGATCAGAGTCACCAGACGAGCGTTTCAAACCCTCCAGGGACATGATGACAGGTTTGGATGCTGCGTAACCAGACGTTTCACACAAGCAGAAATGGCAAAATTACCAAGTCCATGAAGATTCTTACAAAGACCATCGTTATCGAGCCAAAGCTCTGCTTCCCCAGACTTTTCCTTTTTTTTTCATGTAAAAATTTATTGCACTGTTAATATGAAAGTGGTCCTCTGCTAACGACATAACATAATTTTTTTTTCTTTTTTCTTTTCATTTTATTAATGAATAGATTTACTAATAAAATCTTCGTCAAAGTTACCAGATGTAGGAATTACATTTTTAAATAATCAAAAAGATCCCAGATGAATGTAAATAAAGCTTAAAAAAAAAAGAAAAAGAAAAGCTGCTTTGATAACATGATAAAAATGCTGAGCTGATGAGAGGAGATGGTCCGTCGAGCCTTGTAGTACCACCTTGTTCCACTGGAGGCGATATAGATCATTGAAGTCTTCGTATATTTAAATGAAGAAGAGGAAGCTGACTGGTTCAAAGGGCTCCTTCTACCTTCACGTCATCATGTTGAGAGACCTTTCAAGTAGAGGTCTTCGGAACAACCCGACAACCCGAAAACCCGAGGACCCGACCCGACCTGAATTGGGTCTCGGGTCCATTCAAAAGACATGACTCTGGGTTCGGGTCGGAATTGGTACGGTTAGTCTTGGGTCCGGTCGGTGCTCTCTGACAGGCTGGGTCCGCGTTTACTCGAGAGAGGTAAAGATATTGGCGGTGGCAGCCAAGGTCAGGACTCGGGCCAGTTTAATTAATCATTAATAATTAATGATTAATTAATCATTAATGTGGCGTGTTTGTCATGAAGCAATCGTGTTGCCGTAGCGTGTTATTAGCGGTTTGCCCAGCAGCTGTAAAGCGCAACGGATCACCAACATGACAACGATGGATGAGAGAACATATTCACGACACGTCCTGACCGGTGTAGGCTATTAGCATTAGTAGTTGCTACCTAAATGTCCCTAAATGTCCGCGCAATTTTTTTTTTTGTTTTGATTTACTGCACTAGTTTGTTGATGTTCCTCCACGCTAGTGGCGACGTCACGTCAGTCGCTGACGGACTTCACTCGCCACAGCATGGATCCCAAGAGACGCCGCTCTGGAGTTTGGCTGCATTTCAGTCCGGGAAATGACGGCTAGCTGGCGCAGTGAAACATCTTCAGGAAGCGTGTTACTTGCCTAATATAGCAAAACACCTTCGCCTGCATGGCATCACAAAAATAAACGAGTGTAGCGTATTTAATTCACTGCGTTGCTCCCGTCGCTTCTTCAACTTCAACAGAGTCCGTCTTCATCCAGAAACTCTTGCCTTCTCATATACAGCAGTACCTCTACTTACGAACGTTTCTACATACTAAATTTTCAGGTTACAAAACGTATCAACGGGAAAATATTGCTTCTAGTTATGAATGAAATTTCAGGATACGAAAGGCAAAAATACAGTAGCGCTGCTACTCACAGCTCCGAGAGTTTACCGAACGTAAACATACTTGTAGCTGCTCTGCCATTGGCTATCGACTAGCATCTTCCTGGCATCCCATTGGCTAGGAGGGCCCCTTGTCTGTATGAGCGTAACCCAGTAACCAGGTAAACAAACTATTTTTTACCTCCACCAAAGAGGTTATGTTTTTGTTGGCGTTTATCAGTCTGTTTCTGAAAGAGCAGATATGGTCATTTTCCTAAACAAAAACTGTTGATTTCATTTTTTGTTGGGGAAAATGTATTTTTGAGGCCAACTGCCAACTGTAAGTTGTTTAACATTTAGGCTGTAAGTGAATTCTGTGTCTGCATATGTGCATGTAAGCATGTGTAAGAATAAAAATGGCCTGTCACCTCTTTAAATGTGTCACAGTTTTTTAAATGAAAAAATTCCACTGTTAGCTAAGTCGCGATCTGTTGACCTACACATCAAAGAATCGGAATCGAGAATCGTTTTGATCAGGAATCGAAACAGAGAATCGGAATCGGAATCGGAATCGGAATCGTTTTGAACAGGAATCGAAACAGAGAATCGGAATCTGAATCGTTTTGATCAGGAATCGAAACAGAGAATGGGAATCGGAATCGGAATCGTTTTGAACAGGAATAGAAACAGAGAATCGGAATCGTTTTGATCAGGAATCGAAACAGAGAATCGGAATCGTTAAAATCCAAACGATGCCCAACACTAGTTGTTAGTGTTTAAAACGTGCCACGTTTCATCATCCTGGAACTTTAACAACATTTATTCATTTTCACGTTTTCTGGCAAGAAACCAAAGAGGAATAAAGCACCAGTTAAAATGTTAGAATACGTTAGTGAGAAATAGATCTGAAGATCTGTACTCATTTTAAACTCTTTATTGTTGTCTCTATTAAAAAAATTAAAAAAAAAAAAAAAAAAAAAAGGAAATTAACAGCCAGAAGCAACTTTCAGTGAGTCACGATGATGTTTTTCATTGATGTCACATTTGACTCTGGAGCAACTGGAGTGAATCAGCATCACACACTCGGGCCAGATATACTTATAAATTCAAATTTAATTTTCAGAAAAATTAAAAAAAATGCCTTGCTTGCCAAAAAGCATATTAAAACAGTCTCATGGCAGACAAGCAGGTTGATATATCTTGCAGCATATTCTTCCTACAATCTCGTATGAAAACAAACCCCCAGATGGAAGTGTACTGGATTATAATGTGGGCGTCAGGGTCCTGAACACCATCAAGTCCCAGCATGCTTTGTGTTGCAGGAACCTTATGGTGCAATTACTGGTCCTTCCCTCCTCTGACAAAGCGCCGTGGGCGGGAAAGGCTTCTGTTAATCACGAGCTGTATTTTATCACTACCTGGTGCAGACCCGGTACAGAGGAGGGAGCTGCATTAGCGCGCTTGCTGGGAGCCCCCCCCCCCCCCCCCGGCTGCATTACCATAATTGTGGCCAGGACGTCAGCATTCATCCCCCCCCTATCTCCCAGTGACTGGAGTGTACCGATTTTTCACCTCTTCTCCGTGACCCTGCAGCTCTGTTTGGTCCGGTACCAACAGCGGAAAGAGAAAGTTAATTAAATGGAACAAAGGGGCCGCGCGCGTGCGGTCGCTACCTCTTGTCTTGGCAGTTTGTACACGGAGCCGTCGGTGACAGCCCCCCCACCACTCCTCCTCCGAGGGTTCATTTGTCTCTAATGTACATTACCGTAAGAGGAGCAGCGCTTGTTTCTGTCCACGCAGATAGAGAGCACGTGACCAAAGCAGAAACGGGGTTTTACCGTGAAGTGAGTGTGTTTTCCATTAAATGGAGGCGCATCGGCGGTAAACTGAGAGAGCGGCCGAGCAGGCGGGAGAGTGAGTCAGTGCGGGGGCGTGCACATGTAGTGAGGGTGAAGTAGTGCTGGGCAGTATGACCAAAAATTTATATCACGGTATTTTTCAAAATTATATCGGTTTCACGGTATATCACTGTATTTTTTTTTTTTGAAGGCACAACTGGGTGTTAACCACATTTTCTAATCATTTAGAGGAATTGCTGCAGTAAATTGTCTTAGAATGACCTATTTTACTGTCACGAGGAGTGAATATTGTAGAAGAACATTCATATCTACACTAGTATTAATACAGGTTTGCATGGCCTCACAAAATGATACTATTTACAAAGAGGTGGCACTCGTGATTCTGATTAAGGGAAGGAATCAGAATGATGATAGTTGCAGTTAAAATACAGAACCCTTTTATTTTTCACATTTTGCAAACAACTTGAAAAAACATTTCGTAAAAAATCAACATTAACTACACAATGTAAACAACGTTCTAAAGTTGTAGCCGCGGGAGGCAACACCAGCCTGGTGTAGCCTCCCGCGGCTACAACTTTAGCTCGGCAACATTTGCAGATTATTGTAGTTTGTTGGACGTCGTCTTTTTTAAATCCAAAGAACTTCCACACGACAGACACGGCTCCTGGTTTAGGAAGAAGTTCCTCAGTCTCATGTTGCCGTTCTGGAGCTTCCACTTCGGGACTTTCTCTGTTAGCAGCCATCACCGTTTAACCAGAAATTAGTAGCGTGTTGTGCCTCCAGTGCAACTGCAAAACAGTCCCCTGTCAAACAATGTTCTGCTGCACTTACGTTCCGCCGCACGGCGTTCCCAACGTTGTGTACGCTACAGTACATACTCACCGGTATTACGGTATATGAAAAATCATATCATAAGAAAAATAAACACCGGTGTTCGGTATGAACCGGTATACCGCCCAGCGCTAGGGTAAAGGGCCAACTAATGCTGAGTGCCAGACCGTTATTTCAGCATATGCCCTCCAGCTCCGTGCTTTACCTCCGCGACCCGTTACAAACGCTTGGCAGTCTCTCGTGCAGAATCTAATCAAACGGAGGTTACGTGGCGCCTAAAGGCATCGTTGCAAATTACAGCCCCTTTTTGATGCGCGCATATCTCATCTGAGGGAACAAACCGCACGTTTGGACTAAGAGACCAAGTGAAACTGCACCTCAGATATAAAAAAAAAAAAAGCACAGCTCCATTTTAGTCTCCAGGTAGAACATGAGCATCATCTGCACGTTACATTAGTCTTTGTGACTGACATCCCCAGCTAATATCCAATTAACCTTAAAACATCAGTGATGATATCAGATCCCTGTCTGTGATTACCTGAGCATACAGAGCGGGAACGAACAAGCGGTGAACCACATCCATAAACACGGGCGCACAAAGCTTGATCCTGTGAGAAAGCAACTCTTTTCTCGGTCCGACAGCTTGACAACGGGGCCCGACAGTGACAAATACAGTGTATGGAAATGAGCTCGGCTTTAATATTGTGAATGAGCTTGTTTCTGCCTGATCCGGGCCGGTAATGACGGGAAAGCTGAACGACAGAAATGACTGCACATCCACTGGCCTTGAGCCACAGCACACAAAAACGCACAAAAACACACAAAAATGCACAAAAACGCACCATTACGGCGGTCCTTGACTTGTTAATGGTAGAAGAGGATGTTGTTTTTATTTCCTAATGAAATGCCTCAGAGAGGAAGCTGTGTGTGTGTGTGTGTGTGTGTGTGCGTGTGTGTGTGTGTGTGTGCGTGTGTGTGTGTATGCGTGCGTGTGTGTGTGTGTGTGTGTGGGTAGTAAAAGCATCCAGAGCTGGTTACTGCAGCAGAGCTTTGATCCTTATCAGGATGTTTCAGGCGGACCGGCTGAGGTTTAGACCTCCAGGCGGACTGGTGTCGGCTCTGCATTGCTACAGTTCTGCAGAGCTGCTGGATGTTTTCTCCCGCCTTGGTAATGATCAGAATTACAGCCAAAGACCATAAAGCCGTTCATTTAGAAAAGCTTTTAGCCGGCAGTAAAGTCAATTTTAAGGGTAAAATAAAAATATGGCATGCTTAAATAATGCGTAACTAATGCGTGAGTCACGACGACTTTATAAATCAAGAACTGATGCAGGATGTGTCGTGGATGATTTTAACAGTAATCCCATCTCTGTGGGTTTATGTGGGGAAGTGTGAGCAGCAGTGGGGCGACTCAGGTGACCCGATTCTGTTGCCGCAGCAGGTGTCCCCGGCCCGTTGGCGTCTCTGTCCTGCTATTATATGAGTATATTTGTAATGAACTGGACTGAACTGCAGCTATTCTGATTACTCATAGATTATAGTTACTTTAATTAATGATATTATAAACTGAACTGATCCGGACTCCTACTGGACACCGTTTCCTTCCTCTGTAAAGTGTCCTGACATGAGGTTTATTGTGAACTGGGGCAACACAAATAAGATGAACTGAAACTGGGATTACCTGAGTGCTGTTCACGTGGGCTGATTTCTGTGTAAATCACATGTGTCAAACACAAGGCCCGCGGGCCAAATGTGGCCCACCACGTCATTTTATGTGGCCCTCGAGAGCGTGACATTATTGGCTTAAAAAGTACACCAATATTTTAAGACTTAAAATGATCTTACACTGCTTTAAAGTAGGGCTGTCAAAGTTAACGCGTTAACGCGTGATTAACGCAAAATAATTTTAACGCAACTAATTTTTTTAACGCGGATTAATGCGCCGTTGATTTTCCAATGTAGAGAGTAGGTTTAATGAGCCTCGGGCCCTGCCGTAGTTGTAGTCCTCCGTAGTTTGTCAAAACAGGAAGCCATGCACTGACGTCGACGGCCATGCCGCAGACAGACAGACGTAAACAAACCGTGGATACAAAAGATACTATTTTGAATGGTAAGTTCAGCTTCAAAACCTTGCCTGATGGCTAACTCCACAAGATAAATGTTGTTTGTGTTTGCTGTCGATGTGAATTTAGTTACCACCGGAGTCCGACTACTGAAATATCACTTGTCGGCTAATGAGAGCGCTGATGCAGAGAGCCCCCCCCCCCCCCTCCCCCCGTTTGAAGCAAACCGCGAAAATATTTTGTATGAAGAACATAAGAGAAAATATTGAGTATATATATATATATACAATATATAATGGATTTGGCATTGTAGCAATAAATAAACATGCATTTGTTTTGCATAAGGCAAGCATTTGTGTACTCTCATATTAGGCAAGGCAACTTTATTTGTAGAGCACAATTTGTACACAAGGCAATTCAAAGTGCTTTACAGATGCATAAAATCACAAGAAGGCAAATAGAATCATTCCATACAAGCATAAAAATAATCAATAATAAATAAAATTAATTAATAAAAAAAATTAATTAATTAAATTAAAAATGAAGAGTGCAGATAAAATCCTTCCAGTCATCATCTTCACATCTAAACAGAACTGTTTTCAGTCTGGATCTGAACATTGTCAGAGTTCAGGTCTGTCTCACATCTTCTGGAAGACTGGTCCAGATTTTAGGAGCATAAAACTGAAATGCAGCTTCACCTTGTTTAGTCCTGACTCTGGACACCAGCAGGAGACCACTACCTGAGGTTCTCAGAGTCCAGGTTGGTTCATATGGATCTAACATGTCAGAGATGGACTTTGGAGCCATGAAGAGACTTGAACACAAGTAGAGCTGTTTTAAAGTCTATTCTCTGAGTGACAGGAAGCCTGAGACCTCAGAACTGGACTAATATGGTAGGATCTCCTGGTTCTAGTCAGGACTCATATTAATAAGAGTAATACAACTTGAAAAAGATCTGTATAAGGTAGATTTAGAACAGATAAAAAGATGCGATTAATTTGTGATTAATCATGATTAACTATTGACAGTCATGCGATTAATCTGATTATTTTGAGAAATTGACAGCCCTACTTTAAAGCGCATATTGACAATACACTACATCTCCCATCATGCATTTCGTCATTACCCACAACAATAACAGTAGCTCTGAGCAAGAGATTTTTCAGAACTGATGGACTTAAGAAAAACCTCCACAAGCAAACCCCGACATGTCCAAGAAAAGAAAAATTGGTGCACAAGGAAGGTAGTTTCATGAACGACGGAAAACAATTACAAGTTTGTATCTGAAGGTGAAATAACAGTTTGTCTTTTGTGTTATGAAGCAGTGTCAGTCGTGAAAGAGTTTAATCCACGTCAGCATTTTGACAACAAACACGGAGATAAGTATGCTAAATTTAGCCTGCAAGAAAAACAAAGAACTGCTTCTGCTTCTGAAACCAAGGTAATGGATACTCTTACAACCACAAACTCAAGTTTAATATAATAATAAGTTAAATATTTGAAACTTGAAAACATAATGAATACAGAAACCGTCATTTAAAAATATAATGAGGTGTAGTTTAATTTACATCTGGCCCTTTGAGGGCAACCATGATGCTGATGTAAATGATCCAAAGACGTCACATTCAGACTCACTCCTCAGCACTTCACCTCAACGCTGATCACATGACACCCACAGAAGCTCCACCTGAGCACAACAATCAAACGATGATCTAACCAGATATATCTGAGGAGCTGGAGGCCCCAGACTACTGGGTTTCACCCATTTAGTGGAAGATTCTGTAACTAATCCAGAAGGAGCAGGTGGGTGGACACCTGGGAGGTCAAGCTTGGTAGATCAGGCTCCCGACTCATCCAAGATGGCCGTTCCTGTGTTTATATATGTGCACTCTTCTTTTACGTTGCTATTACTTAAACAGGTGTGAATGATTAAAATGTCTTCCTGCTGACGGTGGTCTGACTTGATTTCAGTCTCTGGCAGGGGACTTTAGTCAAGACTGCACGACCAGTCGAAATGCACACAAGAACAATTACATTTAAGAAATTTAATATCAAAATTTAATTAATATGGTGGTAATCTGGAAGGATGGAGGCAGTAAAACCTATTTCTGGTGATCTGAACTGAGTCGTTTCCAGAAACGATGCGTTCACTTCTCAGTTCAGGCCGTGAGCAGCTTTTTCACCGAGTGAAAAGGATACAGATGAAGGAGGGGACTTCATGCAGATGGATTTCAATTACAAGCCACAAACAAGCACCTTCCATTTCCCCTTTGTTTTCACAGTCTTTCTCAAATAACACTAAATTTAACAGGTGGGTCGGCCCGCCTCCATCAGATCCATCAGGATCAGTGCTCCATCCACTGAACACACCCAGGTATCAGGACGTGAGTTTGGAGCGATAATCAGACTCAGCAAGGCCAAGAACAATGCACAAACTCAGTTAAATCGTACACTGAACTGCCATCACGGTTCCTGGTAATCAGCTGCAGTAGATGCCAGAACAAGTTTCCGTTCTTACGAACAAACTTTCATTTACTATAAATGCAGCTTAAATGGAGGAAGCTGAATTTGACATGTGGATCTGTCTGTATTTCACAGCACACACAAATTATCTAATATTTGAAAAAATATATATATACAGTCATGGAAAAAGTTATTAGACCACCCTTGTTTTCTTCAGTTTCATGTTCATTTTAATGCCTGGTACAACTAAAGGTACATTTGTTTGGACAAACATAACGATAACCACAAAGATTGCTCATAAGAGTTTTATTTAAGAGCTGATATCTTACCATTTTCCATGGTTTTCTTGATTATAACCTAAATCACTTAAGTTTTTACATCAATAGCTATGGCGTTGTACTGCCAAAAACACTGCTTTTATGCATTCAGTGTTTTCTTTTCTGTCTGTTTTAGTCACATGATGACGTTTAGTGGTACCAGGTATTAAAATGAACAAGAAAGTGAAGAAAAAATGGTGGTCTAATAATTTTTTCCATGACTGTATATATAACTGATTATTTGATGGCATGAAAAGTATCATATAACAAAAATATATCAGAGGAATTTTTGATTGATCTCGCTTTCATTTATGAATTTAATCATCACACATCTCTTTATAATTTGCTTGCCCTCGATGGAAAGTGTTATTGATCCAAACACGGATGCTGATTGACTCGCGTCTCTGTGGCGTGAAACAGAAGCTGTTGAGGCCGCGTTAGAAACTGGGACCAAATGGAGCCGCTGTTGTGGCCCGGGAGCCGTGCAGCAGCCACGGAGGCTCGGGGGTGGGGGGAGCAGGCGGCAGGAGACGTGGGCCTCCGGACTGCCGCCGCTGATTCTACAGAGCGCGTCAGCAAATGACCCTAATTGGCAGCCTGTGAATGAGGTCAATTTGCCCCCCCTCCACACACACCCCCTCCCCAAAATTCGAAATGAGCTGGAGCAGAGGAAGGAAGGAGCAGGGGAGGAAGATGAAGCTTTAATGTCTGGGAAGCTGAAATCGCTCCGCAGCAGCTTCATCACTACAATTTTCCCTCCTCATTCAGGAAATCACTATTTCATTCATGCCGTTTCCGTTCATTCATCAACTGGGGCCGCCGAGACTCACGGTGCCATCTCTCCACCAACATTCTTATCAATGGGAGTGACGTCAGCACTGCCTGCAGCTGGGGGGTGGTGGCAGGGGATCACGTGGCCCAGTGAGGGTATATACAATAAAGTTGCGCTGGCCGTGGTGCTGAAAACATCCACTCAACTGTACATTAGCGCGAGGGCTGCTGCGAGACCTTAAAACTACACCTCAAAGCTAAATAAAGAGGTTTTGTTTTTTTCTTTTTCCTTGATGTTGGTCACTGGCTGAAGAGAGAGAGGGGGGGGGGACGTAAATGGTCTCAGGTGATTCATTATTCGTGATATAATCTTGGCTTTCCCCGTGCGTTCTGAGTTTTCACCACTTCCCCACCCCCCAGTGGGACTGCAGGTAAGTGGAACTAAATCTCATTTTCTGTCATTCACGAGCAGATCTTTTTTTTTCTTTTTTTTTTTTTTAGATTATATTTTTAAAGAGATCAGAAGTAGGGCGTGTTTATGCCTGTGGACTGAATCAAAATGTCTTTTAGAAAAGCCCTTCTGTCAGTAAAATTATTAATCTGCAACTGGACTGTTGATTATTACACTGAAATATAGAAGCTGATTTTTTTCTGTTTCAGGAGGCTGTTTTTTTAGCCTTTTAAAAAAAGCAATGTAATAATATTTTTTATTATATTTCGTAACTTCAGCTGACCAAAACTCGGAAAAATGCCTGTGCTTTAAAGGTGATAACCAAATCCGTTTTTTTTAAAGAAAGCCTGATTTGGTTTTTATTTTAAAACGTTGATTGAAGGAATAAGCCACTCCTGACTGCAAGTAATTATGGTTAATAAATACAAATGCGCAGCAGCCTCAGCGACCCAATAAAAGCTCCGTTTTTAAAATGTCAACAAAAATCATGAGTATTAAAACATAATAATAATCTAAAAATAAAACCCAACAAAAACAACAACAACAAAAAACCAAACCCCGTTTCTAACTGTTAGTTTTCAATGATCAGTTCTTTATTGCAGCTTTAATCATCTATGGAAGTTCAGTTATCTCTGTAATTCGATCCGTTTCGTTTCGTTCCTCCCGGATCGAGTTTTATAAAAACAAAAATAATCAAAATTTGGTCCCTCTTGTCAAAAATGTGTCTGTCTACATTCCATCGCTCCCGCCACGCAAAGACAAAGCCGCGTCCCCTCCGGGCTGATCCCTCCATCCCTCCATCCCTCCATCCCTGGCGCAAAAAAAAAGGGGTCTCGCCTCCAAAATCCCACAACCAGTTCGCTCCCAGTTTGGCCAGTCCGCTCAGGGACCGGAGGGTTAAATTACTCTGGCTTTACGCGTGACTTCCACGGCGCGTGCCATCTTTGCTCCCGCGTCGTTCCGATGCGCGTTGTTGCCAAAATCACGTCTAAAACGGAGGCGGAGGTCGGATCGTTTTAAAATCTGATTTTATTTTTTAAAGAAATGGACAGCACGCGCGTCCTGGTCGCGCAGACATGGAGGCAGAGGTGAGACATGTAAATAAAAATATATATAAATCTAATCTAATCAACCGAGCGCTCGGTTCCTTGACGTGAATGTCTTTTACTGCAGAAATCATTTGTGTTTTCCATCAGAACATGGACAGAAAACACTAAAGAATCTCTTTTTTCACTGTTCATTAGTGCTCGGCGGGTAAATTTAATGAGCGGGTTAATTAATGCGCGACATCAGTCAGAAATGGCCGGTTGTTTAGCTCCGAACATGAATCATTCTTTATGAGATAATAGACGCGCTTTTACGCGCTAAATCGGAGGCTGATGTCTCAGCAAAGGCAGTCTATTTAGTTTATACAAATATACTAAAACGGATTTTTTTTGCCTTTGACGTAGCTCATAATCTATCTGCTTTGTTCTCAAACGTTTGCATAATAAAAAAAAAAAAAAGAAGAAAAATATTTTCAGTGTTAATTCCATTTTGACAGCGGCCTCATGGAGGGAAGATAAATGATTGTATCTGATGTTTAAAGGAAGGCTGTCTCACAGAAATAGACACAAAAGTGCATTTTATTGTTCAAACTGAACCAGAAGAAAACCTGCAGCAGATAAATCACTTCTCACTCGTCCTACTTTCCTTCCCTCTGTCCTCCTTTCCTTCCCTCTGTCCTCCTTTCCTTCCCTCTCAGGTGCTTAACCTCCCTTCTCCCAGTTCTGCCTGGTCATGACCCGTCATCCCGCCTCTTCCTCGGCCCGCCTCGTCCTATTGGTCCTGCTTGTTGTCGTTCCGCAGCTGGCCGGCGCCGCCCCCGCGTGGGGCGAGGGGGGGGAGGAGGGAGGGGTGGAGGGGCGTACCCGGACTGAGCAGAAAGAGGACGGCCTTGCCCCTCTCCTCCCGCCGCCCCCACCCCGGAGCGTCCTGGACCCCGAAGACCGGGGTCGGACCCCGGTCCGGGACGACCGGTCGGAAACGGCGGCGGACCCCGCGCAGGTGCTCGCCGTCCTCCTGGAGTCCCTGGACCACCCGGGGGACGCTGAGGTCCAGGGGAGGACGCAGAAGCTGCCCCCCAGTGAAGAGATGAGGAGAGCAGAGAAGGAGGAGGAGGAGGAGGAGGAGGAGGAGCGGAGGGCCGATAAGACTATTGAAACGCTCATTTTAGGCCATTTGACAGCTTCTCAGGGGAGGGACTTGGAGGAGAAGGAGGAGGATAAAACTCCAGAGGAGGCTCAGAGGTGGTTCAGGAAGGTTGTGGATCCTGACAGTGTCAGCGGGGAAGAAAAGGAAGAAGAAGAAGAAGAGGAGGAGGAGGAGGAGGAGGAGGGGCGGGAGGCCTCAGATAAGGTCAGATATGGATCCAGCTCACAGGAGGACGTTTCCTCTCTGCAGCGTAAAATAAGAGGCTACTTTCAGAACATTGACTTGGGCCTCCAGGACAACGAGATCCTGCCCCCCCTGAAGGGCTACAAGGCCTACAACACCCAGCTGGCACGGGCCGGAAAGAAGCAGCACTGGCAGGAGAACCGGTCCCGCAACAGACCCGTCAAGGGCGGCAACTTCATGGACGACTTCGAGGACGAGGGGGGGGAGGAGCTGGAGGAGGAGCTGGAGGAGGAGGAGGAGAGCCTCTCCCACGTGGAGGAGGAGGCGAGGGCACGCGCGGAGAAGGAGGAGGTGCTCCGGCAGCAGGAGGAGGCGGAGCGGGCCCGGGAGGAGGAGCAGCGGCTGGCGGACGTGGCGTCCGACATGCTGCTGCAGTACATGGGCCGGAAGCAGCAGTCCTACATGAAGCCGCGGCAGAAGAGCAGCAACACGGCGGAGGACAAGCGCTCGGAGGAGGTCCCGCCGGACGAGGACGACCTGGACCAGCAGATGATCGACCGGCTGATCGAGATCAGCAGCAAGCTGCACCTGCCCGCCGACGACGTCATCGAGATCATCAGCGACGTGGAGGAGAAGAAGAAGAAGAGGAAAGAGCTGCAGCAGCAGCCGATGGACGGCGTCCCCGCGTCCCCGCGGTTCAGGCCCCTGGTGCCCCCTCCTCTGGCCGCCCCGGCTATCTACCACTACGCAGCCCCCAGAAAGCCCAAGAAAGCCCCTTATAAGTACAACAAATCCAACAAGAAGTGGTACAAGGACAAGGGGAAGTCTTACAAGCAGGACTACTGGTACAAGCCTCCGAAGCAGCTGGACTACTGGTACAAGCCCCAGAAACAGTTCCTGGCCTTCCCCTCCTACCCGTACTACCAGAAACCCTACCGGGCCTACTACCCCGTTTACTTCCCCTACCCCAAACAGCAGTACTACGGCAAGCCCGGCCCCTCCAGGGACCAGGCCTTCGGCCCCCAGGACCTTGACCTGGAACCCCCGCGGCGCAAACACAGGACCAGGGGCAAGAACCGGGGGACAGGCCTGGAGACAGCAGCCGCCCCCCCGCCTGCCCGTCACCCCTTATATCTCTAACTATATCCTCCCTCACCCACGGACCTACCAGCCCCTACCCCCTCCCAAACCAGTAATCACCCCCCGGAGGGGCAGGCAGCCCCCCTTCTACTACCCACCGGTCACACCGGGAGACGACTACGAGGAAGACGGGCTCGTCCCCCAGCTGGACAGCGAGGAGGAGCTGGAGAACTTTATCGAGAGGATCTACATGAAGCGCCGAATGTACTGAGAGTCTCCTTTTGGACTATGCCAGATCAGAGGGACTGATGGGGGGGGGGGGGGGGTGGGGGGGGGGGGGGGGGGGGGGGGGGGGGGGGGGGGGGGGGGGTGAAAGACTCAGAAAAGATGGCAGGTGGAAATTTGAAGTGTGACGAGTAAAAAGTTTGATTTCTGTTGTTATTCACCGTATGTTTATTGCTTTTCTCAGTCGGGGGGGGGGGGGGGGGGGTGTAGAGGCTCCCTGTGACCATGTTTAGCCTCTTGATCAGTTTACATTTTTGAAACAGAACATACGGATGTATGTCTGCGTCCATTCAGGTCGATCTCTGACGCTCCTGAATGCTTCAAAGAATTATAGAGGACACATCAACACTCACCTGGTTAACATGGTTAACCTGGTTAACCTGGTTAACACGGTTAACATGGTTATCTGCCCACCGTGAGAGAACCACGTTTACAACATTTGTATCTTTTATTTTATATTCTGTGTCATATTCTGAAACTAAAACAGTTCTTAGCTGTGAGGGGAAAGTGAACGAAGCTCTTGTCGGTATATTTTTCTTGTATTTGTTGTGTAGATGCCTTTTCTTATTCCTGATTGGATCAAATTGAAACAAGCTGCAGTTTTAATGCACACATTTCAGTTTTTCAGAGTTCAGATTCAGATTTTTGCCTTACGAGCGCCGTGGTTCTATGAGGGGAGCGTCGCCGCATACGACTGTCATCACAAGTGTCCCGATGTAGAAACCCTGAGGACTCCAAAAGCACAAACTTAAACACTAAACACTTCCAACCTGGTGGTCTAAGGGTTTTCAGTCATCCCGGGATCGTCTTTAGGGCAGATCCACCGTCGCCACAAACATCATTTTACCACTTCACCTTCCCTCCTTTCATCCACCTTCAGCATCTCTGATTTTCCTTCAAATGAAAAGACAAAACCAAACGGTCATGGATGTGTCCCGCAGCCTTTTAGAGACCAGTTTCCACCGAGAGGCTCCAAACATTTCACTCATTTTTAGGAGAAATCCATCGAGAAGCTTCAGGCTGGGGAGTCAGGGATTGTGCTTAAAGCGTTACAATGCACGTCTTTCTACTTGCATCTCAAAAAAAGAACAAAAAAAGAGTAAAAAAAAAATAATAAAACAGTATGGAGAATTTTCTCTTAATAAACTGTGAACATTTCAAAAAAAAGAAAGAAAAAAAAAGAAATGTGAAAGGAAGAAGGCCGCTGCGTTCGACAGCGAAGCCGTCTGTCTTGTAAAAGGAGAGTGTTGTTGTTGATGTCACCTTTAGCATTGTAAGATGTACAGTGTGAAATAAATATGCCCGTGAGATGTGTAAATAACAGCATGATGATTAATAGTTTTGCTATATGATAAAAAATAAAAGCAATTATTTTATTAAAGTTCCGTTTTTTTAATGGCTCCTTGGAGAGTGCTGGGAATAAAGAAAAAAGATGCACAAAGAGACGGTTTGTTGAGGCTCAGGAAGGACGCTGAGAAGTTTGTTACGTTCACATGCTGATAGACAAAAATAATAAAAAAAAAAAAAACAGAATGAAAAACTGGAGGTGATGGAGGAGGAGGAGACAAAGAATGGAAAAATTCAGAAAGAGGGAGGGAAACGGTAACTGCAGTGATTGATGAGTCACATGATTGGTGGATGAGTCATCCATCTATACACTTTACTGCAGAATGACACACACACACGCACACCACACACACACTCCCCATACACACACGCACACCACACACACACCCCCCCCATACACACACACACCCACACACCCACACACACCCACACACCCCAACACACACACACACACACACACACACACACACACACACCACACCCACGCACACACACACACACCACACACACACACACACACACACACACACACACACACACACACACCACACACACACACACACACACACACACACACCCCCACACACACGCACACACACACACACACCCACACACACACACACACGCACACACACACTACACACACACACACAGGCTCTTTGAGCTTCATAGTAATTCTGCTGCTGGCGTTCAAGATAAAGACTGACTCATGTTTGTTTCTGCTGGTGGAAAGGTGTCGCTGGGTTTCTGGTATCTCATCCCCCCCCCCCCCCCTCCTCCTCACCCTCACATCACAGTCAACATGGCCTCCCGCTGCTGCTCCTTGAAGTGCTGCTGCTCGCCACTCGTTTGGCATCAAAACAAACTTTATTCGTTCTGTCACCGGAACAGGCGCCGACGGTGACGAGCGGCCTGTCGATACGCTCCCAATCACGCGTCGTCCTGCCAGCCCGCTCTTCGTTTTTGAAGGAATTATGGCTCCGTCTCGGCTTGTTGAGCGATTCCTGAAAAACTAAAGCTATAAATTCAGACATTCAGTTCCAGCTTTTCAGTTTTCAGTTCAGAAGTGCTTCATTCGTCCCTGAAAGGAAATCAGTTGTGCCGTCGTTGCCATGATTTGAGTCTCTGGAAGCTTCTTTCTGTCCGTCCTGTCTGGTTATTCGGTGACTGTGAGAGTGAAAATGCTTCAGTACTTCACCTGTGAGGCCCTTGATTTCATCCTGAAGGGGATCTGAATGTTGTCTGGCAGCCTTCAGCCTGGTGGGGGTCAGAAACAAGGACACGATGAAAGGAGCCTGAAAGACTCTTCCTGGTCAGCTGTTCAGGTCCAGCAGCTGGACCCAGCAGGATGTAGATGTCCAACACCAGAGTGATGGTTCTGACGGGTCTCCAAGCTGCTGGCTGTCAGTGAGGAGATGCAGCAGAAACATCTGGTTTCCCTCTGGATCACCGATGGTGAACGTTCACTGATCTGAACCCTGAAACTTTCTCTGCCAGCCTGGATATTGTCATTTATTCAGAGATACAGAAACAAGCCGACCCAGAAGATCAGACGGACCACCAGATCACAGAGATGCCTGTTCTGACCCGCGGACCTCTACTGTCTACTGGCCCCTAAAGATGTGAAATATTATAGATGATGCTAAACCTCAGTTTATCTCAGTCATCGTCCTGTCGTGTTTTTAAACGACATCAAACCTTAAATACCTGAAAAAAATTTAACGTTGTTGAGACATGAGACAAGAAATAAAAAATTCTTGCATTTGTGCTTTTAGACACAAGTTGTGCGTTTCATTGGTGAAGACTGCAGGAGCTTTTATTTCCTGTCTGCGTCACAGATGAGGTGTAAAATGACAAAAGTGTGATGTTTCCCAGAAAATGAACCACCGAATTTTCCTCCAAACGCAGGCTTTGGTGTATGGAGCCCCATTTCGGTCATAATTCAATGAATAAATGAGTCTATTATTATGAAATACAGGCGTTTATTATTATGAAATACGTATCCATTATTATGAAATGTTTCCCATTATTATGAAATATATGTAATTATTATGAAATATATTTTTATTATTATTTAATCTTAGTTTAATGCATAATAGTTTATTTCAGAATGGCTTTTTTTATTTAAAAATTAGTTTTTACATATTAATGACATTTTGCCAGTGGGCGGGACCAGTGGTTGACCTGCACACTCATTGGCTGATCCTTCTCCATGCAGTTGGTGGGGGACTCACATCGAACCTGTTGGCTACCTCTCAGAGAAAGTCAGAAAAGTATCTTTATCCTGGCACCATGCTGCTGTCAAAATCAAGTTTTTTCTCTACATTTCGCGCTACGTTTCTTAGTCGATGTCAACTTTTAACCGTAAACTGAGGTGCATTCTGCCACCTACTGGCCTGGAGTATATACATTGCACCTCTCGCCCACTATCAATATTCACTGTTCTGTTGTTTATGTCTGAATGAAAGAGCAGCCAATCACATAAATGGCTCCGCCCTCTCTGCTGTGATTGACACAAATCATTCTTATGAAAAACAAATGTAAAAGCTCATTCTTATGAAAAACGAAACCATTATCATAATAATGGGAAATATGTCATAATAATAAACGCCCATATTTCATAATAATAGACTCATTTATTCATTGAATTATGACCCAAACGGGGCTCCATATTGGTGTCATTGTGGAAGGAGTTACTAGAAAATGTGGTAATTAGCTGAACTTCAAAGCCGTGGGCGTGAATCCCTGGAAGATGTATGCTGACGGTTCTTCGACCATCTGACTGGGCCGACATGCAGACGTATGATGGTTCCAGTGACCCAGAACACAACGAATCCAGAAGATGACAGTGTGAAGCATCACCTGAGCTCACGTGTGTCATCACCTGGGACTTTCTGTTGAAATAGGACCAAAGACTCTGGGTGTCTTCATTAAAAGACATTTGGACTCGTAATCCAAGAGTCTTTCAGATCAAGCCTGAATATCGACCAGTCCTCCATCCCTCCATCCCTCCATCCCTCCATCAGAGCCTCAGATGTTCATCTTTCTCCAGTTGAAACTCATTCCTCCTTTATGATCTCTGCAACCCTTGTTTTTTTTTTTTTTTTTTTGCTGGTCCCTTTTATCTCTTCCTTCCTTTGTCCTGTTCTGTACCCTCGTTCCCATCTACTCTTATTTTCCTCCAAATTATCCCTGCCCCCCCCCCCCCCCCCCCCACCACCCCCAACCACTCCACTCCTTCCTAATGCTACCTCTCACACCCAACCTTCCCCCCGTTTCTTCCCCATCCTCTCTCCATTTCTTGTTTTGTATGCAGGCCTTAAGGGAGGGAAATGGGTGAAAAACACTCTGCAGCGCTGTCACAAAAGACTGGTGACTCATCTCCACTTATGTTTCTGTCTCCCTCCTCCCACAAAAAAAAAGAAAAGAAAAAAAAAAGCACACGTACGAGGACAAAACAGAAACTACTCAAATTACCTGCCGCGCACTTACAGGAAGACACAGGAAGACACATGAAGACGTGCACAGAAACAAACAATCTAGGGGCACGAGCACGTGCACGCACACATGCATGCATGCATGCACACACACACACACACACACATACACACATGCGCTGCACGGCTCATCAAAACAACCCTGAAATTAAAACTCAGGTCACATATAATGGAGCTACAAACACAGATGCTCCAGCTCACATTTTTAGACGTTTTTAGACGTAAACGTGCGTCAGCAGAGATGTTCAACCACCAGCAGAAGGATCTGCAGCCTCCTGGACAATCAGGACAAACAGACAACAAAGACGGGAAAGGAGACCAGCACAGAAAGCCCCAGGGTTACAGATGTTGGTTTTTGGTCACGTTTGTGTCCACACATGGAAAGAAAAGACTCTTCCGCCATCTGCTGGAGGAACGAGGGAACTGCAGCTCAGAGGAGGCGCTCAAGATGGCTGGTAGAGAGAGAAACTGAGGTAGAAACACAGCAGCTAAAAGGCATGTCAGTATGAAGAACAGTGTGAATGTGGGTCAGCTAAGACCAACTTCCTTCAGGTCACGTGACATGAGTGTCATCGTCCTCTCAAACATCCTCATACTTCTGTGGAGGTGTGAGCTACCAGTCCTCTGCCCAGTTAATCTTTGGGCCTTGGGGTTTGAGGTGGGTGGATAAAAGAAGGGTGCCGGCAAGATAAGTTCCAGTTTTTTATAAAAAAAGTTTATTTTTATTCTTTCCTCGGGCCAAAACACCAGACACATAGACTTAGAGACTGCCTCCCTCAAGCAAAAGAAAAGACTAACCAAACCCTCTGTCAGGTGAGCCACCCTCTTAAATAGTCCAAACTCAAATTGAATCAATTGGGCAGCCACCATCTGCAGAGGGATACTCCCCACCCACAACATAACCATTTCAACTAACAAGGTAACAAAAAAGACAAGACCACAAAACCTCATCATTCAACAATAATCATAACACTTAAACTTAATCCCACATAAACCCCAAATTGAAAAATGACAATAAATTGGTACATTCACAAACCCATTCACCCCTCACCTGTCTGACACATTCACACCTGCCCGCACTCAGCCTGAATAAAGGCGTGGTCCCACTGCGGTGCGCGCTTCCGCAATGGGATCCAGCTGCCAGACAGCTACGTGGCATGCAGGTGAGCAAATGTACACCAGTTTTATTGAACAACAAAAAATGAATTGTGACCAGTGGGTACCACACTACATTGACTGTAACTCAAAATTCCACAATAAACAATCACCTACAAACCTTGGTCCCTAAGTTCATGAGGGTGAGAAATGTGTATGCTCACTTTCTCACATTTCCCTCCCCCTCTAAAGTCTAAAGTCAAAAAGTCTGCCACCACATTTTGCTTGCCCGCCCGATACTGAACCTTGAAGCGGTAGGGTTGCAGCGCCAGAAACCACCTGGTTATTCTGGCATTAGAGTCCTTTATCCGGCCAAGCCACTGAAGAGCCCGGTGGTCAGTCTCCAACACAAAGTCTCTGCCCAGCAGGTAATACCTAAAAGTGTCCAGAGCCCATTTCAAAGCTAGGCATTCAAGTTCCACGGCGGCATATTTTGTCTCCCGGGGGAATAGCTTGCGGCTAATATAAGCCACCGGCTTCTGTTCGATCCCTTCCCCCTGGAGCAGTACCGCACCCAGCCCTATACCCGAAGCATCCGTCTGAACTGTGAAAGGTCTATCAAAGTCAGGGCTCTGCAGCACTGGATCTCGACACAGAGCCCCCTTTAGGTCATTGAAGGCCTGTTCCTGCTCAGACCCCCACTGCACCCGATTAGATCCAGTTCCTCGGACAAGATCAGAAAGAGGGGCTGCACGGGTGGCAAAATCTGGCACAAACCTCCGGTACCAGCCCACCAGACCCAGGAATGAACGTACATCCTTCTTCGTCTGGGGCTGGGGACAGTCCCTAATAGCTTGAACTTTATCTTGTTGGGGCCGTATCACCCCTCTACCTAGCACATGGCCCAAGTACCGGACCTCCGACTTGGCCAAGTCACACTTGCGAGGATGTATAGTAAGCCCAGCCCTCTTAATTCGCAGCAAGACATCAGCCAGATGACACAAGTGATCACTCCAGGTAGTACTATAGATCACAATGTCATCCAAATAAGCTGCAGCATAGGACTCGGTGCCCTCCAGAACACAGTCCATAAGCCTTTGAAAGCTCGCAGGGGCCCCCTGCAGGCCAAACGGCATAACCACAAACTGGAAAAGTCCCTGAGGCGTTCTGAAGGCCGTATAGGGTCGGTCCTGCTCAGCAAGGGGCACCTGCCAGTACCCCTTACACAAATCCACGGTGCTGATATAACAGGCCTTCCCTAGACGCTCAAGTAGATCATCCAGTCTGGGCATAGGATAAGCGTCAAAGTGTGACTGGGCGTTCACTTTGCGGAAGTCTATACAAAAACGGACACTGCCGTCCTTTTTGGGCACAAGGACGACTGGACTGCTCCACTCACTGTGGGAGCGTTCGATGACCCCAAGGGACAACATCTCCTCTACCTCATCCTTAAGCAGAGGCAGAAGACGTTCAGGAATCCGGTACATCCTCTGCCGGACCGGTGTTGTGTCTTTCAGGGAAATGTGGTGTTCCACCAAGGTAGTAAAGCCCGGCTTTTCTTGGAACAGGCCCTCAGGAATAACAGCCTGCAGCTCCCCCTGCTGCTGTGGAGCCAAATGCTCTAGGTCAAGAGCTGCCGGTGGCTGGGCTGAGGGAAAGAACTGCTCAGGATGGTCTTCCTCTTCTCCCACAGCCTGGACCAATAACTGCGTGCTGTGCTGGGGATCTGGCTCCCGCCACTCTTTTAACAGATTGACATGAAACACCTGTTGCCTCTTCTTCCGACCAGGCATGTCAATCTCATAGGTGGCGCACCCCACCCTGCGAGTGACAGTAAAAGGCCCCTGCCACTGCGCGAGCAGTTTATTCTCAGAAGTGGGTAGGAGCAGAAGGACCTTTTGCCCAGGCTGGAGTATGCGCTCCCGGGCAGACTTGTCATACCATACTTTCTGCCGGTGTTGCGCTTGCTCCATGTTGCTTTGCACTAACTCTGACATCTGCTCCATCTTCTCCTGCATTTCTAGGACATGGGACAGGATGCTGTGGGTTGTCTGGGCTTTTGGGCCCTCCCAGGCCTCTTTCAGTAGATCCAAGGGCCCCCTCACTGCTCTGCCATATAACAGTTCAAATGGCGAGAACCCAGTGGATGCTTGCGGTACTTCACGATATGCAAACATCAAGTAAGGCAACCAACGATCCCAGTCCTTCCCATTGGCAGAAACATACTTTCGTAACATACCCTTTAGGGTTTGGTTGTAACGCTCAACCAAGCCGTCAGTTTGGGGTGATAGGGAGTGGTCCTTATTCCCTTAATTCCTAATAGGCTATAAACCTGCTTTAACTTTTTTGACAGAAATGCTGTTCCCTGATCAGTCACGATTTCTTGAGGAATTCCTACTCTAGAGAAAAGCTGAAGGATGGCATGTGAGATAGTGGAAGCTGTCACTTTACGGAGAGGGAAAGCCTCTGGATATCGGGTAGCATAATCACAGACAACTAGATTGTAACGGTGCCCTCTCTGCGTTCTTTCCAGGGGCCCAACTACATCCATACCTATCCGCCTAAAGGGAATGTCTATGATTGGGAGAGACTGAAGAGGAAATGGACTACTCTTATGTTTGCTGGTGAGCTGGCAGATGGTACAGGACCTGCAGTACTCTTGGACATCTCTATACATTCCTGGCCAATAAAACCTGGCAGCAACTTTCTCAAAGGTTTTAGACGTACTGAGATGCCCAGCCCAGGGGATGCTATGGCTAATCGAGAGTACCCGTCTTCTTAGTGGACCGGGAACAACCAACTGTTCTGCCAAATTCCCCTCTGGCTGGTGGTACAGCAGCCCCTCTCTCAACAGAAAGCTTTCACCCACCAAAGTGGGCTGAACCCCAGTAGACACGCCATCCACACTACTGACATTGCTACGTGCTTCTGTTAATGTAGGATCTTCAACCTGCGCCTGCTTAAAATCCTCCATTCCACTCTCACAATCTCCACCGCCCGCCTGAGTGCTCTCCCTCAGTTTTAATTTCTGCAGAGTCCCAACGAGCTTTTCTCTGCGCTTCTGCCTACGACTCTTTTTGTTTTTGTCAGGAGACGTTGCTATCTCACTATCCGAAAAAGCCAACTCTTTCAAAAGAACTCTGGTGTCGGTTGACTGAACTTTTGCCCGTGATCTGGTTATGACTGTATTAACTGGTTTCTGAACCTGAACCAACTCAGGTAAGATTAAAAGGTCCTGCCCCAGAACCACTGGATAACTGAGACCTCTCACCACTCCTACAGTGAGACAATAAATCTGTCCTCGCACCTCGATGTAAACCAGAGCAGCCGGATACACATGCTCATCACCATTTACACAAACCACTGTCAGCTTTTTGTCAGGGAGATACTCCTTTCTATCCACTAGGTGGGGCTGTACCAAGGTCTGGGAACTTCCCGTGTCAATAAGAGCACTGATCCTCTTCCCCCCTATCACCACTATTACAGTCTGAAGCCTCCTCACAATCTGCCCCTCTAACCCAGGGAGACAACAATTACCATCCCTTCTAGGCTGCCTGGCTGGACAGTTTGGCTTAATATGTCCCTCCTGGCCACACTGGTAACACACAGGGCGGTCTGCAGTTCGTCCCTTAGAAGAGGTAGACTGTCTATGGAACATCTGAGAGCCTCTCTCCTCTACTCTATTATAGTCACTGGACCTGGGACCACTCCCCCCACCAGACCCATCTGACTTACCCCTGGCCGTGGGTCGGTGTCCTGGATCGCACCGGAACGTCTTTGGTCCACGGCGAGCAGCAACAAAGTTCTCCACCAGCTCTGCAGCCTGTTGGCCAGACAGCGGATTGTGCTCCTTAACCCACACTCGAACCTCAGGCGATAGGGTGCGGATAAACTGTTCCAAAATGAGGACTTCAGCCACCTCCTCAACCGTCTTCTCCTCCGGTCTGACCCATTTACGGAACAGATCCTTCAGGCGCTGATAGAGTTCTCTGGAGGTTTCACCAGGCTGCATATCTGGTTCTCTGAATCTTCTCCGATAAACTTCCTCATTAATTTCGTATTTCTGCAGAATTGCCTCTTTAACTTTTGCGTAATCCATGCTATCATTAATGTCCATCGCCACATATGCGCTGCGCGCCTTGCCACTGAGATACGGCACCAGATACACAGCCCAATCATCTCTGGGCCATCGATAGGCGGTAGCCAGTCTTTCAAAAGTGACCAAATACTGTTCAATATCCTCACTCCCTTCCAACCTGGGAATGGCGGCCCGTGACCATGCAACCGGGGAAGCTCCATCCCCAGACGAGCTTTGACTGGCTGATGACGCTGGCCGATGCATACAACTGCAGCGGTGACAATAGGGCAGGCTGCTGCGGCGGCGGCGCTCCGACTGGATGCTGACCTGGATGCTGACCAGGCTGCTGCTGCTGCTGCGGCGGCGGAGGTCCAGCCGGATGCTGACCAGGCTGCTGCTGCGGCGGCGGTGGCGGCGGTCCAACCGGATGCTGACCAGGCTGCTGCGGCGGCGGCGGAGATCCAACCGGATGCTGACCAGGCTGCTGCGGCGGCGGCGGTCCAACCGGATGCTGGACGGGCTGTGGCGGCGGTGGAGGTCTGGCGGGAGGCTGGACGTACTGCTGCGGCGGCACTTGGGCTGGCTGCTGACCCCCCTCGAAGTCCTCACGGAGCTGGTTAAGCTGGACCTGCACACTCCTCCAGCGCTGCTCCTGCTTAAAGAACTCCCTCTCCTGAGACTTCAGTGTCTGCTGCAACAAGGCATATAGACCAGCCACGTCTGACATTCCTCTTTCCGCTCCAGGCAGCACACCCTCCAGACTCGCTACCTCCTCCTCCTCCTCGTCATCCCGGACAAGGTGCCGACAGGACCCTGCCTCCTCGCCTCGGTCATCCATTAGCACCCGAGTCCAACTCTGCCTTGCACTCCGACCCCGTCTTCCACCTCGTTTCCCCAGCTTCTCCAGCGGCGTCTAGTATCCCACTTCTGACACCAAATGTGAGCTACCAGTCCTCTGCCCAGTTAATCTTTGGGCCTTGGGGTTTGAGGTGGGTGGATAAAAGAAGGGTGCCGGCAAGATAAGTTCCAGTTTTTTATAAAAAAAGTTTATTTTTATTCTTTCCTCGGGCCAAAACACCAGACACATAGACTTAGAGACTGCCTCCCTCAAGCAAAAGAAAAGACTAACCAAACCCTCTGTCAGGTGAGCCACCCTCTTAAATAGTCCAAACCCAAATTGAATCAATTGGGCAGCCACCATCTGCAGAGGGATACTCCCCACCCACAAACATAACCATTTCAACTAACAAGGTAACAAAAAAGACAAGACCACAAAACCTCATCATTCAACAATAATCATAACACTTAAACTTAATCCCACATAAACCCCAAATTGAAAAATGACAATAAATTGGTACATTCACAAACCCATTCACCCCTCACCTGTCTGACACATTCACACCTGCCCGCACTCAGCCTGAATAAAGGCGTGGTCCCACTGCGGTGCGCGCTTCCGCAATGGGATCCAGCTGCCAGACAGCTACGTGGCATGCAGGTGAGCAAATGTACACCAGTTTTATTGAACAACAAAAAAATGAATTGTGACCAGTGGGTACCACACTACATTGACTGTAACTCAAAATTCCACAATAAACAATCACCTACAAATCTTGGTCCCTAAGTTCATGAGGGTGAGAAATGTGTATGCTCACTTTCTCACAGGAGGACATGAAGGACATGGACATGAAGGACATGGACAAGACTGACCAGACACCTCAGTCACGCATGTGTCGGCTCCACGCCTCCTCTGAAATTGATTTAATTCATCCCCAAACGTTGGTGATGTTGTTGCAGGACACGCTGAGAATAAATGATATCAATAATAATTAGGGCTGGGCAACGATTACAATTTTTAATCGCGATTAATCGCATTGTTTCCCTGATTAATGACATTGTATACGCAAAATCAAATAATGAATCCAAAAGTAGTGTAAAATGCACTTTTATTGAAATGTTCTGCTGCCATATGAACTAAAATGTCATAACATTTGTTGTTCAAACACTTTTAACATCAGCACTTGTCAGTAACACATATTTAGAGTAAATCTCATCTTAAAAAATGTAAAATAAAATAAAGCTTATTGCCACTGTCAGGACATTAATGTCATCCTGTTTTTATGAAAAAAAAAAAAAGTCTACAAACAAAATCCAACAAAATGATTGTGTCTCAGCACAATCAGAACATTAAAACAGGTAATTTCTGAGGTAACAGCAGAAACTTTTAACGGAGAGTTCAACTTGTCACTTGTTACAAATAACCTTGTTTCTGTTGAATCCTCCGTCTGGGAGAACTTTAAAATGAAAATGTCCATGTTAAAGTTCAGTAACTTTACCAATCCATGATCATTCATTTTTTCCATTTTTGATTGTCAATCAAAATTTAAAAAATTAAAAAGTGACATTTTATTACGTTTTTTGTTTTTTTAATCTAACACATAATATATTTCAATTTTAGATTTGGTTAAAAAATACGAAATGAAAAAACGGGCCACAGAACTGAATTTGTTTTATAATGGAGGACTGGACTTTCTGTTGTCATTACACATCTGTGCCACTAGATGGAGCTGCACTGCAGTAACCAGCTAGAGAACAGCAGGACAGTGAACACATGGAGCAGATCTGATGGAACATGGAAGGAATGACCACAAAGTTTTGTTGCAGTCTAGAATTTTTTATTATTATTTTTTTTTGTAGACAGAATTGTTAATATTGCTACCTGAGTTGCTACCTGAACTGTAAAGTTTACAGATTTTTACCGTTCTCCATGTCTGTTTTAGCTTTTCCTTGTTTACCGGCCAATTATCTCCAGGTTCAGCAGCAGCCAGTAACAGACTTTTCAAAACAAAAGCATGTGAGCAACATGCGTTAACGTGTGATAAAATAAATGTTGGCGTTAATAAAGGAATGCATTAATGCAATAATAACGCGTTAACTTCCCCAGCCCTAATAATAATAATTTTACAAAAAGAAAAGTTAACAAACTGCTGGAAGGTTGGAAGTTTGGCCCAGAGCTGCAGTTGAAATCTCCACACAGGACCATGGTTGGAATTACGGGGGAGCTAAGGGGAGCTCAGCTCCCCCAGGAGGGACATGAGCTCCCCTGAGAGCCTGCCCTGAGACATTCAGGGGGAGCTCTAAAGATTTGTCCACTTTAAGATATATTTTATTTTCTCTACACTGAGGTTCCTGAAATAAAAAGAATAAACATTTCATTGCTGTGTCTGTTTATGTGCTATTAAATGTTCAATATTTCTAAACATTTGCCTCAACTAGTTAACATAATTCCATATGTTCCTGTTATGGCCGTGGCGACGCTGGAGGAGAATTGTTAGATTTACGTAGCCGCACATGAACTCCTCATTAGTGAATCGGTGGACTGGGGGGAATTTTGGTGGTATACTGTATTTGAAATTGAAGGAATGAACGCGAATGATATTTGGCTTAACCTCAAATTATATTGAAAATGTCCAAACGGAAACAGCCAGGTCTCGGACAGTTTGGATTTTTGAAGTAAACGAAGACAACAACAGCCATGGTTAGTACTGACAACAGTGCAAGTGGACCGACTACTTCAGCTAGTGGTCGGTCTGGCTTTGGTCCAATTTATCAGACTGTATTTTTATGATTTATGTTCCCAAACTAAGACGCTGGTATTGTTTTATTGAAAATCACTTGAAATCACTGGGTCTCTGTAAAGCGCTGAGAGACAACTGACATTGTAACAGACGCTATACAAATAAAGTTGAATTGAATTGAATATCGGAGCTTGTTTCAGCACCATGCATAGCGCTGCTGGATGTGTGTGGGTTGTTTACTGAAATAACTGCCCTTAATATGGACACATAAACTTTTTTACTGTTGTTGAATGAGTTTTAGTCAATGTGCTGTGGTTCTTAATTATGTTTTAATGTTAATTATGTTAATTATGTTTTAATGTTATATGTTTTATGTTTTATGTTTTAATGCTTCATTGAGCTGTTTTAAAGATTCATTTATATTTTTACTCGAGACAGACAATAAAGAATCTATCTATCTATCTATCTATCTATCTATCTATCTATCTATCTATCTATCTATCTATCTATCTATCTATCTATCTATCTATCATTTTAGTCTGGTGGAAAAATGGGAATTTTCAGGGAAGCTTGCATTGAGGTATAACAGATGTTTTATTGTTTTGCATGGTAGATTAGACCTTCCTAAGCATATTTCAGCCGGGTGCAGTGACTGCACCCCTGGGCAAAATTTTTTATAGCGAAAATTGAAAATGTCCACCATCGCCAAAAATTAGCAAAATGACAGATCTTGAAATTGCTGTATCTCATCCTCAAATTGACATAGAAACCTGTTTTTTGTGTTGAAAGATATGTTTTTCTGGTGCAGAGAGGCAGTAGAATGATCCATTTTACACGACATAGAATTTTTTTTAGCTTTTCAGGTATAAACAGGGTCCAAACTGCCCAAAAGGTATGAGTTCAGCGCGTCATACCTGAGATTTTTTGACAGAAACTTAGTATTACTCATTTTTGTCATGAAATCTGTTACATTTCCATTCCACATAAGATTTGACTAATTCTATGTTTATTGCAGACAGATTTTTGATGCTTATTCAATTTACATGCATGCAAAAATAACCAAAATGTTGCATGTTTGTTGAAAATGCTTTGCATGATTGAGGCTGTATGTGCTTCACATATCACTGATTCTTGAGAGTTGGGACAAAATATGGCCTACATAGAACAGTCTAATTTATATTGAAAATCAAGAAATTCATCATGGTTTACATACATACAAAGTTAAATCTAAAGAAACTGTGTATACCTATGTTCTTTTTATAATGCATTTTACACTTTTTCTGTGTGTATTTGTTTAAATGTATGGTCTGTAGTTAAGAGGTCCATGTTAATATACCTGTCCTCAGCAAGAGGTCACAGTATTGACCCACCCAAAAAAAACCTTTAAAAAACTCTTTGAGTGTGCAAACATATATATGAAATAACAAAGAGTGGTCTTAAATATATAAAACAATACATAAAGTGAACTTCAAACAATATTTTCCCTAAAATCCTGCCTATCAAAGTTCTGTCCTCAGATTCTGTCAACTCCGTCAGATCTTTTTACAATCCTCACTAAATCAGGAAAAAGAATGGTCAGCTATATCCCTGAGGGCCCCCTTTTCTCTCCCTACCTGTTCTGAATGCAACGCTACCACACATACTCTGGTATGTTTTACATTTTTTGATATTTAAGACAAATAATGTTGATATTCCTATGGTAACAGCTGGAACATGTCAACACCTTCTCTCTGTTATGATAATGTTTTTAAACAGTAGTGGATTGAATTTAGGTATTTTAGTGAGGTTATTGAGACAGCTAGCAACTGAGGAAAAACCAGCTAGCTGCAGTGAACAATACATGTTTTGGCGGGAAAATACATGCCCTTTTGTCAACTTCGTCAGGTTCTATGCAGGGCAGTGCAGGGCAGTCACACACGCACACACACACACTGTCTCTCTCTCTCTCACCCCCCTCCACCCCCCCATCCCATGAGGAAAGATGTGATGTCCCTGTCTGATCCCGATGAGCAGGATACTGTCACAACCCACAAGGAAGAAGGAACATCCAGAATACTCACTGATGCCGCAGACAGAATCAAGATCAGAGACAAGTTAGCAACTTCTATTGATCCCTTGAATCCAGAGAGTCACCAACCCGACAGCCTTGTCAACATAGTCACAGGAAGGGTAGCATCACCATCCGTTAATGTGGACAACTCTGTCAATTTAGGCAAGCAGCTGATGAAGAGCTACGAGGATGGCTGGCCTCAGAGTTTCAACAAACCCCTAAGCAACCCTACAGTCACCATGGCAGAGCAAAAGAAGAGAGTCAAAGTTGGGGATGTTCCTGTGTATGATCCATCACTGATCTACTCTCGTATGCTGTGTCTCCAGAAGGTCAGAGACATCAACATGAAAGATGTGCTGAGCTATGAGCTGGCTGATGCACCGCCGTCAATGTTTGACAAGTCAGGGGATATGCGAATAACAAAAGCAAAGTCTACCCTGAAGACCAAACTGCAAGTTGAGCTGACCGACCGTCGTACTGTTCCTGCTGATGCCATAGTATTTGATGGGTGTGCTACACTGTGGGTCGTCCGCTGGCCAGCACATGGTGTTGTCCAGGATTTCATCAAGAACCTGGTAGAGTACGTCTCAAGTCACCTCAGAGTCGCAGACACATACCTGATCTTCGACAGGTATAATGACAACAGCATCAAGGAAATCACCAGGACATCAAGAGCTGGGAAACATGCAAGTCGGGTTCATCAGCTAACACTAGTCACTTCCACCTAACACTTCCACCTCAGAAGGTGTGTCTCACAGTCACGAAGAACAAAGTACAGTTGATCAACTTTATCTGGGCCTACCTAAGAGAGCACAGGGAGCAACTACCACAGAATGGAAATGTCTTGGTGGTAACCTCTTCAGAACCTACACCCATCCAGATCAGTAATGAACAAGTAGAGGAGCGTCAGGACCTTCGTACGACACACGAAGAAGCTGATGTGATCATTGTCCAGCAGGTGGTCCATCTGGCTGGGACAGGTCGGGACAGCATCAGGGTGCTTGCTGATGACACTGATGTCTTCGTCATGCTTCTACACTTCTTCAGGGAAAAGAAGTTGACCTGCAATATCATCATGGTGGGAACAAGCTCAGGCCGCAAATGTGCTGACATCAAAGCAACAGTAGAGAAGCATGGGGACACCATAAACGACCTCTTGCCAGCACATGTGTTGTCTGGTTGTGACACTGTCTCATCACTGTGGAACATTGGTAAAGGAACTGTGCTGAAAGTTCTCAAATCTGGAAAGAAACCCCTGAACAAACTCGGTTTCACAACTGAGAGCGATGACAGCGTTTTGCTGCAATGCATTGCCTTTATGGCATCATGCTAAGGTCATCCGAAGGAAACGAACATGACGTCTCTGCGATACCTGACCTGGGTGACCAAGATGGGCAATCACAAGCTGACCTCTGTCCCGGAATTATGAGTGCTTCCCCCAACCACTGAAACATTCAAGCAACATGTGCTAAGAGCACACTTGCAAGCTGCCATATGGAGAGGTGTACTGGAACCAGATCCACCTGCCCTCAGTCCACTGAGGTATGGATGGATGAAGAGTTCCCAAGTCATCCACTTGGAGCCAGTTGGTCTGCCACCAAATGTGGATGCTGCACCTGAATCTGTGCTGCAGATGATTAAATGTGGATGTGATTCCTGTTCCACTGCCCGCTGTAGCTGCAGAGAGGCTCACACCTCATGCTCAGAATTCTGTGACTGCCATGCAACAAGTTACTGCAGAAATCCTCAGACAGTGCCAGTAAATTCAGTGCACCAGGACGAGGAAGATAATGAGGAATCTGATGGAGATGACAATTAAGCACTGAGCATAGCAGTGCCTGCTTAGCTATGTCTGAAATTGTGGAGGTGCTTTATGAACTAGTCTGATATAGATAATTTTAGTTATGCTGAAAAAAATTCAGCTTGCAATGGCAATGTATGTTTTTGTCATTTGCCCATTTTGTTCTGTTGTACATATGGTAAACTGTTTTCTTGTGAATTCTTCAAATTCTAGTTGCAAGCAAGTAATGACAAACACTGTTTACTTCATTCACCTATAGACAGACAAGATAATAAAATACATTATGTGTGTGACATGTGATCTAGGGTGTTTATTGCATGATTTATGATGTATGTTGCTGCGGTGTACATACAGGACTGCGTAGTTTTCATGTTTGAAAACAGTCCTGCAAGTATTATCTAGACATGGATTATTCAAGCATGTTATAGTTGTAAGTATACTGTTCCTGTTTGATTTAAAAGAAGTATCTGTTCTTCAAATTATAGAACTTTGTGACTGGAAAATTTTCTTATTATACTTAATACATGCGATTTTGAGGATTTTAGCCTATAAAAATGGCACATTATGCGGAAATATAATTACGGGCATAAAATTGATGAAATATAAGTGTGTAATTGTATTCTTATACCCCAAAAACATATATATAGCCACAAAAATCAAGTCTCTATGTCAATTAGAAGGTGAGATATAGCCATTTAAAGATATTTCTCGAGACCGAAGTTGGCCATTTTGAAATATGCCTATAAAAAATTTTGCCCAGGGGTGCAGTCACTGCACCCGGTTGAAATATCTTATTGAAGGTCTTGTCTACCATAATCAACAATAAAACATCTGTTATACCTCAAAACAAGGTTGTGTCCAATTCCACCAGACTATTTCGGCAGACTGTTGTTTTGCCTTTTGTAACACATACCATATTGTCATTTGTCAGGATTGTGCGGACTGGATCTTGGAAAATGGCAGAAAAAGGCCCTGAATGTTTTAAATTGGTGGGGAAATGGCTCTGGTGGCCCACTTCCTTTGAGTTAATGCAATTCTGACATAAAGGTGATGATAACCAAAGACATGGAGAGATGTCTTTTGGCCAGATGTACCTGTTTCAGATTATCTTATGATGGCTGCAGCCCTAATATGTTTGACAGACGCACTTGTTTTCCTGTTAAATAAACTACATTTCGCTTTTGAAATGTAGTTTATCGAACTAGTTATTGTGTTTAATATATGTATATCTGTGTAATAAATTCATATTAGACAGTAACGTTTAAAATGTAGTTACTTATCTGGGATACTTGAGAGGGTAGAAGTGGATGAAATATTCAGAAAGGTCTAAATAGCCTAAAGTCTTGTGCCAAGATGAAGAAATCAATACTATGAAAAGAAAATGTTATGACATCCTTTTTTTTTAATCTAATAATTTCTTATATTTATATGCGGTCTTATATTTGGGCAATTGTTTACTTTTTCAATTATTAAACAAAATGCATTTGTTTCAGAATAAGAAATCAAACTTTTTGTGGTGTTTTTATTTTCTTGCTATAAAAGTAAATTAAGTCCTTGCAGCAGGAAAGACAGCATCTGCTTTCCTGAGCTGACAGACAGTCTGAATGTGTTATTGGCGGCACTTGGATAGTGATATGCTCATGTGCACATGGGAAAGTCATTGGTGCACACTGTAAAATAGGGCTCCCCCAAGGGTCACTGTGTAATTCGAACCCTGCACAGGACCATCAACAAGACGGGATCTTCTGCAGTACATGTGAACCGGTGGAAAACATGGACAGAATCTGAGGATGAGACGCACCTTGACAGTAACATGTCCAGGATTTCATCGTCTGTTGATGACAAGCACTGCAGTCCCTCCATCTCTGAGTCTGACAGTCTGACTGCTCTGTTTCTTCATAAATGAACGTGAGTCGAGGGCTGCTGGAACCCAAGACATGTTTCTGCAGACTGTCTGTGAAATTATTACCAGCTTCAGTCTTTTACTTTCTTTTAGGGCTGGGCAAGTTAACGCGTTATTATCACGCTAACTCATTAATTTATTAATGCCGACATTTATTTTATTGCGCATTAATGCATGTTGCTCTCGTGCTTTTGTTTTAAAAAGTCTGTTACTGGCTGCTGCAGAACCGGAAGATAATAAACATAAGGAAAAGCTAAAACAGACATGGAGAACGGTAAAAATCAGTGAACTTTACAGTTCAGGTAGCAACTCAGGTAGAAATATTAACAATTCTGTGTTCAAAATTAATTCTGGACTGCAACAAAACTTTGTCATCATTCCTCCATGTTCCATCAGATCTGCTCCATGTGTTCACTGTCCTGCTGTTCTCTAGCTGGTTACTGCAGTGCAGCTCCATCTAGTGGCACAGATGTGTAATGACAATAAGAAGTCCAGTCCTCCATTATAGAACAAATTCAGTTCTGTGGCCCGTTTTTTCATTTCGTATTTTTTGACCAAATCTAAAATTTAAATATAAAAAAACCAGGCCTTTTTTGTTTGTTTGTTTTTTTGTGTTAGATTAAAAAAACAAAAAACGTAATAAAATGTCACTTTTTAATTTTTTTAATTTTTGATTGACAATTGAAAATGGAAAGAATGACTGATATACAGATTGGTAAAGTTACTGAACTTTAACATGGACATTTTCATTTTAAAGTTCTCCCAGACGGAGGATTCAACAGAAACAAGGTTATTTGTAACAACTGACAAGTTGAACTCCCCGTTAAAAGTTTCTGCTGTTACCTCAGAAATTACCTGTTTTAATGTTCTGATTGTGCTGAAACACAATCATTTTGTTGGATTTTATTTGTAGACTTTTTTTTTTTTTATAAAAACAGGATGACATTAATGCCCTGGCAGTGGCAATAAGCTTTATTTTATTTTACATTTTTTAAGATGAGATTTACACTAAACATGTGTTACTGACAAGTGCTGATGTTAAAAGTGTTTTAACAACAAATGTTATTGCACTTTAGTTCATATGGCAGCAGAACATTTAAATAAAAGTGACCTTTACACTACTTTTGAATTCATTATTTGATTTTACATATACAATGCGATTAATCGTGATTAATCAGGGAAATCATGCGATTAATCGCGATTAAAAATGTTAATTGTTGCCCAGCCCTACTTTTTTTTAAATTTTGCAACTAATAAAACTTGGTCCTCCCTGTTTCACCGCTGCGTCACTTCCTCCACGTCGCCTCATCAACACACCTGGATCCGTCTGCAGACGTTCATCCTGGCGTTGCTCTGTGGCTGAACGTTAAAACTGCTTAGATTCATGTGGTAAAGTCAAGTTTACGCTCACTCATCTGCTAACGAGCTCGGGGTATTTAACTCCTGAATGTTCCTTTGAAGGTGTGTCCCGTTTCTACTGGGTCATAATCATGAAACAGCTGTGAACGTACCTGCAGTCAGGTCTCATGGAGCTTCCTGGACCCCCCCCCACGGTGACATCAGAGCCCTCACCTGATCACCCTTTACAGAAACCTGCTTGTGAGCCATTCAGACACATGAAATATTGAAGGGCTGGAGTTTCCGTTTCACCCACAACAAGGGAGGGAAGAGAGCGGAGGGGAAGAGGAAGAGTAGCAGAGGACCGGGGACGGCGGGATTAAGACGCAACAGAGCAACGGACGCCGTGGGAGGGGGACACCTGAGCGGGGATGGAGGAGGAGAGCAGCGAACGGTGAGGGAAGGAGTGGATGAATGTTAGCAGCCGGTCAGGCGTCGTGTTAGGGTTAGGGGTTGGGGGTTAGGGTTAGGGGGTTAGGGTTAGTAACAGGAGACGCTGAGCTGATGCTTGACTGGCTGATAACCCTCTCGTCAGGCGGTTAGCAGGGCATGTTTCTAATTCTGCTGCCTCTCTGTGAAACGTTAGCGGTACAACTTTCATCCGGGCTGAAAGCCCGACTCAGGAGTCCAGAGAGGAGGTCGCTGAGTCCCCAAACCCTGCGGCACCAGAGGAGGAGCGCCGGGCGGACTGTGATGGAGAGGCAGAGGTCAGATGAGACAAACGCTGGTGATAAATTACAACATTTGACAGCATCTGAGAGATTTAAGGCTTTTGCTTTTGTTGGTGTTGCTTGATTGCTGTGAATGATGACGATGACGATGAAGGCTGGAGAGGATCTGGGTACCGGCGGCGAGGAGACTCTGATGGACACAAACACACCAGGGGACAAAGACCATCTCCCACTGTCCCTCCTGCCCACAGAGGAACAGATCACCCCCCCCTCGGTGTCATCTCACCCCACCGACACACAGAGTAAGACACACACACACACACACATCCGTGTTAATATTGCAGTAATTCGTATCCATGTAAACTCCCTGATCTAAAGTAAATGTTTGGTTCCCTCCGTGTCCTCGCAGCTCGTCCTCCTGAACCCTGCTGGTACTGCCAGAGGTCTCTTGACCCAGAGTCCAGTCCTGAAGCTACAAAAGCGGTTGTAAGATTTCTGGACACGTTATTTCACAGAGGCTGAAGCAGATGTGCTGAAACAGAGGAAGTCTACTTGACGTAATCACGGTTCTTCGGCTCAGAGGTTGACGTTACTTTCGTGTCTGAAATCACCTCTCGTTGAGTCTCTTGCTCGGTCACCTCGTCTTTTTCTCTTCACTCACGTCTCTCTTGAGTCTGGGTCATCCTCTGCCGTAAGTTTCATTGTTCCTGATGACCAGGACGGGATGACTCAGAGGCTACGTTCTGCCGACGGCAGGGACAGGAGACTGGAGCCAGAGGACACGTCCTAAAACTGATCCGATGGTTCTTGAAATTAAACTCACACTGATATTCAAACATGAGAAAAGAAACAAAAAACCCTCTGCGCTGCTTTAACGAACATTAAGGTCCTTGTCTCCTCAAAGGACCGACTTTCAGTGACAGTTTAGATGTCTTGACATCTTCCCTTTTGAATTGTCTGGAAAAGAAGGCCACCAATGCAGTGAAACAGGGAGCCAAGCCCAAACCATGACACTCCCCCCGCCGTGCTTTACATAGTCATTGATGTAAAAATCAACTTAAAGCTGAAATACAGTATTTAGTTTCTACAGAGTTCTTACCAGGGTCCTTTTTAAAAAAATCTAATCATCAAACAATATCTTTCAATAGCTTTCTAGTCAATATTGAGAGTGATTCATGATATCAGTGACTTTCTTCATCGTCCTGTGATGCACACTGACATCGTTCATTAATATCTTAATGATGAACTGATGAACATTTGCATTATTAAGTTCTGGTGAATGTTTATTCTGGGATACAGTTTCATGATCACAACGTCTTCTTTTTTATTTTTAGATATGTGCTCTTTAATTTGAAAACTAGTTTTGATTTATATTTTACTGCCATACCATCGATTTATATCACAAAAACAAGTAAACAAATAACTAAAAGCTACTTTTAATCCCCTTTAGCTGCTCTTAGATTTGTAAATTGAACAACTTCCCTAAAGAGATGGTTGTTTTTGCCTCATTTGTTTAACTGGCTTCTTTTCTCTTTTGTTCTGAACAGTCAGGTGATGTTTTAGGTGAATAGATATTTACTTTTGCACTCTTTGATGTGAAATAAAATGTGGAAACATGAGGTGAAAGTGTTCACATATAAAATCAAGTTCTCATACAGCTGAGCTGTTTCTGGCAGGGAGACCCGGATGCTGCGTCTTCACTGCCCTCTGGTGGCCAGAAGGTGAGCTACCAGACGGACCCTCGACCACACTTCGGCGTGGCCTGCTCCTCCCACTCCACCTGTCGCCCCCTGTGGGGCAGCGAGGGGCCCTACTGGGGACAGAGACACCAGGAGGAGGCGGACCAGACGGACACCTGTCCTCACTGCCACCTGGGTTTACCTCCCGACACGCTGCGCTGGCACGAGGTTGGCGACACATTCAGAGCCCCGGACCTCCGACCCGGTTTCCTCCAGACCCTCTGACTGCTCTCTGTCTCCCCCCGCAGGCAAAGTGTCTCCTGTTTGAGGGTCTGAGGGGCGCAAAGAAATAACCTGAGTCGTCATCAGACAAATATGTTTCTGGAACACTGTTTGTTTGTTTGTTTGTTTTTTAAATAAATGTCTTTGTTAAGAAACTCTCAGGAATTTTTAGCACCTTAAAGTAAGTATACAATAAAGCTTTGTCCTGTTCATTCCTTATTTAATGCTGGCTTCATGTTTCATTCCTAAGTAACGAGAGAAAAGTGAAGCTGGAAGCAAGAAAACTGGACGTGTTTTTAATAAACTCAGCTGCCTTTATGTGAAGATGGTTTCAGTACGGCTGTAAGATTTCTGGACCTCTGGTTTTAATATTTTGGCCCTCATGAGGAAGCCAAATGGACCAAATATCAGTTAAATTCATTATTAATCCTCGAAGGGAAGTTCTACGTTGCAGTAAGTTTCTCCAGAGTCCGTGTAGATGGTCCAGCTGTGGGCGGGAAGGACCTCCTGTCCTGGTCTGTGTTGCAGCAGATATGAAGAAGCCTCTGACTGAAGAGGATCCTCGGGGTTGCCAGTTTGGTTTTTTTTAACCTGGGAACAGTCCCTACAACAGTTTATACAACTATATATGGACACTGTGTGCGTCCCATAACGTGACATACGTCCCACCAGGTGGGCTCCTCCTGTCATCCAGGTAGAGTCAAACACGGCAGGTGAAGGACACACTCACTAACAAGAAAACTAAAATCTCCTGCAAGATCAAACTGACGTATCTGACAAAAACAAAAAACAAATGTTTTGCCCAATAATAATTCATTGATGAGCAAACAGCTGTGAGAGGAAAAAAGAAAACACCTCCATGTGTGTTAATATCAGGTCAGCGGCATGATGTCATTTCTAACCAGAACATTTTTATTTTAGTAACATTCAGTGAATGTTTCTTCACTTTTATCTCACTTTGTTTTGTTTTGTTTCAAACTTCAACACCATCCAGAAATGCCTTACCCTGCCTTTAATGTCGTATTTTCCTCTGCTCCATGATCCCATTTCTGTTTCTAAACTGTATCCTGCCTGTTTATTTGTAATTTATTTGATATCATTTTCTCTCTTTTTTCTTCATCACTTAGACAGCTTATTCATTTAGTTTACGAAGTTAATTTTAAGAAACAGAAATGTGAAAAGTGTGACTCATTGCTGCCAGATTAGATGATCGTATTTGTACGATCATTTTGACTGAATAATTTCACAGCTCCTCTCAGAGAGCGACTGATAAAGAGTTTCTCCACCACTATGATCATAATCTATGATCAGATTCGACATAAAAAAAACCCTGAATATTTACACCGTCGCGCCAGTTACGAAAACTGACTCTGGATCTGTAGTAAACAGTCCAACGACGTCTCTGGTGAACTCCCATGAGTTGGTTGGGTAGATTGTTTTAAACGGTAAAGTTGTTTTATCGGCTGTTATGGGCGTCAGTGATCGTCTTATTGATACAGATGCTCCTGAGTCACATCTGAAGGCCATAATTTCCCTCCAAATACGATAATTTAACCCATTTCCCATCTGGTAACACAGGTGTGATTGCACATATGTTTTTGGAACAGTGGGTTCACATGGATAAAGATGTTCTTTATCTATCTGTGTATTTATTAATTAATCCACAAAGAAGCAGTTAAACAATGAAACCAGTGAAGCACTTAATTTAAATCTTTTCACACACACACAGTTGTTGTAGAGCCAGTTGTTGAGGAGAAAACGAGGTTTTTTTCCAATGGACTGAAGGTCCAACTGAACGGAAGAGAACAGAACACGCAGAAGAACTGAGTCCTTGTGATGTCACAATGGAGTGTGATGTCACAATGGAGTGCCATCACAAGGACTCAGTTCTTCACCGTGTTCTGTTCTCTTCCGGACCACTTTGAGCTTCAGGTGAGATGCGTATCACACTTCTTCTCCACTGTCTCTGAGGTCGTTCACATTTTTCTGACCTTTAACCTCTGACCCGCAGGGCCGAGTCTTCGGCCCGGAAACTGAGAAGTTACAAGCTGCAGGAAGCCATGGAAAACCGAGAAAACAGGATTTGGGAAGAAGTCCCAGAAGACGACGGCGATGAAGGGCCAGTCAGCCGAACCGGCCGTGATGCTGCACCGGTGAGCTGGTGGTGGCAGCTGCTGCCGGACGTGTGCTTGCAGCACGTGTTCAGGTTTCTTCCAGACGTGGACCGCTGCAGAGCAGCTCTGGTCTGTCGCCGCTGGCGCGGTGTGGTGCGCTCGCCCTGTCTGTGGCGCGCCCGCTTCTTCCACCTCAGCGGGCGACTCTCCAGACACAGGCAGAGCGACCACAGGTCGGCGGTGAGGTACGTCCGCAGCCTGGGAGCCTACCTGGAGAGGCTGGAGGTCCACGTGTGTCCTCCTCTGACGCGCATGACCGCCCAGCGACTGCAGAGAGTCGTCTGCGCGCTGTTTAGTGAGCTGACCAGGTGAGACAAGACAGTGTTGTACCTGAACGAAAGTTCACCAACTAGTTCATATTTTATGCGAACGTGAACTGATGTCCATTTGGTAGCCAGTTTTTCCTCATATTTTTAATCTACTGTAGAGCAGTGATTCCCAAAGTGTGGACCGCGGCCCCCTGGTGGGCCGTCGTGGGACTGCAGGTGGGCCGTGAGAGGTCATTAAAAATAAACAAATGTGTTTTAAATCCTCAATCTTTTTTAAATATGTTTTGAATTACTGTAAAATATTCATGACGTGATTAAAAAAACATTAAAAAGTAATAAAACAAACCAGTAAAGTGTTATTCTACTGTCATCTTGACATTTTGACTCTGCAGGGTCAAAGCCCCGCTGAAGCTCCTCTCTCTGGAGAGGCTGGAGCTCAGACGCTCCGTCTGGGATTCAGAAACCAAAACCTGCGTGTTGAACAGCCTCATCCTGTTTTTCCACAACGGGCCCCCAGAGCTCACCTCTGTCTGCCTGGCTGGGATGCAGAACAACACGGATCAGGTAAATACGACATGAAACTGGTAATGGTTTGTCAGCAGAGACGTCACGACGGTGCTGCTTTCAACAAAACAAATAAAAACCAGAGCAGTTTGGGCCAGAACAGACGACTAACTGATATCTTTTTCCTGACCTTTGACCTCCAGGCGCTGGAGCTGCTCTCTGCCCTGCTGCAGCATCAGCGGCGCCTCTTTCCCCGCTACTGCGCCTCGTCTTTGGATTTGAGGGGCTTCCTCTCCACCTCCGTGTCTGCGAGCGTCGACGCCGGGATGTCTCACTTCCTGCTGCAGGTGCGGGGCGTCGCCCACCTGGGCCTGAGCTACTCCTGTCTGTCCGACGACCTGCTGACGGCTCTCCGGCAGAGTCACGGGGGAAGCAGCCTGCAGACGCTTTCACTGATCTGCACTCTGAATGAGCCGCGCCACCCGGTGAGCAGGGCGCCAAACGACTGGGCAGCGTTGTATTAATGTTGGTGACGTGTTAAAGTCTTTGGCTTCAGGTTTTACTGAGGCAGAATAAAGAAGGTAGAGGCAGGATGACGTGACTGTCTGTTCCCTCTCTCATTTGTCAAGCTGGTGAACGGCCGCTCGTGGGCAGCTTTGGTACGGAGCTGCCCGGACCTGAAGGTCAGCCTCTCCCTGGAGGAGGACATCGACACTGACCGGCTGGCGAACATGCTGGTGCCTGAGATTCCCCTGAAGGACTTCGACATGACGGCTTTCTACTCCCCTGATGTGGGCTGGAGCGCCAGGCCTGTCCTCTGTGACATGCTGCCTCAGTACCGACACAGCCTGCAGGTCAGGGAGCAGAGCGGTTAGTGGTTAGCAGTTAGCAGTTAGCAGTTAGCAGATACAGGGTGGTGCCGAGCCCAGCGCTCACTTGGAAACACGTTCCACGGAGCTGCTTGGGTGCTTTACCGCTTGTTATAGAGGGTTTTCACGGCGCGTCATCAACGTATCATCCAACCGGAAGTCGCCATCTTGAAGGCACGCGGCAACGTAAACAAAGCGCACACACTGGAGTAAATCGGACGTGTTCATTGAAAACAGTAAATTATTGCCGTGTTTTGGGCTGTACCAACCGGACAGACCGCGAGAGACACTTGGAGTTTTATAGACTTCCAAAGGTTATTAAAAATCAGGGAGAACAATGCCAGAAGTTGTCAGAGGAAAGGAGGCGTTTGTGGTTAGCAAAGCTAAACCAAGACCTGCGAGGCAAAAATCTGGACAACATCCGAATTTGTTCGAACCCATGTCGTGTCAGTTAAGTTAAGTGAAATGTTGTTAGCTCTTAATTTCACACGTGAACAATTATCAAGAAAAAAAAGCTCTTAATTTCTAGTCTAATGATAATATCAAGCTACCAGCTAGCTACACTAGCAACACAGTTCTTAAAATGTAGAGCTACAATGTGCTATATTTCTCATTGTATTCCAGGTAAAAGGTCTGACCTTTATCAAAAGGATGACTCAGATTGGGTCCATCTGTTGGAATGACGGGTAGAAACCAGGTAGTTTACGATGTCGGGGTATCCAATCGAAGGGAGGCTCTCCGGCTCGTCATTGCTCCAAGACTAGGGAGCTAACTCGTACGGATCGGCACCACCGACAAACTGTAACTTTTCAGAATATCGTTCCCTTTCCCATGGACCAAGTCCTTCTCTGGATGTTTTTGCGTCTGTGACGCCTTTTGAAGAACTTTTCTGTGGTTTATCCATCCTTTATCCACGGTCGTTAGCATTGATCCAGCGGTGTGTTTACATCAGAGTACCTCCAAGATGGCTGCGCATCCGGGTCACTGACCAGAACGTGACGTAGGTGAAAACCCTCTATAATCTGTTTCAGCGTCTGACTTTGGATCTGAGCAACCTCAGCGAGTCGCTGGACGCTGAGCTGCTGGAGCTGGTTAAAGTGTGTGAGAATCTGCTGGAACTGAGAGTCTGGGCTTTCTTGGAAATCACCACCGTGGAGATGCTGCTGCACAGCAGGTTGACTGACAGGACGCCCCTCAGGATGGTCAAAGTAAGGGAGAGGAGGGTCACCTGGGTCTGCTCCAGCGCTGAGGTATCAAACGCAGGCGCCATGACGCTCTCGGTCATTTTTCGTTGCAGATCAGAATCTACTCGGTGAACGAGAGTCTGAGAGAGCAGCAGGACCAGCTGGAGGAACGACTGTCCACCTATCTGCAACGTCTCCCTCCTGACCTGGAATTTATCACTGCCATCTGCCCCTTTATATGACACGTAAAAGGACATAAAAGAAGACGATCTGAGACATGAGCATAGAAAAAACACAAAAAAAGGAATAAAATAATGAAGCATAAAATCTGATTCATTCGTTCAGAAACACAAAGAGCAGTGGCCACACTGAATATCTGCACTGTAAAAAAAATTGTTAATATAACAGAATTCTACTGTCTATTTTAAAGATTTTATTCTGTATTTTTAAAATACCATTTAATTTACAAAAATAGACTGTGATTTTACATGTCAAATGTAAAATAACATTAAATCACTGTAACTGTGAAAACACACAATATTTCTGTTCTTTTACAAAAAAAACCCCATTAGAAATACACATATTTATTGTTAAAATACCTTCACAAATATATCTTAATTTCACAAATATGTGTCTGTTATCTAAGGGAATAAACTGTAAAATTCAACTTTAAAACTCTAAAAAAAAAAGGGAAAAAATCATTTAAAATTACTGAGGAATTAATAGTAAAAATGTGTAATTTTACTACTTTTTTTTGGTTAATTGACTAATATTTTCATTGAAAATAACTAAAATTACTTTCATTTCTAGATGGTAACATTAATTAACATTATATTAATAAATGATTATTAATGATATTTATTTTGAAAGGACATCTACAGAGACATAGGGAAAGGGGAAAGCTTGAGAGGGTGAATAATAAAGAGTGGACTTGAACTTAGGGCTGCTGCCTCTGCTTATGGAGCATCAGCTCTACCAAGGGAGCTGCAATTAAATGCTTTCAATAAAGCATTTCTCTGATAGATATGCTGCTAGTGATCTGGCAGGTCCTTTTGGGTCGTTTCCCAGCATCCTTTGCAGCCCTGGTTGCTTAGGTGCTTATCTGTGTTTATTTGTTAGCTATTTGATTTAATGCTGCCATGTAAAGTCTGTTGCTGGTTTGACCCCCTGTTGATTCAGAGCCCTTACATTTAACATGTTCATTTGTGTCACTCTGAGTTAAGTCTGTCTGTGTTCAAATGAGAACCCGTGAGTTTGATTAATTAAGTGTATAAAACAAAACAGGAAGTTGACAAAATACACCTTTTGCTAGTGCCATGTCTCTGTCAGGTGTTGCAGACCAGGATCCACTACAATACAAAGGCTACAGTCCATAAAATTGTAGCAATATTAAACCCAATATCTTGTTTTTCAACAGTTTTTTGACATGTTTTGAAAGATGAATCACATTATTTTTTGTGTCATATACTGTTATATTACATCAAACACAAATTATTATACAACTTCTTTACATAAAATATTGTCATTGAAACCAATTAATAACAGCACATTTCTGTAAATTTAAGCATTATTATTCGTAATACAGCATTTACTTACCATATTTCTAGGTAATTTATTTTTATTGTTTTAAAATGTGAAAATGTTTCTAATTAAATGTTAAAAACAACCTGAAAATAAGGCAAAAATCTTGTTAAAATTACAACTACAAACTGTATTTTAATTATGGAAAAAAACTGTATTTTTATGAGAAAGTAATTTTCTGTTATTTCACGGTAATTTTTTGGCACCCCAGCATTATGATTTTTTTTTTTTTTTAACAGTGTGGGTTCATTTTTCTCCTAAAGGGTGATGGAGGGGGGAGTGGAGGGGGGGGAGGGAGGTTGTTGGGTGCCTGGAAACATTGACCTAGTTTCACTGTAAAGGCAGATAAAGGCTGGTAGAGCGCATGTGCATGTATGTATGTTCTGATAAGAACTATATTTAAAGGAACAGTTTCAAAGATAAACAGCAATATAACAAGTTCTTGACTGCAAAGTATTATAAGCATTATATCTGCTGGTCTGTCCTGTGGTCGTCTTAAACTACCAGAGTATGAACGAGGCCAACATGTCTGAATTATGAGACCCTGAATCCCAGCATCCCATAATACGGCCAACAACTGCATGTGAGCTCCATCTGAGATGTGAACGGCTCCGTATACGATCGTTCCCCGACGGCCTGATCATCAATCAGAGTCCCAATATTTGCCTTTGATGATGATTAAACTTTGGACAAGACATGTTAGATACAAATTTAAACAAGAATTAAAAAACTAACTCAATATATGGTTCATCATTAACGTATCCAAGGGGGAAAAATATATATGTTTCATTTCACTTTCTCATCAGCTTTCACATTTCTAAAGAAATTTTTGATTTGCTGAAAGACAAGAGAAAAATTCTCTATAAACTTAAAATTTCATTTTATATAAATATTCTAAACGTGTTTTAAAAAATAAAATAAAATAAAATATTCAAATGTACTCTACCTCTAAAACATTCTAAGTAGCCTTTAAATATAATATTTCCAAATTGTATTCAAATTCAGTCAGGTTCACTGCTGTTCAGCTGTAATACTATTAATTACAATTAATAATCCAATTAATTTCAACTAAATTCAAAATTCAACCTTTGAGTAATGCAGATACATTAAAAATAGCCTCTATAAGGAACCCAAAAGATTGCATCAAATCTTCATTTTGGTACAAAATAAAATAAAAAATGCAATTAATTTAGCATAATATTTTATAACCTCAGCAGGTCTTTCTGTGTGGAGTTTCCATGTTCTCCTGGTGCTATCTATCTATCTATCTATCTATCTATCTATCTATCTATCTATCTATCTATCTATCTATCTATCTATCTATCTATCTATCTATCTATCTATCTATCTATCTATGATAAAAATCTGTGAACTTTACAGTTCAGGTAGGAACTCAGGTAGCAATATTAACAATTCTGTTTGAAAAAAAAATTCTGGACTGCAACAAAACTTTGTCGTCATTCCTCCATGTTCCATCAGATCTGCTCCATGTGTTCACTGTCCTGCTGTTCTCTAGCTGGTTACTGCAGTGCAGCTCCATCTAGTGGCACAGATGTGTAACGACAACAGAAAGTCCAGTCCTCCATTATAAAACAAATTCAGTTCTGTGGTCCATTTTTAATTTCGTATTTTTGATCCAAGTCTAAAATTGAAATATAAAAAAAAACAGGCTTTTTTTTCCTTTTTGTGTGTGTGTTAGATTAAAAAATGAAAAACGCAATAAAATGTCACTTTTTAATTTTTATTAAATTTTTGATTGACAATTGAAAATGGAAAGAATGATTGATACACAGATTGGTAAAGTTACTGAACTTTAACATGGACATTTTCATTTTAAAGTTCTCCCAGACGGAGGATTCAACAGAAACAAGGTTATTTGTAACAACTGACAAGTTGAACTCCCCGTTAAAAGTTTCTGCTGTTACCTCAGAAATTACCTGTTTTAATGTTCTGATTGTGCTGAGACACAGTCATTTTGTTGGATTTTGTTTGTAGACTTTTTTTAATTTTTTTTTATAAAAACAGGATGACATTAATGCCCTGGCAGTGGCAATAAGCTTTATTTTATTTGACATTTTTTAAGATGACATATATACAAAATATGTGTTACTGACAAGTGCTGATGTTTTGAACAACAAATGTTATGACATTTTAGTTCATATGGCAGCAGAACATTTAAATAAAAGTGACCTTTACACTACTTTTGAATTCATTATTTGATTTTGCGTATACAATGCGATTAATTGTGATAAATCAGGGAAATAATGCGATTAATCGAGATTAAAAATTTTAATCGTTGCTCAGCCCTAATATATATATATATATATATATATATATATATATATATATATATATAAAACAAAACAAAAATACATTTTTATTACAACAATTCTTTCAAATTCAAATATTTACCTGTATTCCAATTGTTACAACTGTGTAACAAGCCTTTACTAAATAAAGAGGAGCAGATAAAGCAGATAAACTAGCGGCAGCATCCTTCACGTGATTGGCTGCAGCAGCGGAGCAAAGTCACGTGACTGAATAATTCGATCCGGCAGAGTGGGGGAGCCAATGGTCTGCTCCATCACCTGATCCTGGGCGGCCCCGCCCTCCACAGTTGTTGTCATCACATTGTCTTCCCGGGACCCCCGTCAACACAGAGGTCCGGACTCGGCCGTCGACATGTCCTCGCTGCTGAAGCCGTTTTCCGTCCGCGAGGGCCCCTGCGAGTCCCGCGTCGTCCAGCGAGGACGCCCGAGCCCGGCTCTCCATCACCGGCAGCCGCCGAACCAGCGGCTGGCGGCCGCCGCGGCGGCTCTGGGTCCTCTACCCGCGTACCAGAGGACGAACGCGGCGAGGAGGAACTTGGCGGCGGCTGCGGTCGGAGGACGGAAGATCACGCATCCCGGAAAGGCCATCCTCGCAGGTTGATATGTAAACCCGCAGATCAGTGCAGTAAACCCGCAGATCTAGACGCAGGGAACCGCTAATCTCAATCTGGCGCCCGCTAAGGCTGCAGAAGTGGGTCAGACAGCAGGGATGTGATGCAGCATCTCTGCTGGCTGCTCTTTTATCACAGTCAACTACATGTGACGTAGTCACCTCCAGCTCTCACAGCCCTGAAATATAAAGCTGCTCCCGCCCCAGAACATCCAGGAAGGTTCTGGAACAAGGTTCCTGTCTTCACTGTCTTCTCTCCATCCAGGAGGAATCGCGGGAGGAATAGAGATCTGCATCACCTTCCCTACCGAGTACGTGAAGACCCAGCTGCAGCTGGATGAGAGGGCCAACCCGCCCCGGTACCGGGGGATCGGTGGGTCACTGGGACAGGACCGGGGGGGGGGGGGGGGGGGGGGTGGTCACTGACTCATGCTCTGTGTCCCTGCAGGTGACTGCGTGAAGCTGACCGTGCAGAACCACGGGCTCGGCGGGTTGTACCGGGGTCTCAGCTCCCTGCTCTACGGGTCCATACCCAAGTCTGCAGTCAGGTGAGGGACGCACCTGGTGAGGTGGAACTACAGACCTGAAGCTGCACTCACCTGGAGCGCTAGCTCAGCACCTTTCAGCACCAGGGTCGTTTAAACTGGTGACTGATGTCAGAGCGCTGACTCAGCATTTCTGAGGACACAAAGAGACAGATGTGTCTCCCCTCATTTAAAGATAAAGAGTTGTAGTAATGATAAAACTAATTCTGTCACCAATGACAACATTAAACTTGTTTCACTGTCAGTTTCATCTGGAATTAAGCTCCATGTGACCTGAAACCTCTCTGACACGTCTGCAGGTAAAGGAACTGGAGGTCACATCTGTCTTTGATTGTAGGTCAAATAAAAGAGTTCCTTTACGTTCAGTAACCCCACAGTTATGCCTAATTTTCATAAAGGTGTTTGATCTAAAGTCCTGTCCTGGTCAGTCATGCACATTTACTTTAACAAAATTCTCTCCTGAAATTATTGTGAAAACTATGGATGCATGATAACTTTTTTTAAAACCGATAACTTTCAGCTCCTAAAGGCCGATACCGATAACTGATAACACACACATTATACCTAAGATCATTACATCAATACTATGAACAAAATCAAAAATAGTTTGGACTCTTTAAATGAACAGATACTCATTTTTTCCATTGAAAGACTATTGTCAAGACTCTCAAACATTTTCATTAAGCTATCAAACAAACCTATTTGATATCTCACATCAACTTAAATAAGGTTCATTACTGACTGATATAAAAAAATAAAGGCTCCTTGAACTGATGGAAATACATGAATCAGAATTACTAACTGAAAAAATTCATTCCTCAATGACAATAAAAAAAAATGCACTGGTCATAATGTAGTGACACAAGTTAGACTTGTCTGTGTAAATAAACTGAAAAAGTTCACTCCATAGTAACAAAAAATTACACTTAAAGGATTTTGGCTTGTGGTTCCATTCAAATGAATGCCTTTAATTAAAGTTAATGAGGTTTTTGAGGAGAGGGTAGGAGACTTGCTGCTGGCTAGCTCACATTAGCTCATGTTAGCTCACGTTAGCTCCTGTTAGCGTGATTTCAAAACTCCATGGAAGCGATGGTTATGTTTCAGGTGGCTGATCAGGTTTGTCGTATTAAAGCTTGTGTTTTTCTATTTTTCCCTCCTTCGCTTGGAGCATTTGTCACAAATAACCAGCGAACTAACTTCCTCTGAAACTTTAACAACGTTCTACACCATCGCCGCCATGTTTTTTTTTTTTATCAGCCCACTGTTCCACGATGCTGCATTCAAGGTGTAACGTTAAATTCCTCCATTCCCTCGTTTGCCAGTCGTTCTTTCAGCCTTTTCTATTTTTTCTATTTTTCATGTGTAACATGTGTGAATATACTGCAAATATCGATTAAAGTTAGCAACTACTAAAATTATGACCGAGTTAATGAGTTGTTTTCTGGCATGAGGGGGTATTCTTGATTTTCCTTACTTAGTAATCGTTTTTCTGATTATGCCAACATCACTTGAACATAACATTCACTGCTGGTCATTTAAGGCTCAGAGGGAGCGAGGCACTGCTGTGTTGACAGAAATATATATGTTATCGGGGCTATTTCGTCGTGATATCGGACTTATCGGGATGACGTCATAATTTCCTGTTATCGGCCCGAAAGTTATCGTGCACCCCTAGTGGAAAGTATACAGATTTTATACTTTTTTAGACTAAATTGGAACATTTTAAGTTTATAAAAATATAATTGAAAGTTTATTTTAAGTTTGCAACAGTCTACAACACGTACATTCATCTATATACTATCAATGTGGGGTTCAGAGTGAACTCTCACCAGACTGAGTGTCGTTTCATGGACAGAGAAGTGGGCGGAGCTGCGTCACAGATCTGAAGTGGGCGGAGCTGCGTCACATATCTCCAGCTCCTTTTCATCTCCGTCCCTCGATTGTCTTGACGTTGTCGATCTCCTCCAGGTTTGGCACGTTCGAGATGCTCAGCAATCCGATGCGTGATGCCACAGGTCGCCTGGACAACACGCGGAGCCTCCTGTGCGGTTTAGGGGCGGGGGTGGCGGAGGCCATCGTGGTGGTCTGTCCCATGGAGACCCTGAAGGTCTGTGGACCTGGATGCCGTTGTTTCTCCGTTCGCAGCTCGTTTCTGGATCGCTGATCTGAACGAACGTGTTCTGGCGTCTTCCAGGTCAAGCTGATCCACGACCAGTGTTCCCTTCGCCCTCGCTACAGAGGCTTCTTCCATGGCGTCAGTGAGATCATCAGAGAGCAGGGTAAGACATCAGCCTGTGCACCGTCAGTGTTTGAGCATCATCATGCACACATGAGTAACTTTTTTGAACCCGTCAGGCGTGAGGGGGACGTATCAAGGCCTGACGGCGACCGTTCTCAAACAAGGGACCAATCAGGCCATTCGGTTTTACGTCATGAACGCTCTGAGGAACTGGTACAAAGGTGAGAACCCTTCTGCCTGAACCAGTCCTTTCTGGACAGAAAACTGAATCTCCTTTGTGTGACGTTTGGCTTTTAAGGTGACGACCCCAGGAGAGAGATGCACCCGATCGTCACGGCAATGTTTGGAGCGACAGCAGGAGCGGCCAGCGTGTTTGGAAACACACCTCTGGATGTGGTGAAGACCAGGATGCAGGTAGGAGACGCTGCACGGTTCACCGCTGTTGCTGCGTCCACCTTTTTGTTAAAAGTTTTTTCTTTTCCAGGGTTTGGAGGCCCATCGCTACAAAAACACGGTGGACTGTGCCTTCCAGATCCTGAAGCACGAAGGACCGCAGGCGTGAGTAACCCACATCTGGCTCTGACGGCTGCAGGACAGACGCTAACGCTAACCATAGCGCTAACGCTAACCCTAACCCTGTCCCTTCCGCAGGTTCTACAAGGGCACGGTGCCCAGGCTGGGCCGCGTCTGCCTGGACGTGGCCATCGTCTTCGTCATCTACGAGGAGGTGGTCAAACTCCTCAACAACGTGTGGAAGACGCAGTAGAGCAGCCTGGACGTGGCGCGGGACCGGGAGGACAGACCAGTGCCTCATGACACCCACAACCCAACACCTCTGGTTCATGCGGACCTCCAGCGCCGCCCCGAGCATCGTGACCGGTTTCCACACTGTTACACGGCGTACGAGGGACAGAAACCATTTCAAACATGTATTTATATCACACCTGATTGTTTCTACTGTCCCTGGTGGAGTGAACGCACCTACTGAAACCATAAATGTGTCTTGATTCACTGAGAACTTACTATACTGAGCAGAGGACGAAGATCCTGCTGGACGCGAACAGGCTTTCCTTCCTTTTACCTGTGAGCTGCTTTGTCACATTTACCAAGTATTAACCGATTACTCGGCCGTGCATTTGGCTTCATCACAGTTGCTAATTTACCCGTCGCAAATTCCAGAAAACCCTTTGACTCGCCGGCCTAAAACGAGAGATAAAAGCCGGTTAATGATGGCAGCGCTTCAGGTCTCCATTCTGGGAGGCGACCAGCGTTGAGCTGCTCGTCACATTGGTTCCTGGACTCTTTGCTCGGCGAGGCCTCGTCAGACCAGCTGACTGGTGGAAAAGTAAACTGAAGTGGATTCACAGCTAGAACATATATACAACGGTGCGACGGAGTATCAGGGCCACACTGAGAAAAAAAATTGTGGGCAATGGTTTTTTTTTTTTCATTCCTCACTTACGAGAAGAAAGTTGAAATGTAGTTTCTACAATAAAGTTGTCTTAAAGATTTATTCAAACCAGCTTTACTCTCCCAACATAATGTCTGTGTCTATGTGCTTTTATCACATAGACACATTATTATAATAAGTATTTGTACTTTCGAATTTCGATCTCGACATTTCGATTGTCGTCAGAAATTCGCACCTATTCATTTCGTCATTTATTCTCGAAAAATTTCGATTTCTCGAATTTCGTCTTTATTCTAATTTCGATTCTCGGAATTCTCGATTCTCGAAACTCGCATTTCGTTCTCGATTTCGTTCTCGACATTTCGTCTTTGTTCTCGACATTTCGTCTCTATTCTCGACATTTCGACTTTATTCTTGACATTTCGTCTCTATTCTCGAAATTTCGTCTCTATTCTCGACATTTCAACTTTCTTCTCGTCATTTCGTCTTTATTCTCGAAATTTCGTCTTTATTCTCGACATTTCGTCTCTATTCTCGACATTTCGACTTTATTCTTGACATTTCGTCTCTATTCTCGAAATTTCGTCTCTATTCTCGACATTTCGACTTTATTCTTGACATTTCGTCTCTATTCTCGAAATTTCGTCTCTATTCTCGACATTTCGACTTTATTCTTGACATTTCGTCTCTATTCTCGAAATTTCGTCTCTATTCTCGACATTTCGACTTTATTTTCGACATTTCGTCTCTATTCTCGAAATTTCGTCTCTATTCTCGACATTTCGACTTTATTTTCGACATTTCGTCTCTATTCTCGAAATTTCGTCTCTATTCTCGACATTTCGACTTCTCGACATTTCGACTTTATTCTTGACATTTCGACTTTATTCTCGTGAGGAATGAAAAAAAAAATCATCTCCAACATTTTTTCCTCAGTGTGGCCCTGATACTGCGTCGTACATATAAAGCCCATTATTCCCATAACCGTCCTCTGATCAGATATGATGCCTCCATCATGTCCTCTCTGCATCCTGGTGACCTGCCACATACGTTAATGCTGCTGAGCCGTCTTCAGTCCGAGTTAAACGCACAATAAGTCAGGTGAGGAGGATTTTCTAAATAGTTTTTTTTTTTTTTTTTTTATTAAATGAATCATCTACAGAGCTTAAAACGTTAACTGCATGTTAAACTGCAACAACCAGAGCTGAGGCTCAGAAACACGACGCGTCAGTTTGGTTGGAGCTCAGTCTCGATGGACCTGGTGGCACCACGCAGCCTTTCAGTCCTCCACGCCAAAACCACTGGAGAATTTCTTTTTTTAACGTCCTCATAGCTGGAAGTCTTAATATCAAGCAGCAAAATACTGTTTAAACACCAACCTCCGGAACATTCTTACCGCACACGTTCGCGCACGCTTTGCTGCTTTAAAAAAAAAAAAATAAATAAATAACAGAAAAACACCAGAACCTTCTGTCAGGAAGATCTGGACAGGAATGAAGGTGTCCGTCCAAGTGGAGGGAAAACAGAACCGTGATCATCACGGTGATCAAAGTTTGATGTTCATGCTGACAATAAAATCCTTGTGACTATTAGACCAAATATTTGTGGCTGTGTTGAAACAACAGAACTAAAAATAAACTCTAGGATGAAGATGCTGTGGTGGATGTTTGTGTGACGTCAATTTATTTCATGTGTTGTGGCGGGAAATAAATACGAAACCATATACAGTGATCCCTCGCCAATTCGCGCTTTAAGTTCTGTGGTTTTAGTTATTAGAGATATTCAGAAATATATAATTTGAAAAATCAAGAAAAAAAATCGAGGAAGCATCACAGGATGTTGTGCGCACAGTGAAGAAATGTTTTGAGCCAGCCTGGCCCCATTAAGTAATGGCATGGCCTTATGGGTAATGGTGTGTGTGTTTCGTGGGACGGCAGAAGAAAACAGCTTATTTTAAGTCTTAAAATATTGGTTTAAAATTTAAGCCAATACTGCACAATCACTCGAGGGCCACATAAAATGACGTGGCGGGCCACATTTGGCCCGCGGGCCTTGTGTTTGACACATGTGACGTAGAGGGTTCCTGCTCTGCTGACCGGAGGACAGAGGAGATTACAGGCTAAAGCAGCGCTGGAATTAAAATCAGAGCAGAGCATTAACGCCGGCGCACCTGTCACCTGACCCCTCACCTGCAGGACGACGGCGCTGCAGGTGAGCATCCTCACCTCAGCTGTATCTGATTCAAGGAGGGAACTCTCTGGGCTCCGTACACAGTTATACTTTAATGACATGGCAACCCTGACCCGATCAGCGTGGACCCAAACGGGTCAGAGACACATTACAGCACACCTTCTTCTTTCATAAACTCATTTCAGGCCCGGTATTTACAGTTCTGATCCAGCTGGGCGGTTCTCAGAGCGCCGTTTGTTTCATCACGAGATTGTGACGGCGCGGTGAACAGATGCCGTCATTAAGAGCGGCGGCGGATTAGAGACGCCCCGGCTGTCAGGCGCCTCAGCGGTAGGAGATGTGAAGTTTTGTTCCAAAGGCAGAAAAGTGTTTGCACACTATCTCCTCCATCTGGAAGAGAAAATAAAACAACAAGGTGAAAGATGTGGATGTGATGACGTAATTAACCACCGTGGAAACGTCCTGGCGTCACACTCACATCCTCAGACACTTGTCTTTGCCGCCGCTGGCCACTCGTTGTCCGTCAGGACTCCAGTCCACCGCGTAAACCTGCACAGACAGATCAATCAATCAGTCTGTCGGGAAGACCTATTCATCCGTTCTCTGATCGTCTGTCTCCTCTTGCCTCGTCGGCGTGGCCAGGGAGGTCCATGTTGAGCTTCCCGCTCTTCACGTCCCACACCTTCAGCGTGCTGTCGCTGCTGCCGCTGACCAGCAGCCGGCTGTCCGCCGACCAGGCCACCTGATACACGGATCCAACATGGCCGCGCAGGGACATCAGGTACCTGAGGCCACACAGGCAGAAAACACGAGCTTAGACAAACAGCACCATCTCCTGGACAGCCTGTGGAACTGCACTGTGATTTAGTTGGGATCGCTTTGATTTTCTTACTTTCCCGTCCGTCCATCCCAGATCTTGATGGACTTATCGAAGGAGGCGGAGGCGAGCAGCCTGGTGTCGGGGGAGAAGAGCACCTGGTTGACCAGAGCGCTGTGGCCAGTCAACCGGGCCAAAGGCTTCTTGTCTTGAGCCGGATTCCAGAGGAACAAGGTGAAATCGTCTGAGCCCGACACCAGGCGCTCTGGATTTGGACCCTGCAGCACAAGAGCAGGAAGTTAGAGCGGTGAAACTGGGAGGGGCTTTTACACGTCACGACGGCAGGTCCTCACCCTGACTTTACTGTATCTCTGCAAGGCTCTCTCCTTCAACTCCTCCACTAAGGAGGGAAAACAAAAGAAAAGAAAATCCCCGTTAGGCTCATTCATCCGCTTCTAAACACGTAAACCGGCATCTCAAAGACCTACGTGATCCGGTGAGGTCCTGCGGGTTGATGGTGGCGCTGGCAGGTTCAAACGCTCCGGTGCGCAGGACGTAGTCGGTGCTGAGAGCCAGGGTGTTGACCCAGTGGGCGTGGCCCTGCAGAGTCCGGCACTGGACGCCCTGAGACCAACAAAAGGACATGAACACATCTGGCTTTCACAGCAACATACGGACAAACACACACAGCAACACCCCTCGCCACTCAACTCCAACACGCTCTTACGTCTGCCGCTCTCCAGACTTTGACCGTCCTGTCCTGGGACGAGGTGTAGAGAAGTCCGTCCCCTCCCCACTTCACGCAGGTGACAGACTGAGTGTGTCCGGTCAGGATCTTCTCACAGCGTCCCAACGCCGTGTCCCAGATGCGCAGCGAGCCGTCCTTGGAGCTGCTAGCGAGGTAACGGCACTCCGGGTTACTGAGAAGGAAAGAAGATTCACTGACGTATCCAAGAGCTTCAAGTAGGGATGCACGATAACTGTTTATTTAAAACCGATAACCGATAACACACACATATACCTAAGATCATTACACCAATACTATGAACAAAATCAAAAATAGTTTGGATTCTTTAAATGAACAGATATTTATTTTTTCCAATGAAAAACTATTGTCAAGCCTCTCAAACATTTCCATAAAGCTATCAAACAAACCTATTTGATATCTCACATTAACTTAAATAAGGTTCATTACTGACTGATATAAAAAAACATAAAGGCTCCTTGAACTGATGGAAATACATGCATCAGAATTACTAACTGAAAAAGATTAACATTTAAAGGATTTTGGCTTGTGGTTCCATTTAAATTAATACCTTTAATTAAAGTAAATGAGGTTCAGTAGTTTTTATTTTTTATTTTTTAATCTCATGGAAGCTTTAGATGAGAGGAATGATGGAGAGGAGCAGGAGCATTAGCATTAGCTTCCATTAGCTCACTTTAGCATGATTTCAAAACTCAATGGAAGTGATTGTTATGTTGTAGGTGGCTGATCAGGTTTTACGTATTAAAGCTTGTGCTTCCCTCCTCGTAGAATTCACTCGGAGGATTCGTCACAAATAACCACCAAACTATCTTCTTCTGAAACTTTAACGAAGTTCTACGCCGACATGTTTGTTGTGATCAGTACGCTGTGCTGCAGGCTGCATTCAAGGTGTAACGTAAATTCCTCCGTTCCCTCGTTTGCTCGTTGTTCTTTCTATTTTTTTCTATTTCTTATGTGTAACATGTGGGAGAATACTGTGAATATCAATTCAAGTCAGCAACTTCTAAAATTATGACCGAGTTAACGAGTTGTTTTCTGGCATGAGGGGGTATTCTTGATTTTCCTTACTGAGTAATCGTTTTTCTGATTATGCCGACGTTACTTGAACATAACATTCACTGCCGGTCATTCAAGGCTCAGAGGGAGCGAGGCACTGCTGTGTTGACAAAAATATATATGTTATCGGGGCTATTCGTCGTGATATCGGACTTATCGGGATGACGTCATAATTTCCTGTTATCGGCCCGATAGTTATCGTGCACCCCTAGCTTCAAGTCACCAAAACCAGTCTAGAATGGATCTAAGGTCTGGAGGAGGGAAAAACCAAAGTGAGAGAGTGATGACTCACAGATGAAGAGGTTCCCAGCAGAGCCACGTGATCCACTTGCTGTGTCCCGTCAAAGTCTTTCCTATCTGTGCGCCCGTCACTGGATCCCACAGACAGATCTACCGACGCAGCAGAGCACGTTTAAGCAGATTTGTGCGATTCATCTTTGAGTAACGTACCCGTTTTTGAGACTTACCTGGCTGTTCTTGCACCCTGAAGCCAGCTTCCTGCCATCAGGCGACCAGGCGATGCTCAGCACCCAGTGGGTGTGTCCTTAAATAAATGAAAGCACACTTCTGAGTGTCTAAAACGACCCATAAGTCACTGGTGTCTGGACGAGCAGCAGATGGAGCTGCCCTCACTAAAAACAGCTTTATACCTTTGGCAGTGTGGTGGGGCGTCTCGGTTGTCAAGTCCCAAAAACGCACCGTCGTGTCACCAGAACCGCTGGCCAGGTATCTGAAACAGACACGGACTAAATTAACTAACAGCTCCGCTAGTCTACGGAGCAGCGTCGCTGCAGAACGACGACGAGCTCCTCGCCGGGCTTCTGTCTGACATCACGAGGATCGGATCTGAGTTACTCACTTGCCGGTGGGGCTGAACGCGGTGGAGATGACGGCCTCCGTGTGTCCCTGCAGCGTGCTGGTGCAGCGGGCCACGGCCCGGACCCTGAACACAGCCTGGGGCTGGTACACCACGGGCAGAACCTGCTCCGTCTCCACCCCCAGAGCCTTAACACAAGACCCCAGACTGGAGACCACCTCTGCTTCTCCACGCACAAAGAACGCCAGCGGAACCGGCTCCTCCTGCAGCCAGGAAACAAAAATTAATAACTGAATAACAGCTGAATAACTGGTGAACAACAGAGGAACAAAGGAATAACAGAATATAGATGTAGTAAACTAAATTAAGTCATCTAAATCTGCTCTACTGTTTCTAAAGATTGCAAAGACCTAGAGATATTTTACCATTGTTATTAGGATGCAGGTTTTATTTTCTGCTGCTTCTTTCTAAAAAAAATAAATAAATAAAGGTCCTCATGCAGCCCCATACCATCACACTCCTGCCTCTGTGCATCACACCTATGATCGCAGCCACATTCACTCTAAACATGCTTAAATTTATCCAGTATCTTTATGTTCTGGGACGTCGTCTCCGGTACCTTCTGCAGTAACGCGTTGCAGACCAGCTGCAGTTTGTCTGCAGTGATGTCCAGAGGAACATCAAAATGTGATCCCAGAACCTCCCCGTCCTCATCCTGAAACTGGATCAGCAGCCGCTCCACGTCCTCACCTGACATCTTCTGGTTGGTTCAGATCCAGACCTAAGAAGATGATATTTATACACCTGAAGTGGTATTCAAAGAAAAACAAGTTATTCACTCCAGAAAGACCTAAATTGCACACTTATTGGGGATTCAAATGATGGTTTAAAAAAATCTCTTAAGTGAAAGTGAGCTGCTATATCACGTTTATGCGCTGAAGTCCATAAAAATCCGACTTTATTCACTTTTGTCGTCAGCTGTGACGTCATACCGTCAGTTTTAGCGTAGCTCCTTTTACTAACGTTAGTTTTGAAGACAGGACAGAAAAAAAACAAGCAAACCAACTGTGGGCCCATGTTCACAGCTTTCCTTTTTGGTGTAAATACGGCAGATAAAAATAAAACAGTGCCGTTGTTTGCTGTCAACTAACCAGTGACAACCACAGCTAACCCCTGAAGCTAACGCAGCTAGCCTGCTAGTTACTCCGCTTTTTAAAAGACTTCAATCTTTTACTACCAACCGCAGGACAAGAAGCTAATCGTCATCAGTTTACATAGCTGTCGTCGATTTTATGGGACAGCTGAATGGCTAATAACTGATCCTTTACCTTAAACTTTAGGACGGACGAACTCCCCACGTGTGCAGCACCAGAGAGCTTTTTAATCAAAGATTTGCTCCGAAACAGAAGCTGTCAGTTTAGTGGAGCGGCCTGCGCAAGGAATTGTGGGAGACTGCTATCCTCCCTGAATCATCTTTCTCCTGACCGATCTCCACCTGCAGAACATCTCTGGCAGCTCTCGGTCTCTCTCTGATACAATGGAGCTGCTGCTAATGATGATAATGATTATTAATTCTAAATAAACTAAATAAAAAATATCTTTAATAGAAGCCCAAATCTTCCTTTGACTTCATATCCACACACCATCTTCATAGAAAAAAAAAAAAACAAACTATTTTCAGGATTTGGATCCATTCACACACACGCAGAAATGCTCAAACACCCAGCTTCTGGTAACATAAATCCATTTTCTTTTTTTTCACTTTCCCCTCTTAGTTTTGATTCTTAATCAGAAAATATGTTGTTTTTATGAATTATAAAATGAAAACTTCCAGATTTAGAAATCTTTTTTTTTTTCAGAGTGATGCATAAAATCTCAGCTAAACTACACGCCACTTTTTGGAAATGTCAGAAATCACAAATATTACCTTGTTAACTTCAAGTGTTGCCACTCCTAGTATGAATATTGAGGTTTCACTGTGAACATTTTTTTTTTTATTTCCAAATTTACCACCAGTGATTCTAAAATGAGTACTCTGCAACTACAGCCAAGGTATAACTCTGATTTAGACGTTGTCTGCTTTAATCGTTCTGAAGTTTCTTCTTCTGCAGTGAGAGCTGTTAAATAAATAGTGTCTTTTAACAAAAGTTAAATCATCCCCAAGTCATGATTGTGATGTTTTCCTGATATCGTTTAACAGAAATGGTCATTTTTGAGGGGGACAAAATAAAATGCTCAATTTGGGGTCTAAATCTGCTCAGAAGTCATCAGCTCTGCAGCTGAGTGTGATGCATGTCGTTCATAAAATAAATGACAAATTATTTATACATTTTGTGATCATATATATATTAAAAGAACCCAAAAACAAACAGTTTGCTGTTAATTCTTAGTTTGATTGAAGAGTAAATGTGTGGCAGCAGAGGCTCATCACATTTTAAACAAGAGAAAAGCAGACATCAGTTTCTCACAAAGTTAACCAACGAAACAACCACAAACACGATTTAAACATCTTTACACTTCTTTGTTTTGGACAACAATCATCGTTTTTTGCATCGACATAGAAAAGACAACCTGTCCTGCACGACTGTGAGACACTACAGTTTACACCTGGAGAGATAAATAATTCACTTTGTTAAAATCCACATAAAAACAAATGACAGTCTTAATTTCGACGGCTGCGATGATGCACATTAGACACGTTGTTGCAGAGATGTTTTGTTCCGGACCGGCTGAGTCCGTCCAGATCTGATGTTTTTAAAGACTCTGGGCTGAACCGGCTAAAATATAACCCACAGCAAGAATTTAAAAAGTCCAGTCAACACAAGGATGTTTGGTCCTTGAGACGGAACAAACTAAAACTGCCGGCTTCAACAGAGGACTTTCTAAATAACTGAGTCCTGCGAGTCATAAATCTGGAGGTGATGTGACCAACAAAAGCAGAAAAGTGTGTCTTTAAATACAACATGACTAAGTGTTAAAAAGCAAATCCAGTATTTGTTTTCTGTGCAGTTTGGTATTTTCATTCTTGACTTTGATTCTTTTTCTTTAGTTCTAACGACTTGAAGGAGGCCTGCAGGTAAACTGGTTTGCTGCCCATTAAAGTGATTTTTATTTTTTCCTTCATGGGTTGTGATCCAGTAAGAGCGAAGGCAGGAGGATGTGACAGATGTCCGGTCCAGGTAGTGACGGTGCAGTGACGGAGTCGTCTCATCCAGCAGAGCAGCTCTGTAAAGTCTGAATCAAGGCCATGCGGCGGGAGGAGGCGGGTGTGGCGCCGCGGCCAACGTCCTCCTACTTGTTGATCCCGTTGATGTCCTCGGGTGGGAGGCCCTCCATGGCGGCACGCTTTGACCCCAGGATCTGCAAGATCAAGTCAAAGATGGCAGCTGTCAGCGAGCACACGGCCGTGCACGTTAACTGCAGATATTCACTCAGTAATCGGTCATCGAGGTAAACGGGACTCAACATGTTTGCTTTGTCTTTAGGGGGAAGTTCATACAAACACTGACCACGTATCTCCTCTTCTTCTTTTTTCAAACTTGTTTAGAGCCCAACGCTGTACTAACTGTGTCATGTTGGCTCTTGTTTCTCTCGTTAAGGAGAAATTCTTATCCCTTAAAACTATTTTGCCATCCCGTTGTTGATACTGATGGTTTTGAACGTAAGTAAAACTGCAGGTGTACCAGATGATCGACATCAGGTGTGTCAGACTCATTTTCACTGAGGGCCACATCAGCATCATGGTTGAAGGGCCAGATTGACAGCATGAATGTAACAAAATGGGGGGGGGGGGGGGGGGGGGGGGGGGGGGTCCCCATTAACTGTGAAAAATAAGGGATCACTGTATTCAAGTTTCAAATATATATATATTTATAACTTATTATTATATTAAACTCGGGTGTTTGTGTTTGTAAGAATATCCATTACCTTGGTTTCAGAAGCGGAAGCAGTTCTTTGTTTTTCTTGCAGGCTAAATTTAGCATACTTAGCTCCGTGTTTGTTGTCAAAATGCCGACGTAGATTAAACTCTTTAACGACTGACACCCGCCTCATAACACAAAAGACACACTGTTATTTCACCTTGAGTTACAAACTTGTAATTGTTTTCCCATCGTTCATGAAACTGCGTGGGTAACAACGAAATGCATTATTTTAGCTTATTTTAAGTCTTAAAATATTGGTTTAAAGTTTAAGCCAATAATGCCCAAGCTCTCGAGGGCCACATGAAATGACGTGACGGGCCACATTTGGCCCGCGGGCCTTGTGTTTGACACATGTGATCTACATGGACCAGGCCTTCAGGTTACACCAATAAACATGTGCTGAAACTGCATCAACAGCAAATACGTGAACGTGAAGAGAACCAGAAATTCAGTGCGCTGAGCTAACGGTGACGGCCGTTAACCTACATATTAGTAACTGACATTATTAGAACATGTTCTTAGAAGGTTTTGTTGGATGACTTAAGTGTGGAAATTTCATTTATAGAAGAGGGATGGATGTTCGTGGCTCCAAACTCTCCAAAGTACAGAAATACTACGAGGATGGACAGAGGCAGACTCACCTGGAAGTTTGCACTGAGTCCAACGATGCTCTGCATGTTTGTACTGAAGTAACCTAAAAGATATTCTCCACCAAGCAGAGGGATCTTATCCTTGTCCACAGACACCTGCAGCCAAACGCACATGTGCAGGTTAGAGAAGGATGCGTGGAAACATGCAGCACCTCAGCAGCGCCTCACCTGTATGACTTCATTAATCTCTGGCAGCTCGTTCTCTCGGACCCAAACGAAGGTCTCATAGTCGGATGCAGTTTTAAATCCAGCCTGCAGGTCCAACAAACCCATTAGTTCACATTAGGGATGTAACGATATAGAAAATTTGATATCTCAATTATAGTGAACAAATTATCACGGTTTACGATATTATCGCAGTATTCTTAATTGCTGTACAAATGTCCAAAAAACACATACATTTAAATAATTTCACAAAATCTTGTGATTTTCTTGTCATATTAAAACATCAGAAGCCAAAATTTTATCAAAATGAAACTTTCACATTAAAAGATCAAACAACTGGCACAGAAAGAGGTTTTATTTTAAATGAACAAAATAAATAACAGGAATAAAGCCTATTTGTCTGGTGCAAATTTAAATAAACACTTTAACAACCATAGTAGGTCAAAATATGCAAACAGTTATCAGGAAGAAAAATTATAGTGAAGTTCAAATGAAATAAACTTTGGACTTTAAGCTGAACCTTAAATACGTATAAATGTGTAAATAAAGAAACAGTTGTTTAGGAGCCAAATATGTTGTTCTGAATTGTAGTTCACTCTGTGTGTCTGTGGGTGTCGCTGTGTTGTTACCTGAGGGTCAGGTATAAAGGTAGCTGCCTGTTATTGGTTAGCTGTTGGACCCGGAAGGGCTAAAGGTTTTTGACCACTGTGGCGCTAACTGCCAGCGTTATGGTTGTCGGATCAGTTAATGGAATAAATTAATATTTTAACTGCATCAGAAGAACATCGTTCTGGTCATTTTTCGATCAACACGCAACGGTAACGTTTACGAAATGTGAGTTAGCGAAGCGCATTGACCAGGTTACTCTTGGTCAAACATCTCAGTAGCTTGAAGCATTAGCCTTAGCTCCTTCAAGTATCTTCTACAAATTATAATAAAATGTAAATAAGTGTTCTGCAGACAGAATAACTGTCCTCCACCAGTTGTCCCTCTGCATTCTTAAAAAAAAAAAAAAAAAAAAAATGTCCAGACCTCGAATTTCGTCCTTTTAGTGGGTTGGTAAATGTCCTGGGTGCTATCACCACTTTCCGCTATGATCATTACGATGCCGATGTTACCAGCTACATATTCATGTGAGACACAGTCGCGAGTCGCTCGCAGACTTGAATGAGGCTGATATTACATATCCTGGTAATCGACCGCGATAATGAGATTAAGTCACACATAAACGGTAATTGTTATCGCGTAAAATTTTACCGCGCTTTACCGTAATACCGGTAACCGTTCCGTCACTAGTTCACATCCATCTATTCACGTTTCCCCTGCAGGTCTGTCAGAGTACCTTGTAGAGGCCGATCCAGTCCCACGTGGAGGACAGGAAGTCCTCTTGGACGGTGTAGGTCAGCTCTCCGTTCTGCTCGGCGCTCCACTCGCCCGCGGGACAGACGTGGACCAGCGGCGTGTCAGAGCACCTCCTCATCTGCCGGGGAGACCACACGACATCTCTAAAAGTGTCTAAAGGCTCCTCAGCAGACCTCCATGTGGCCCGGTCTCACCTCCAGAGTGAAGTTTCCAACGACGGGCTTGTGGTCGCTGACTCCGTAGCTCATGTCACTGCTGTATTTGTTCTGGGTGACCAGAATCAGATCCTCATCTCGTTCGTTCTGTGTGGAAGTTGAAGCCTTGTCAACATCATCCTCATCATCGCCCTCCTCCTCCTCCGACGTCAGGCTTTTGGGTTTGACCCTCCAGAGGATCCGGTCTGTCCAGGCCGGCTTCCTCTTCTTCCCGCTGAGCAAAGTTAAAGCAACTGTTAATGACACAGTTCCAGTCTGAGAGCGAGTTAAGGTGTTTGTTTCTGTGTTTCTTACCTGAGGCGACATTTCAGTTTTGCCTATCCAAGTTAAAGTAACATACAACTGTTGTAACACTGGACACGCTAACAAACCCGGGGTGACATGGACACACGTCTAACACACCGAGGAGAAATGTAGGATGACATTTGTGGATGAGCTGCTTTGATCCAACAACACCATGTGACCCAGTTTTAGATGTGTTAGACTGGATGAGAATAGAAGATGGATGTTTTTAGACTGACCTAAATCCTGCTGAAAACATTTGCAGAGATGTGGCACCCGGGATTTCAAGCAGGTCTCAGGCAAGCGTAAGAAAAATAAACGACTTGCATGTGCATTGATAGAAGAGACTGGAGCTTTTAAACAGCTACAGGAAGTGTTAGAAGCAGCTTAAAGGTTCTATAAGCAGAAAAACAGACAGTTTTGACACCAAATGTGGTCCATCAGTGCTGTGAGGGCTGATGCAGACAAAGAGTAACCACCGCTGCCTCTGTCGGAGGAAACTAGGGGTGCACGATAACTATCAGGCCGATAACAGGAAATTATGACGTCATCCCGATAAGTCCGATATCACGATGAATAGCCCCGATAACATATATATTTCTGTCAACACAGCAGTGTCTCGCTCCCTCTGAGCCTTGAATGACCGGCAGTGAATGTTATGTTTAAGTAATTTTGGCATAATCAGAAAAACTATTTTTCAGGAAAATCAAGAATACCCCCTCATGCCAGAAAATAACTTGTTAACTCGGTCATAATTTTAGTAGTTGCTAATTGATTATGCCAACGTCACTTGAACATAACATTCACTGCCGGTCATTCAAGGCTCAGAGGGAGCGAGGCACTGCTGTTGACAAAGATATATATGTTATTGGGGCTATTTGCCGTGATATCGGACTTATTGGAATGACGTCATAATTTCCTGTTATCGGCCCGATAGTTATCGTGCAGCCCTAATTAGTGTCAGGTTGCACGGCGCCGGGGGCAGGAACATCTCAGAGACAGAGCTGTTCTTCCAGACGTCAGGGATTACCGCAGCGGCCGCTCTGCTACGCTGTCAAGCGTGATTTGGGTGAGAGTGCACGTTTCTCCTAAAGATGCTAAAGGTGCAGTGGCCAAAGCTCTGGGTGGAAAGACTCACGGTGCAGTGACAGAGAAATAACAGAACACAGAAATTGAGCGTCTTACTTAAAACCCAACAGCGTCTTCGGAGAGCTGCGCAAAAAAAAAAAAAATCCAAAAACAAGAACACGAACACGCGTGAAGATGGAAAAAGGTGCTGGGGATTTGTGACGTGATGTGTTTGTTTCCACGGAGGTGTGTGTTACCTGGTGTCATAGGTGTCAGATCTACGGTCAAACTTGTAGGTGGGCTTAAAGCTCAGCGGCCCTTCCTCGAATTCCTGCAGGAGAGCTTCCTTCTTCTTCATCATCAACAGCTGCAGGAGCATGATGGGAATCAGCGTGTGTTTTCATTTGTGTGTGTATGCTAGGGATGGAACGGTTACCAGTATTACGGGAAAGCGCGGTAAAATTTTACGAGATAACGATTACCGTTTATGTTTGACTTCATCTCATTATCGCGGTCAATTACTGGGATATGTAATATCAGCCTCAATCAAGTCTGTAGCTTGTAACATCAGGATCGTAACGTTAGCATGGCGGAAAGTGGGGATAGCACGCAGGATATTGAAAATTTACATCGAAAAAAGACCAGAACGATGTTCTTCTGACGCAGTTAAAATATTAATTTATTCCATTAACTGATCCGACAACCATAACGCCGGCAGTTAGCGCCACAGTGGTCAAAAACCTTTTGCCCTTCCGGGTCAAACAGCTACCTTTAGCAATTAAGAATATCGCGATAATATCGTAAATCGTGATAATTTGGTCACTATAATCGCGATTTCACATTTTCCATATGGTTCCATCCCTAGCGTGCTCAGGTGCAGCACCTGGTCCTTGCTCCACAGCAGATTGAGGCGTCCACTGTTGATGGATGAGCGGAGGAAGTGCAGGCCGTGGTCTTCGATACGGAAGTTCAGATCACCAAACCAGAACACCACCCTGTCAGGAGCCTCGTTTCAGTTCATCATCCGTCACGTATCTCTGTGGTGTGTGCGTGCATGTGTGTGAGCACTGACTTGTGGTCCAGTATATGAGGCGTGTCGAAGAAGTCGAAGTCCTGCGTGTCCAGGATGTACTCGAACTCATCGACGCGCTGCAGAGCGTTGTGCATGTGAGCAGCCAGGTGGCAGTTGAGGAAACACAAGCATGTGGCCGTAGAAGGAAAGACGCACGGACACGCCCCCTTTATTACCCTGATACAGAGGGGGAGGAGCAAAACAGCCAGCGATGAGGACTTCAGTCTGACAGAAGTAAAAACTAGGGCTGCACGATAACTATCGGGCCGATAACAGGAAATTATGACGTCATCCCGATAAGTCCGATATCACGACGAATAGCCCCGATAACATATATTTTCATCAACACAGCAGTGTCTCGCTCCCTCTGAACCTTGAATGACCGGCAGTGAATGTTATGTTCAAGTGACGTCGGCATAATCAGAAAAACGATTACTCAATAAGGAAAATCAAGAATACCCCCTCATGCCAGAAAACAACTCGTTAACTCGGTCATAATTTTAGTAGTTGCTGACTTTAATTGATATTCACAGTATTCTCCCACATGTTACACATAAAAAATAGAAAAAAATAGAAAGAACGACGAGCAAACGAGGGAACGGAGGAATTCACGTTACACCTTGAATGCAGCCTGCAGCACAGGGCTGATCACAACAAACATGGCGGCGTGGAACTTCGTTAAAGTTTCAGAAGAAGATAGTTTGGTGGTTATTTGTGATGAATCCTCCGAGTGAATTCTACGAGGAGGGAAGCACAAAGCTTTAATACGTCAAACCTGATCAGCCACCTACAACAAAACAATCGCTTCCATGGAGTTTTGAAATCACGCTAACGTGAGCTAACAGAAGCTAATGCTAATGTGTGCAAGCCAGCAGCAGTCTCCCCTCTCCTCTCCCTCATCTCTCTCATCTAAAGCTTCCATGAGATTAAAAAATAAAAAACAAAAACTACTGAACCTTATTTACTTTAATTAAAGGTATTAATTTAAATGAAACCACAAGCCAAAAATCCTTTAAATGTTAATCTTTTCAGTTAGTAATTCTGATGCATATATTTCCATCAGTTCAAGGAGCCTTTATTTTTTATATCAGTCAGTAATGAACCTTATTTAAGTTAATGTGAGATATCAAATAGGTTTGTTTGATAGCTTTATGAAAATGTTTGAGAGTCTTGCCAATAGTTTTTCAATTGGAAAAAATAAATATCTGTTCATTTAAAAAGTCCAAACTGTTTTTGATTTTGTTCATAGTATTGATGTAATGATCTTAGGTATATGTGTGTGTTATCTGTATCGGCCTTTAGGAGCTGAAAGTTATCGTTATCGGTTTTAAAAAACAGTTATCGTGCATCCCTAGTAACAACCTCTAAAAGAAAGACAAAATGTGTTTTCTCCAAGTTATTCCTCCATTAAACCTGGATTAACCATCAGACGACTGACGCCAGTTGGCCTCCAGCGTCCAGTAACGTTGGTGTTACCCAGTATCCGAAGACGCCGGTGCGAGTGTAGGTGGTCCGGATGTTTCTGATGTAAGGGAGGTGCATCTGTTTGGCAAAAACCAGCAGCAGCAAACCCTGCATCCGCACGGACGTGACCTGGACAGGGACGGACACACAGAGGCACTGAAGTAAATAGTCTTATCTTGTTGGATTACATGAGAATAATTGTCTTTAACGGCAGAAATTAAGAAACCCAAATTCCAAAATGAATTCACACTCAGCGAGACCTTCCTCTTTCCCACCTTCACGAAGCCTCTTGGTGCCAGCGTGTTCATGAAGAGGTGGCTCCAGGAGTCCTCATAGATCAGGTCTGACAGGAACTTCATGGGGGTGGCCTTCACTTCCTGCAGGCTGACTCAAGAAAACACAAGAAACTGTCACGCTAGCGTCCCGCCCCCGCGGTCCAGGCGCGCCCCCGCGGTCCAGGCGCGCCACCGCGCTCTCTATAAGCACTTAATGTTATTCTGACTGCACATGCGTGGGAGCATCCCTCACCCGATCACGTAGAGGTCTGTGAGGTCCTGGTGGTCCAGCTGCAGCAGGGAGCAGACGTCCTCGCAGGGCTCTGCTGAGGCCACGTTCCAGGTCACGATGTGCACCCTGTCGGTGACGACAACACTGTCACGTTTCTGATTGAAAGCATGTCATGTTGGCGTGTGGAGTTATTTTCTAGTTTAATTTCTGATCACCATGAATGCAGATTTATTTTGTTTAAAAACAAAATATCAGTTTTAGGGCTGGGCAAGTTAACGCGCTATTATCGTGTTAACGCGTTCATTTATTAACGCCGACATTTATTTTATTGCGTGTTAACGCATGTTGCTCACATGCTTTTGTTTTGAAAAGTCTGTTTCTGGCTGCTGCAGAACCGGAAGAGAATTGGCAGGTAAACATGCGGTAAAGCTAAAACAGACATGGAGAACGGTAAAAATCAGTGAACTTTACAGTTCAGGTAGCAACTCAGGTAGAAATATTAACAATTCTGTATGAAAAAAAAAATTCTGGACTGCAAGAAAACTTTGTCGTCATTCCTCCATGTTCCATCAGATCTGCTCCATGTGTTCACTGTCCTGCTGTTCTCTAGCTGGTTACTGCAGTGCGGCTCCATCTAGTGGCACAGATGTGTAATGACAACAGAAAGTCCAGTTCTCCATTATAAAACAAATTCAGTTCTGTGGCCCATTTTTTAATTTCGTATTTTTGATCCAAGTCTAAAATTGAAATATAAAAAAAAAAAACAGGCTTTTTTTTCTTTTTTTGCGTTAGATTAAAAAATGAAAAATGCAATAAAATGTCACTTTTTAATTTTTGTTAAATTTTTGATTGACAATTGAAAATGGAAAGAATGAATGATACACGGATTGGTAAAGTTACTGAACTTTAACGTGGACATTTTCATTTTAAAGTTCTCCCAGACGGAGGATTCAACAGAAACAAGGTTATTTGTAACAACTGACAAGTTGAACTCCTCGTTAAAAGTTTCTGCTGTTAACTCAGAAATTACCTGTTTTAATGTTCTGATTGTGCTGAGACACAATCATTTTGCTTAATTTTATTTGTAGACTTTTTAAATTTTTTATAAAAACAGGATGACATTAATGCCCTGGCAGTGGCAATAAGCTTTATTTTATTTTAAATTTTTTAAGATGAGATTTACACTAAATATGTGTTACTGACAAGTGCTGATGTTAAAAGTGTTTGAACAACAAATGTTATAGCACTTTAGTTCATATGGCAGCAGAACATTTAAATAAAAGTGACCTTTACACTACTTTTTAATTCATTATTTGATTTTGCGTATACAATGCGATTAATCGTGATTAATCAGGGAAATCATCCGATTAATCGCAATTAATCAGTTTACTTTTTCACTATGCGCGTTCTATTTTTTATTTTTCTTTAACTCGACAGGTTAATTAGGAACCAGTGAAATGTTCCGTTCAGAAACGATTCTGGTAAATGTAACAGTCAGATCCGGATGAACTGGGCCCCGAGCAGGTAGCAGGTAGCAGGGGGGCCTCGTCTCTGCCACCTGTGTGAACCCGTGAACGCCTGAGAGAGCGCACGCGCTCGTCCACCTGAATGCGTCCGCGGGGTTGAAGCGCCCGCAGAGCTCGAACGCCTCATCCAGGGTGCGGGACACCTCCTCCCCGGCCTCGTCGTCGGAGCTCATGTCCTCGATGCAGGTCATCAGCTGGGACAGCCGCTGCCGCAGGAGCGTCTTCGACCTGGAGCCCTGTGACGTGGAGCTGCTCGTGCTGTCCGAGCGCGCGCGCTCACCTTCTGGAAAAGCCTCCATCAGTGAAGGTGGAAAACGGTGCTGCTGATGGCGGGTAGAGTCTTTTTTTTCTTGTTGTATATATATATGAAAAGAGTAGTTCGGTTGTTATTTGAAGTTAAAGGTAAATATGTATTCCTGCAAAAAAATAAAAATAAAAAGAAGCAAAATCCAGTGAAAGAACCGCCTCAGACTCTTCAGGCTCGGTTGGTCCACCGGGGCTCCAGGCACCTGTCCTTCCTCTGAACCCACCTGGGAGGAAGCTGCTCCTGCACCGGTGCCGTCCCTCCTCTGCCGGGCCCCGCGTGGTCACGCAGCGGTGGAGCAGCAACCTCCGGGGGGGTCGGGGGGGGGGGTCGCCTCAGGAATGTTGGCGGCAGCGACTGCGTGTGTGCGGTCGCGGAGGGACGGAGAGGAGGACCGGAGGCTGATCCTCCATCACTGAGAGCATTGTTGCAGGAGTTGGGCAACTGTGGGTCTGTAAGAGGTTTACTGCCCCCCCCCCCCCCCCCCCAATCAGCTGAGCACACAAAACAATGAATGAAACCCCACAATTACACCCAGCCCAGGCATTAGTGGTGGTGGTGGGGGGGGCAGCGACTCTCAATAGTATTAGCTTCCCTTGGCCTCAATCCAGCCTGCTCTGCTGATGGGGGGGTGTAAACCCAGAGAGGTGGGGATTAAACGGTTTTAAAGCAAAAGCTCTGAAGGTTTTCACTTTCAGAACTAAAACCGAAATAGTTCGGATCAACAAATGTGACACAACTAATGAAGAAGTTTATGTCACATGTGTCAAACGCAAGACCCGTGGGCCAAATGTGGCCCGCCATGTCATTTTATGTGGCCCTCGAGAGCTTGGGCATGATTGGCTTAAATTTTATACCGATATTTTAAGACTAAAATAAGCTTTCACCGCTTTAAAGCACATTTTGACAATAAACTACATCTCCCATCATGCATTTCGTCGTTACCCACAACGATAACAGTACCTATGAGCAAGACGATTTTTCAGAACTGATGGACTTAAGAAAAACCTTTTACAAACTAACCCCAACATGTCCAAGAAAAGGAAAATTGATGCACAAGGAGGGAAGTTTCATGAATGATGGGAAAACAATTACAAGTTTGTATCTCAAGGTGAACTAGTTTAATCTACGTCGGCATTTTGACAGCAAACATGGAGCTAAGTATGCTAAATTTAGCCTGCAAGAAAAACAAAGAACCGCTTCTGCTTCTAAAACCAAGGTAATGGATACTCTCAGCGATGTTTACCACAAACCCTGAGTTTAATATAATAATGACTTAAATATTTGAAACTTGAATACATAATAAATACAGAAACTGTTATTTAACAACTTAATAAGGTGTAGTTTAGTTTATTTTTGATTTTCATTGCATTTTGTTACATTCATGCTGTCAGTCTGGCCCTTCATGTAACATCCAGAGACTAACTGAGGGAGAGAAACAAGTTTCACCACAGCTACACGAACCAGCAGCTACTCATGAAGGCTGGCCAGGTGTCATTCCTGGACTCCATCACCTGTTCCCTCCAACAGGTTCATCGCTGCTCTTTGGTTCTGCTCGTCCCCCATCATCAGGTAAGAGCCCTGCTGCTCTTACCTGTACAGGTGTCCTCCAGGTTGAAGTCTGCTGATGCTCATCTTCTATGCTGCAGGCACACACACACACACACACACACACACACACACACACACACACACACAGACACACCTGAGTGAAGTGCATACAGAGACACATATTAGGTGCAAACGCTCATCCAGAGGAAAAAGGCCACAGAAACAAACGAAGCTGGACGTGACAGGGATGAATGAAAACCATTTCTGAAATGGTTTTGTAATCATGTAATCAATCACGTAATCAGGGTTAGCTTCACGGTTAGCTTCACCTCTGTTAAAGCGACAGCGTCCTGAGGATCTGGCGACAACCGAGCTGCCCTTGAGGGCCGGCGGGCGACGAACTGCAGGAAAACTACGATGGCGAGGTGAAACCTGGGAGTTCAGTATCCGGCGCCGGCGTCATACGGTCTTACAGCCAGATTTATAAACGAGTCAGTCACTCTGGATGTTTTAACTACAGTTTAGTCCCAGATATATTTTCTTTTTTATTGCTATTTCCACTTGCTGCTGTAACGATGTAAATGTCCCCATTGTAGGACAAATAAAGGAATATCTTAACGGTTTCACGTCATGTTTCTGTTTCCTTCAGAGTTTGAGAAATAAAAGAGGGGTTTTTCTGAAAAGCTCCAGTTTGTGCTGTAACGTGTCTTAGAAACAGCCGGAAGGAAAGAAACTCTAGTTTTGTCCCAGACTTTGACCAGTCGTTCCTGTACAACCATTTTGTTGACGGAGTTGGTTACGAGGCAGTAAAACCTCAACAGATATGTTGTTCAGCTAAGGTTTAATGATCGTTGTGACGCAGCTAAACCTGGATTATAAACGGATTACCGCTGGGGCCAAAGAGCCTGAGACCTTTCCTCTAAGACGCTGCTGCAAAAATGAACTAAACAACCGCAAAACCAAAGTGGCAGAACTTCAAAACATTTTTGAAAAATTGAAACAAAACCCTGAAAGAGAGAAACTAAACACAGGCCACGGTTACATGATGTTTTTTTTAATTCAGAATTAATTATTCCGAATTAAATGATTCAGAATTAAACTATTTTCCTTCGAGTTTACATGGAAATAGTAATTCCGAATTGAGGTTTACACGGAAAAAAACACATTTGATCAGCTTTATTCAATTCTGCTTAAGGTCTGGGGGTTGGGAAGGGTTCTGATTGGATGGGGGGGCGGACGTCTTTACGTCTTTACGTCTACCGGAAGAAAACAAACTTACTCAATTAGCAACAACATGGAGGTCACTAATCGCTACAACTTTGAAAAGCGCACAGTTTTTATGTTTCCTGCCATCTGTTCTTTTAATTATTTCCAGTTCCTCCAAGCTATTTATTAAATAAATCGTCTCTGCTCTTGACTGTTTACTGCATGCTGCCATCTTGAAACTTCATGCGACAGACGGGCAAGAGAACTAGCATGCGCAGAAAGACGGGAATTAATTTAAAGCGGAATGAGTGTAAACATGACTGCAGAATTATCCTATTCAGATTTAAAATCAGAATAAACCAGCCACTTACTTCAGAATTAATTTTAATTCAGAATGGACATTTTCATTCAGAATTAGATGTTTACATGGTCATTTTTAATCATTTTAAATCAGATGTAATTTTAATTCTGAATTAAAGAGGAATTAAACTTCCCATGTAAACGCACTAAGTGATTACAGTGATTCCCTTATTTTTCGCGGTTAATGGGGACCGTCGCCCCCCCGCGACAATCAAAATCCGCGATCTGAAGCCGGAGCCCCCCGAGCCTAAATATTGTGTTTAAAATATGTTTAAAAACCCCAAAAAAGTAGCGAGACACTGCAGCGAAACGAGACAAAGGCTCAACTGTGGTCTTTCTGTTTCCTTCACAGCCTCTGGTCTCTGAACCGTAGTAAACAAACCGCTGCTATTGTGCTATTTTTGACTCGTAATTAGCGGCTAACACGCTAACAACAATAAAGGAAAAAGTTTGGTTTTCTCTGCATGGAACGAGCACTTTATTCTGGCACTGCAGGAACTTGTAACATCACACAGGTTGTATTGTTGAGCTTAAAGAAGAATTAAACTTCCCACGTAAACGCACTGATTGAGACAAACAGCAATGGAGCAATGTAGCTTTAAATTGATATAAAATGACACAAAGCGACTGCAAACATACAAAACAACGATGGAGAACTTCTGAACAATCACTGAAGAGCTTAAAGACGCAATAAAGCTGATAATTCAACTTTTAAATACACATAATGTACAGAGGAGCGGTGACATCACAGCGAGGAATAATGTCTCAGTCCTGAAAACTGAATGTCCAGAGACGTAAATGTCCTTCAGTGTTTCTGTGATGTCACTGCTCCAATCAGCAACGAGCAGGAGCTGGAAAAAAATGATGCTCCGACTCAAATGTGCCAAGTCTGACAGGAGGACTCGTACGAGTCTTCAGCTCCTACGGAGAGGAAACTCGTGAAACCGTACCTGTGTCGGTCCTGGGAGACGCTGCCGTCCCCGTCTGTCTACAGGGATCTGGGTCCAGAGATCTCAGAAAGGGACGACTAAAGACCTGATCTGTTGTCTCCTGGCGAGTTCCCGTGGTGTGACTGATTTCCTCTGGTTCTGGTGCTGGTCCAGGTCTCAGCTGCCCCCCTTCAGGGTGAAGTCTCACCTCTCACACCCGCAGCGTGACGTGGGATCAGGTTGGTTAACCACCCGGTGGGAAAGAGCTCATGAATGGACATTTGTGTTCGGGTAAAATCACGTGTTATATCTTACATGTTTCTAGATGATCTGGAACTTTCTGAAGAGAAAGAAGGTCTGGTTTACTCCAGGATGGTTTAATGTGGTTTCACTGTGAGTCGGCAGCCTGAATTATAGTTCTAGTTTTTATAGTTGGGCCCTGTTTTCCCACCATCTGCTCTGAATGATTAACAGAGACAGAAATGTCTGGAGCCGGTCCAGAGCTGGGGGAGCACCTTTGAACTGTCAAACCCCTGATTGTGGTCCAGGAACCAATTAGCAGACTTGTTTCTGCCAGTGACAAACCCAGACTGTTATTCCAGTTCCTCCTGACATGATAGATGGATTCCTGAACAGTTCAGGTAACTGTTTAATCACATATATTTACACCATCATGTTCTTCGTTTTTTTGTATCGTGGATTTTTCTGCACTGTCATTTTTCCATCAGACTGCGGTTCATGTTGCAACGCAGACATTTAGTGGTGAAGGAAGTGACAAAGTAAATTACTGCCTGGTATAAAAGTGACTTTAATCTATTACAACATTTCTCACACACCAGTATGAAACTGGGACTGGAGTTGTTTTAGATGATAAAAATGAACTTCTTTATGGCCCTCATTCTGACAAGTTAAATTATATTATATTATATGATATTATATTATATTTTATTATATTTTAGCTTAGATTAGATGTACTTTATTCATCCCCCAAGGGGGAGATTCAAAAATCTCATCAGCTCATCAATAACACACAAAAAATATATCTATCTATTGTAAACTAACTTCTTAGTCGTAAGAATTATTAATAACTGTGTGCTGGTGATGCACTCTATCCGACTGTTAAGCAAGGCACTGACCACGACGGAGGTGCAAAACGGAGGTTTATTTCTTCAAGGCTGCAGTCAAAATCACAGAGCTCATCACAGCATCAGGATTCTTCAGAATGGCCAAGACAAAAGGCGGGCAGTTTATCTAATACAATTCTGCATCAGATGGAAAATTACAGCAACCCATAACCTTGTAAAATATTGTGATCTGTCTAGACACAAACTCAGCGACTTGATAAAGACAACAATCCGGTGACCTACAATGAAGCAGGTTTAGAGGCAAAAATCATGGCCGCAGAGCCGTTAGGCCTAAGGATGCATTTTTTAACTTTACAATCCCTGCTTTTGTGTTTGCACCTCATATTTTCTTTGCATACCTGAAAGCTTATCTAGATCACAGCAGTAGAGCACGCGGTTCCCGCCCCAAAGGGCACAGCCCACAATTGCGAGCTAAACAGGGAATAATGGTGCGCAGTCTACTCTATTCGATGTGACCCCCTAGGCGGCCAAACACCCGTCCCCAGCTATGCATACGGGTTTGCAGCTCAGATTAGAATCAGTTGATTCATTGGCTAAGTGATCAATGAAATTATTAAATTTGGGGGTTGAATTTTGGATTTTCACAATTTAGGTTGTCAGATTCCGACAGTAAAGGGAACGGCAAAAGACCCCCTAGGACTATCTACTCTAGACTAGGCCAAAAACGTAGTGGGAAAAAAGGCCACACAACTGTCTTCAGCAAAGAATATTTCAGTTTCAGCAGCACCCGCAGGTGCACCGCCCAGTTGATGTCGGGGAATGGATCAGGTCTCTGATCACGTAAGAAAGATGTTGTCATTGCTTTTAACATCATGTGGCGTATACATAGAATCACACATAAAAACAAAACAAAAAACAGAATCAAAATGAACAGGACTGGAGTAAATACTTTCAGAAACACCCAGTGCCAGGGGCCGGAGGTCAGCCACGTCCACGGATCAAACCCCCTGGGCTCCCCTGAGTCCCTGTGACGCTGCGTCTGCAGCAACGAATTCAGGTGTGAGATGACGTGGGTCATGTTATCAGTAATATCAGGCACAAAGGTGCAGCAGCTGTCTCCTACGACGTGACAAACACCGCCGTGGGCAGCTAGCATCATGTCTAAGACCATGCGATCCTGTAGCTCCACGTTACGCAAGGCCTGGACCTCCGTGGTGACACCACTAAACCCCTCAGATGCTAAGGCTGTAAGGTTTTCCAGATCAATCGCCAGATCGTCAAGCTAATGGGCCAGGTTTACGGTCTCCCACCAAGGAAGTAAACCCCCTACAAATTTCGCCCCCACCGAAACGCGATTGACCGCCCGCGACTTGAAAAAGACAACAATCCGGTGACCTACAATGGAGCAGGTTTAGAGGCAAAAAGTCATGGCCTCAGAGCCGTTAGGCTAAGGATGCATTTTTAACTTTACATCTACATATATATATATATATATATATATATATATATATATATATATATATATATATATATATTATATCATATATATATATATATATATATATATATATATATATATATATATATATACTAGGCTGGGCAACCAATAAAATTTTTAATCGCAATTAATCGCATGATTTCCCTGATTAATCCTGATTAATTGCATTGTATACGGAAAATCAAATAATTAATTCAAAAGTAGTGTAAAGGTCACTTTTATTTAAATGTTCCATATGAACTAAAGTGTCATAACATTTGTTGTTCAAACACTTTTAACATCAGCACTTGTCAGTAACACATATTTAGTGTAAATCTCATCTTAAAAAATGTCAAATAAAATAAAGCTTATTGCCACTGCCAGGACATTAATGTCATCCTGTTTTTATAAAAAATAAAAAAAGTCTGCCAACAAAATCCTTACAATCTAGAGGCCACAATCAGAACATTAAAACAGATCATTTCTGAGGTAACAGCAGAAACTTTTAACGGGGAGTTTCAACTTGTCAGTTGTTACAAATAACCTTGTTTCTGTTGAATCCTCCGTCTGGGAGAACTTTAAAATGAAAATGTCCGTGTTAAAGTTCAGTAACTTTACCAATCTGTAATTATCTGTGTATCATGTTTTTTTTTTTCCATTTTTGATTGTCAATCAAAAATTAAACAAATTAAAAAGTGACTTTTTATTTTCTTTTTCCGTTTTTTAATCTAACACAAAAAAAAAACCAAAAAAAAAGCCTGTTTTTTATATTTCAATTTTAGCAAACAAGCCAAGGGACTGAATTTGTTTTTAATATTTTTTTGTCTGGTTTATGTGACCGGAAATGACTTTGTTTTATAATCAAGGAACTTAGGGCCAATTCCAATTCCTCTTAACCCTCAATCTCAACCCTCGCCCTTAACCCTCAATTTTTGGCCCTCAATCTTAACCCTCGAAAGTAAGTGTGAGGGTTATCTTGTGACTTAGAAATGGGACACCCCTTGAGTGCAGTTACGTCTTCAGACTGAAATGTATCAGAGCCGTGTTGTCTCTGTATTTCCTGAAATTACACAGTGATAACATTGAAAAGAGTGCTGTATATTCTCTAAATAATATTAGCAAATAACACAATAGAGGATACATTATTCAGTCCCCCGTCGCTACACAACAAGGTATACAAGTAACGTGAAGCCGCCTGGGACCGCCGACGGGACCCGGACCGCTGACGGGACCGGGACCACTGACGGGACCGTTACGGCGGAACGGGACCACCGACGAGTACAAGTAACGTGAAGCCGACCTGGACCGCTGACGGGACCGGGACCGCCACGGTCGGCAGACCGGTCCCGTCGGCGGTCCGGGTCGGCTTCACGTTACTTTGTTGTGTAGTGACGGAGGACTGAATAATGTACCAGGACCACCGACGAGTACAACGTGAAGCCGACGGGACCGCCGGTCCGGCAGCAAACATCGTAAAGTAAAAAAATAAATGTTACGCAACAACGATGTTAATCCATGAAAAAAGTCTCAAACAAACATAATAAAATGATTTTGTAACATTTATATCTTTAAGATATACGAAGATACTTACGTTTGTAGCTAGCTTCTGGGTAGCCCTTACTTCCAAGTGGTGTCGGAAAATCTCAATTTTGAGGGCGATACAGCCCTTAAACTCGTCCCTCAACTTGATGTCCCTTAGAATCGGGACAGCACTTGCCCTTAGCGGGAACGCGCATTTTTGAGATTGAAGGTTGAGATTGAGGGTTAAGGGAGGAATTGGAATTCACCCTTACTTTCTGTTGTCATTACACATCTGAGCCACTAGATGGAGCTGCACTGCAGTAACCAGCTAGAGAACAGCAGGACAGTGAACACATGGAGCAGATCTGATGGAACATGGAGGAATGACGCCATCGTCTTGAACAAAGGGGTTTGAAAGTTGTTTTTTTCAGACAGAATTGTTAATATTACTACCTGAGTTGCTACCTGAACTGTAAAGTTCACTGATTTTTACCGTTCTCCATGTCTGTTTTAGCTTTTCTGCATGTTTACCTGCCAATTCTCTTCTGGTTTCGCAGCAGTTTCCTGGAGCTTAAAAGAAACAGTACAAGCTCCTCTAGTACACCAGACAGGTGTACTGAGACTTGAATTTCCCCCTTGGGGGATTAATAAAGTATTTTTGAATTTGAATTTGAAGTTGGTTAAAAACCATTTTTTCTAAAATTTTACTTAAAAACGGTAAGTTGGATACGGGTCGGTAATTATTAATAACGTTGGGGTCTAAATTGCTCTTCTTCAGAAGGCGCTTCATATGCTGTTAACTGACCAGGACATAGCCGCTGCTCCATCTGTTGTCCACTAAGGTTGTCCCAGGACAGTTTCATGTCTGTTACACTTTCACGTACGTTTTCAAAAATGTCTTTTCCAGTCGTTGTCCCATGCATCGATTTAATGTCCATTACTTCTTCTCTTTGTCATAGGCCACTTGCATACTGTAATCATAATCACTATTTATTATTGAGTGCTATGTCCACATGTCACTTTACCTCTACTGCCGTGGCGGTCTTAAATTCACACTGTAAACTAAAATCTGTATTTTAATGTATGTTAGTAACCAATATTTATTACTGAATGCTGCTATTTTCACATGTCACTTTACCTATACCAGCAGAGTATCACTATTACAAATCAATGACTCCACCCTGATGCATGTATAATATTCACAATCTCAGTTATCTGAAGGTTTCTGCCTTCTGGTTTTTATTTTATATATTGTGTTTTATCTTGTATTGTGTACATACTTATATATATATATATATATATATATATATTTTTTTTTTTTTTGTACATACTTCATCCTGTGTGCACTCTATGGGGCAGCTTTGAATCTCATGACACTCTGTGTAATGACAATAAAGGTGTTCTATTCTATTCTGTTACGCACAAATTGGAGTCCTCTCCGCGGATGAAGCTTGAAACTAGACTTGATTGATGCGGTAAGTGTGCGGCAAAGCCACTGAAGTGTTGCATTTTGGGATCTGTAGTTGTGTGCAGTATTGTTTTAATCAGCGCTTCATATCAACGGGCCATTAATAACGATAATGTAAAATGATCTCGCGGGCCAGATATGATTACACGGCGGGCCGGATGTGGCCCGCGGGCCTTGAGTTTGACACGTGTGACGTAAATGGATTCATACGAGTGCGTTAATCAATAAAAATATGTATTATGTTGTATTATCTAACTGACTGGTATTCTGGGAGTTTTCATTACACAACACACAACTATAAAGTTTATTCTTCAAAGATGTTTCAGTCCAGGAGCCGAAGTCCTTCACGGCCACAACGATGTGGACCTGCAGTTATTTCTGCTCCTAAATCCTCCAAATGTTCCACTCTGAACAGTTTTCTCTTCTAAACGTCGAGCAAATACTCTTATATTTCTATCAGAGCTTTTCAAATAACAGCAAGATCTCAGATTAAATCTGCAACAGTCTGTCAGGTTAAAGTTCCTGGATAAATCATCCCGACCCGCTGAAAAGTAAAGAAATAAATCCAGTCAGACGTACAGTACTCATAGTTACTTCACTTCTTTTTATTAATTTCTTTACGTCTCTGATGTACAGTAGTGTTATTAGAGAATAAGATGACCAAAAGGCACAAAATTCACAATAAAGTAAAGAAAATGGGAGACGAGTCAACTGGAGTGAGATAGGAAGAGAGATAGAGATTTAAAAACATCTTGGGCTCATTTGGTTTCTTCATACTCCGGTTATAAATCAAGGGATCTAACGACGGATATCTAAGAGATTGTCTCTGTTAAAACATGTTCTCTCACGAGTCTGGACGTCCAGGCTCCCATGATGCACTGCTGTTGCTCCTCGAGACTCCCGACGGTCCAGCAGCCGGTCGAAGCCGCTCTGATCCCGAACCGCTGTGGGCCGGCTCCCTAACCTGGACCGGCCCCAGGTGGACCGGCAGAACCAGCCCCCCCGGGTGGAGCGGCGGGACCGGCCCCCAGGTAAAATGGACCGTTTCCATTTCAGTGAGAGAAGCGAGTGTAGTTCAGAGACTGACGACAGAGGTACGACACACTCAGAACAGATATATATATCCATAAACTGTCCTGCCAACGAGACGAGGTCCCTGGAGGGACGGCAGGGAAGACTGTGGTTTTATTTTATTTAGGTTTTTTTGCCCCAATTTTCCTCTCAAACACAAACTGCAGCAGCTCAGCTCCTCACTGCTTCGCTGCTAAAAATCTGCTCCGTCTATAACAACATGTACGGACGCGGTTTTCTGACTACAGATGACTTAATTATTTTTAAAACATTGTACCTGCTCTGAATTTTAGCAGCTACAACTCTGTAATAATGAAATAAGAGGACGGAGGTTTGGCAGGACAGTCTCATCTAAGAGGGTTTCCACCTACGTCATGTTTTGGTCAGTGACCCGGATGCGCGGCCATCTTGGAGGTACTTGGATGTAAACACACCGCTGGATTAATGCTAACGACCGTGGATAAAGGATGGATAAACCACAGAAAAGCTCTTCAAAAGGCGTTACAGACGCAAAAACATCCAGAGAAGGACTTGGTCCACGGGAAAGGGAACGATATTCTGAAAAGTTACAGTTTGTAGGTGGTGCCGATCCGTACGAGTTAGCTCCCTCGTCTTGGAGCAATGACGAGCCGGAGAGCCTCCCTTCGATTGGATACCCCGACATCGTAAACTACCTGGTTTCTACCCGTCATTCCAACAGATGGACCCAATCTGGGTCATCCTTTTGATAAAGGTCAGACCTTTTACCTGGAATACAATGAGAAATATAGCACATTGTAGCTCTACGTTTTAAGAACTGTGTTGCTAGTGTAGCTAGGTGGTAGCTTGATATTATCATTAGACTAGAAATTAAGAGCTTTTTTTCTTGATAATTGTTCATGTGTGAAATTAAGAGCTAACAACATTTCACTTAACTTACCTGACACGAAATGAGACGAACAAATTCGGATGTTGTCCAGATTTTTGCCACGCAGGTCTTGGTTTAGCTTTGCTAACCACAAGCGCCTCCTTTCCTCTGACAACTTCTGGCATTGATCTCCCTGATTTTTAATAACCTTTGGAAGTCTATAAAACTCCAAGTGTCTCTCGCGGTCTGTCCGGTTGGTACAGCCCAAAACACGGCAATAATTTACCATTTTCAATAAAGACGTCTGATTTACTCCAGTGTGTGCGCTTTGTTTACGTTGCCGCGTGCCTCCAAGATGGCGACTTCCGGTTGGATGACACGCTGATGACGCGCCGTGAAAACCCCTCTCTATATATGTGTTCATCTAGAGTAATTTAGTTGCTATTTACAAAGTCAGTACATCCACAAATCTCCATGACTCATCTGGGAGCCCTGCAGACACGAGGGGGGGATGGACACAGAGGTGGGGGGGGGTCCAGGACCAGGTGTCCTCAGCTGAAGATGGTCTGCTGTGACTGCTTCATCAAACAAACTCCATTTTCATTCATTTTCTATCAAGTCTGGCTGCTATTCACCTCATTATCTTTTCATCCGTCTGATGATGCAAAAAGTCTTTTATAACTTCGTGTTTCAGCGTAAAAAACTTCAACGGACTTAACTCGACTAATTATAGAGATATAAAGACTGGAGGACCACAGATTGAGCTGACAGTCGTAAACGAGCCGGAAAAACATTTCCTTTTGCAACGTTGTCGTTATTGATGCGTCTTCATTCAGGTTCCTGATGAGGTTTAAACCCAATAACGGGAAGCCCTTTACCGGTTTCTATTAACATTCAGATAGACTCCAAATTCTGCAGGATTTTGAGATATTATTTGAAATATATATATGTTTTTTGCATATATGTTTCAAAAAATAAATAATTTTCAAATTGAATATTTTATTTTATTTACAGAAGATTTGACAAGAAAAAAAAACCTCTAGTCAAGCTTTAATAGAAGCAAATTAGAGGAGACGACGGGAATCAAACTATCGGCTGTTTTAGCGGCGGTTCTTTCCAGAAACATTAACCGGATCTCTGACGTCATCTGCTCCAGCTTTGAGGTTTTCACACCGATGAAATATGTGGAGGATGTGAAGTTCACAGCGGGCGAAAAAACAGAGAAAAGACAGAAATGAAGAGAGACCCCAACAGGATGGAGACGGATGGAGACGGATGGAGACGGATGGAGACCCAGCTGGCATCTGCAAAAACACACCACTTTACAGACACTCATGCAAATACCAAAGAAAAAAAAGAAAAGAAACCACGCCAACACAAATAACAGGTTTCAGATGCCAGCAGGAAAAAAAACCAGCTCATTTAAAGAGAAAAAGATCAGGAATGATTTCACAACAGCTCGTCCAACTTTCAGCTCAGACTCTGGTTTCATAAAACCGAGCTTTACGGCGGGAACGAACAGAGGAGCGAGACGGGCCTCCAGCGATCAGAGAGAGACCAACATGTCATGATTATTATTGCTATTGCTGGATAAGACCATTTATCCACTGGAGGGGACACGGTAGGGGACAGAACTGTAAACCGGCGTCTCTGGGGGACGGAAGAAGAGACTGAGTGATTTTAATTTAGACTCTCTGAGTGTTTAAGTCGTTTCCAATCACTGCATGTTTAAATAAAGGGGGGGGGGGGGGGTCCTCTCTGGTTGGTCGGGACTATAAAAGAGACGATGCAGCACTTCCAGAACATTCCCAACCTGCAGCTGTGGTTTGTAGATTTCTAAATAAACGTGAACAACGAAGGGGAACGTTCATAAAGATCATCAGGGAATGAAATCAAAGACTTGGACCGGATACAGGTGGGTCCAGAAAAAAGAAACGTCCACAGACAAACTCACAGAACTTTCTTCTAAAGTACATAATTCACCTCCCATGTTTTATATATATATATTTATATATATATTTACTGTATAATATATACACCATTCCTAAACTGCAGAGATAAACGACACTATTCTCTGTATTTTTGAATGATTAAAAATGATTAAAAGGAGGAGGAGACTGACTGGCAGGATCAATGATGCTGCTACTGGACGGGTTTCATGAGATGAGGACGCTCGGTGGACATGAAATAAAGGACAGGTGGGACAGGAGGGGATCAACTGGGTCCAGGTCCCTGAAAACCAGACTGGACTGCGGGAGGTGGGTCAGTCAGACGCTGGGTCGGCTGAGATAAAAGGAGGATGTGAATCCGCTGGTATCTGGGTTTTCTGGTCTGGAAGACAAAGAGGAGACAGAGACGCACAGGTGAGCTCACGTCCACCTGCCGGACTGCTGATCCAGGCAGAGACAACTCATTTTTATTTCAGTTTCTTTTCATTTCTTCTTGCAGGACGACGTGTCAGCAGCAGCGTGTCTGTGATCATTACCGCCAGGTGTTTATACACTGTAAAAAAAATTGTAATATAACAGAATTTACTGTCTATTTTACAGATTTTTTTCTGTATTTTTAAAATACCATTTAATTTACAAAAATAGACTGTTATTTTACATGTCAAATGTAAAATAACTCGTCCATTACTGGAGCTGAGGTCGCTGAGGTAGTTAAGAAGCTGCAGGTGGCAGGACTCCAGGGGTGGACGAGATCCACTCTGATTTCCTGAAGGCTCTGGACAGGGGCGCCGCTAGGGATTTTGGGCCCCATGAAAAGAATCTTTACCGGGCCCCCCAACACAGCGGCGAAATTTGTTGATGCTATTTTTGATCATCATTAGGGGCCTCTCTGGGCCCCCCTCAATCATGGGCCCCTATAATCCCTATCCTTTACCCCCCTTTTCGGCGCCCCAGGCTCTGGATGTTGTAGGATTGTCTTGGTTGACACGTCTCTGCAGCATTGCATGGAAATCGGGGGCAGTACCTCTGGATTGGCAGACCAGGGTGGTGGTTCCCCTTTTTAAGAAGGGGGACCGGAGGGTGTGCTCCAGTTACAGGGGAATCACACTCCTCAGCCTCCCTGGTCAGGTCTATGCAGGGGTGCTGGAGAAGAGAGTTCGATCGATTGTTGAATCCCGGATTCAGGAGGAACAATGTGGGTTCAGTCCTGGTCGTGGAACACTGGACCAGCTCTATACCCACACTAGGGTCCTGGAGGGAACATGGGAATTTGCCCAACCAGTCTACATGTGTTTTGTGGACTTGGAGAAGGCATTTGACCGTGTCCCTCCGGGGGGTTCTGTGGGGGGTACTCCAGGAGTATGGGGTGCTGGGCCCGTTGTTACGGGCTGTCCAGTCCCTGTACAAATGGAGTGGGAGCTTGGTCCGCATTGCCGGTTGTAAGTCGGATTCGTTTTCGGTGGGAGTTGGACTCTGCCAGGGCTGCCCTTTGTCACCGGTTCTGTTCATAACGTTTATGGACAGAATTTCTAGGCGCAGCCAAGGAGCGGTAGGGTTCCAGTTCGGTGGTGTCGGGATCTCATCTCTGCTGTTTGCAGATGACGTGGTCCTGTTGGCGCCATCGAGTGGGGATCTGCAGCTCTCACTGGAGCGGTTCGCAGCCGAGTGTGAAGCGGCAGGGATGAGAATCAGCACCTCCAAATCTGAGACCATGGTCCTCAGTTGGAAAAGGATAGAATGCCATCCTCCAGGTCGGGAGTGAGGTTCTGCCTCAAGTGGAGGAGTTTAAGTATCTCGGGGTCTTGTTCACGAGTGATGGGAGAAAGGAGCGGGAGATCGACAGACGGATTGGTGCAGCGTCTGCTGTGGTGCGGGCTCTGTACCAGTCCGTTGTGGTGAAGAGAGAGCTGAGCCAAAAGGCAAGGCTCTCTGTTTACCGGTCGATCTTTGTTCCAACCCTCACCTATGGTCATGAACTGTGGGTAGTGACCGAAAGAATGAGATCGCGGATACAAGCGGCGGAAATGAGTTTTCTCCGTAGGGTGGCTGGACTCTCCCTTAGAGATAGGGTGAGAAGTTCAGTCATTCAGGAGAGACTCAGAGTAGAGACGCTGCTCCTTCACATCGAGAGGAGCCAGTTGAGGTGGTTCGGGCATCTGGCTAGGATGCCCCCCGGAAGCCTCCCTGGGGAGGTGTTTCGGGCATGTCCAACTGGGAGAAGACCACGGGGAAGACCCAGGACCCGCTGGAGAGATTATATCTCTCAGCTGGCCTGGGAGCGCCTCGGGATTCTCCCAGAGGAGCTGGTGGAGGCGGCCGAGGGGAAGGAGGTCTGGGCCTCTCAGCTGAAGCTGCTGCCCACACGACCCGACTTCGGATAAGCGGAAAGCTAATGGATGGATAGATGGTAACTGTGAAAACACACAATATTTCTGTTCTTTTACAAAAAAAACCCCATTAGAAATACATATATTTATCGTTAAAATACACTCACAAATATATCGTAATTTCACAAATATTTGACTGTTATTTAAGGGAATAAACTGTAAAATTCAACTTTAAAACTAAAAAAAAGGGGAAAAAATCATTTAGAATTACTGAGGAATTAATTGTAAAAATTTGTAATTTTTATATTACATCAGACACAAATTATTATACAACTTCTTTACATAAAATAATGTCATTGAAACCAATTAATAACAGCACATTTCTGTAAATTTAAGCATTATTATTCATAATACAGCATTTACTTACCATATTTCTAGGTAATTTAATTGTTTTAAAATGTGAAAATGTTTCTAATTAAATGTTAAAAACAACCTGAAAATAAGGCAAAATCTTGTTAAAATTACAGCTACAAACTGTATTTTAATTATGGAAAAAAAACGTATTTTTATGAGAAAATAATTTTATGTTATTTCACGGTATTTTCTTTTATTACCGTTTTTTTACAATTTATTTTTTACAGTGTAGCATCACAGCCGTCGGCTCTGCTCACCTGAAGAGCAGCAGCGTTCCCATGGCGACACCAGCTCAGTCTTCTAGAGCCACCATCCCTTTCACCGGGTCCTTTACCCTCATCTGACACACATGGACACACATGGACACACATGGACACACATGGACACACATGGACACACATGGACACACATGGACACAATGCATCCCTGTTACTCCTCTGTCCTCCTGCGACGGAGCGTCTTCACCTGTCCCTCCTGTCACCTGCGTACCTCGTCCAGCTCCTTGCGCGTCTCCTCCTCCATGCGACGGATGTCCTCCATGTTCAGCTCGATCCATTTGTCGATCCAGCAGAACAGCTGACGGTGGAAGTTGGTGAACAGACGCTTCTCTTGCTGTCAGAAAGAGAGGAAACAGTCACGCCGTGGCTGCAGGGAGCTGTCCTTGGTCCTGAAAGCTGCTGCAGCACAGGTGCGTCCCTCAACCAACCTTCTGGATGAAGTTCTCCACCTTGTTCTGCAGACCCCACCACTTGAACTTGACGGTGACCAGTTTGTAGGCACACATGTGTGGGCACTCTTTCCTGTTGGGCAGCTCCTTCTGCGGGCACACACACACACACACACACACACACAGACCTGCACGTCAGTGATAAAGTCAGTAAGGGTCTGTGGGCTCCAACACACCTGAGCTGAGGGACTGAAGCTCAGGTGTGTTGCTGGAAATCAAGTTCTGTCAAGATAAAACCGACGCTAACTGCTGTTGACCAGACGGTGACTAATCTCCTCTGTTGGGTTCATAAATGTGTAAATCTGATTCTGATGGAGTCAGCGTCTCACCAGCCACGAATCTCACCACATGTCACTGGTAATGAGGCATTTTTTTATGTTTACAGATCAGAAAATGTTCATTTCAAACAGAAAAAGGATGCTTTAAATAAATGTATGGTTTATAAAGCTAGTTTGTCATCTTTGACTATCTTTGAGTATTTTTGCAGTATCAACAAAAGGCCAGTAGGGTGTCCTCTGTTTGGGTTTTTGGGCACGACCCCTTGGGGGGGGCGCTACGCGATGCCAGGGGTGGCGCGTGTGACCCCAGGGAACATGTTTTTTTTTTTGCCGTATTGGAATAAAGTGTAATTGCACACATACTCCAGTAGGTGGCAGTGGCGCTCTCATTGTCCCAGTGGGTTCAGGGAGTATTAGCTATATTGTGTCGGGTTTTTTGCACGGACATGTGTGCACACAGCACAGAGCAGGAGATATGAAGTGACACCACTCAAGAGACACCAGGGAAAAATATTTAACAGGGATGAAAACAAAGACGGAGAGAGACGGAGATAATGAGACAAACGAAAGTCACCAGAAAGTTAAGACGAGGAAATATGACGATGCTGATGTAGCGCTGCTTCACTGTGACTACGGCGGGATTGATGCACTTTAAAACTTTACAGACTAAAAAACTATTTTAATAAAGTTTTTCTTTGTTATCAGTTGATCTATATTTCTTTTTTTTGTTTCCCTTAATGTTAATAAGGATACACTGTTATGCAGAGGTGTACTTACAATAATTTTATAGACAAATTATACTATTTATAGTCGCAGTGGGGGGGGGGGGGGGGGGGGGGGCGAAATGTTTTCTTCCTCCTGGGGTGGGGGGGGGGCAGCAGAAAATAATTGAGAAGCACTGCCCTAGCATAATATTAAAACTATAAAATGTGTCAAGAAGGCGAATTCTGACACAGGATAGACCTGAAAGGCTAAAAATGTAATTAGATTTAGGAAAACGAAACCCGTTTTATTCTTCTTGTCTGTAGCCTCGGTATGAAATAATATGTTTATCCAAAGCATTTTTTTTTGGAGGTATAAGTACAGGTTTAATGGCTGTCAAGTAATGCATTATTAGTAATGCTAATAAACAAATGTGAATCAAGCGTATGTGACATAGGTATAGATTTTTTTCAGTTTAAAATGCAAGCATATAAATAACCGTAATAAAGCAGTAAAAAAGACAATGTTTATGTTCATTTTTGTTTTGGAGAAGCAAGTGATGTTTAGTCGTTCTTGAATATTAGTGTTCTTGAATAAACAATGACAATATATCACTATAGCACCCCCACCCCAGTTACTGGTGGCAGGGGCGCCGCTAGGGATTTTGGGCCCCATGAAAAGAATCTTTACCGGGCCCCCCAACACAGCGGCGAAATTTGTTGATGCTATTTTTGATCATCATTAGGGGCCTCTCTGGGCCCCCCTCAATCATGGGCCCCTATAATCCGTATCCTTTACCCCCCCTTTTCGGCGCCCCAGTTACTGGTGGGCCTACATAGGGAGGAAGGTCCAGGGCCGTTTGTTAGTCCCAGTACGTCCCTGAGCAGAGGAGACACCGTACCTTCCAGTCTGGTCCCAGAGGCCCCCGTCCCGTCTTCACAGACTTGAACCTGCAGGGATCCTCCTCTGGTTTGTAGTCCTGGAACCAAAGGGAGCATCACAGATGAGGCGTCAGCAGTAATCATCTCAACGTAGACCTCAGTGCAGCTCATACAACCTTCGGCTCCACTTGGCTTCTGTCTGCAATATCAATGTAGACCACGTCCACCTTCTTCCAGGTCTCTGCATCCAAACCGTGGACCTGAAACAGGACCAGAGGCTTCTTCAGAGGACACATTCATGGCACAGACCAACTTTCATCAGGAGACAACGGTGCAGTCTGCAGACCAGACCAGATACCAGACTCTACTGGTGGTTCCTGGTCCGGTCATGTGACCAGAACTGGGACTGATTACACACTGAGCTCATCAACACAGAGGCGCTGGCACCGCTTCAGACCTGTCTTCAGACTTCAGACCTGTCTTCAGACTTCAGAGATGTCTTCAGACTTCAGACCTGTCTTCAGACTTCAGACCTGTCTTCAGACTTCAGACATGTCTTCAGACTTCAGACATGTCTTCAGACTTCAGACCTGTCTTCAGACTTCAGACCTGTCTTCAGACTTCAGAGATGTCTTCAGACTTCAGACCTGTCTTCAGACTTCAGACATGTCTTCAGACTTCAGAGATGTCTTCAGACTTCAGACCTGTCTTCAGACTTCAGAGATGTCTTCAGACTTCAGACATGTCTTCAGACTTCAGAGATGTCTTCAGACTTCAGACATGTCTTCAGACTTCAGACATGTCTTCAGATTTCAGAGATGTCTTCAGACTTCAGACATGTCTTCAGACTTCAGACATGTCTTCAGACTTCAGAGATGTCTTCAGACTTCAGACATGTCTTCAGACTTCAGACCTGTCTTCAGACTTCAGAGATGTCTTCAGACTTCAGACATGTCTTCAGACTTCAGAGATGTCTTCAGACTTCAGCCATGTCTTCAGACTTCAGAGAGGTCTTCAGAGATGTTTTCAGACTTCAGACATGTCTTCAGACTTCAGAGATGTCTTCAGACTTCAGAGAGGTCTTCAAAGATGTCTTCAGACTTCAGACATGTCTTCAGACTTTAGAGAGGTCTTCAGAGATGTCTTCAGACTTCAGACATGTCTTCAGACTTCAGAGATGTCTTCAGACTTCAGAAATGTCTTCAGACTTCAGAGATGTCTTCAGACTTCAGGGATGTCTTCAGACTTCAGAAATGTCTTCAGACTTCAGAGATGTCTTCAGACTTCAGAGATGTCTTCAGACTTCAGAAATGTCTTCAGACTTCAGAGATGTCTTCAGACCTCAGACATGTCTTCAGACTTCAGAGATGTCTTCAGACTTCAGAGATGTCTTCAGACCTCAGACATGTCTTCAGACTTTAGAGAGGTCTTCAGAGATGTCTTCAGACTTCAAAGATGTCTTCAGACTTCAGAAATGTCTTCAGACTTCAGAGATGTCTTCAGACTTCAAAGATGTCTTCAGACTTCAGAAATGTCTTCAGACTTACTTCACAAATGTCTTTAGACTTCAGAAATGTCTTCAGACTTAAGACATGTCTTCAGACTTCAGAAATGTCTTCAGACTTCAGAAATGTCTGCATTTTTTTAAAACCTTAAAAATTTGGACTCTAAATGCAGAGTTAAACTGTGAATTTCACTCTGCAGAAAGGACAAAGGTGCGTTTGACACCACCGACATGACACGACACCTGAGAAACAAACTCCTGAGATAAAACTGCAAAGATGCAGAACCGACCGACACCGAGAGCCGAGAGAATCACAGCCAGTACAGCTGAATTTTAACAGAAACGCCCAGCTGCTGTCTGAGGTAGCGAACGGCGGATGTTACCGCCTCATGGAGCACTTGGAGCAGTTAGTTTATTTCTAAACTGAACTAAAATGGGATTTTCCTTGCGATCAAACTTCCATTTACTTTCTCCTGGAAGACCCTCTGTTCCTCTGTCTCCGTCCAGAGCGTGACCTTGTATCGGTGCATCACCGTGATGACCTCACTGCTAGCACACTCCGGTTTTAGCTGCAGCTAATTTTGCAGTGTTGATGTGTTGGGTGGCTCATCTACTGCAGGGCGTTCAGTTAGCGAAGAACCAGGAGCAGCCGATGGAGTGAATGTGAGCGAGGCAGAGGAGGATAAACGCTGTTCTGATGTAACTTGAACGACAGGAACTAAAAATGCAAACATTCAGACTGAAAAGCAGCGTCTTTACTAACGTTTTCCTGGTGTCCCATATCAGGTTTGTGCCATGTCTCTATCTTGATCAGGAAGTTGTCTTTCATGTACTCGTTCTGCAGAGAAAAGACAGTTAATCCTGGTTGAAGAACAGAGGAGTGATGCTGCGCTATAGACCTTTTGCACCTGACGTCACTCACTGCAGTCGCAACAACTCGCCGCCATGTTGGAGTGAAAACCAAGCCCTTCAGCTGAGCGGTTTAGCTGTCGCGTGTGTAAACTGTCGTGTTCAAGTGGATAGCAAAGAGTTCGAAAACATGGTTTTGAACTGTGTAGCTGTTGGCTGCACAAACTACAGAGGAAAGGGACCAGGATTATCATTCCACAGATTTCCAGCCGACGTAGAATGCTGAGAAAAGTGGATTGTTGTACTCTGACGCGCTAGTGGGTTTGACGCAAGGAAAGAGTGGCGAACGGCGAAAACAAGTCGCATATATAACGAGCATTTTGTTGGAGGTGTGTGTTTTCATCTGTTTCAACTGATTAACTGACTATTTATAACATTTGGATGATCTTTAATTAAAAGACTTATGTTATTTTGTAGATAATTCTGCATGATCGGCTGGGGACTGAGTGAGCAGTAATATGTGGGACAACAACCAATGGCATGGCTCTGGCAGAGTGCCCTATTACCGCTCACTCAGTCCCAGGGGCGATTCTAGGGTCAGAGCTTTAGGGGTGCTGAGCACCCAATGAGCCCCACCACAACCCCAACTTTTTTTCACACAAAACCAAAAAATGTTTATTGAAAAATAATTTTGGATAATCATTATGCCATTTATGAGAGAAGAGCATCATCTTTTGGGAAAAAAAACTGACTGGAAAACATGCAAATCTTTGAAAATTTCAATGAAATTTGAAATGATAGCTGAGCCAACGCGCTAACTGGTAAACTGTGCCTGGACTCTAGTAACGTTGCTCGCCGATTTGGTATCGGAATCTAAACAACTCTAAACGGAAACAAGAGTGAGACCCCTTTGGAACAAATTACTTGGTTCACCACAACTAAGCAGATTCTCAGTGTGTGTGTGTTTATAATGTTCTTACTCCAGGTTTTTGGGGTGCTGAAGCACCCCTAAAAAAGGGCAAGCCTCGTCCATGCTCAGTCCCCAGCCGATCATGCAGAATTATTTACAAAATAACATAAGTCTTTTTAATTAAAGATGTTCTAGGCCTGAAATCTGTCATTTGTCCCGGTATCGTTTCTTTTCCGACCCATTCAGACTTTGAACCTGGTCTGACAGAACTATCAGACGACTGGTCGTGATACTCTGCGTAACCTGCACAAAGACTATGTGATAGCTTAGCCCTAGCTTGTTGTTTTTACTCCAATATGGCGACTGCGCTCTGTTGTCAAGGCATGTGTCACGTGACTGCAAAAGGTCTATTATCATGCACGTATGTATTGCACGTTTGACCCAGGCCTCACAAACACCAACACATTCACACGCACGTGCACGTGTTCGTGCAAACTCATCAGGATCACATTTCCCTCTCAGCTCTCAGGTTAACCCGCTCGCTCTGCTAGCATCAAAGCTAGTCATCCTCTCGTCTTTATTTCTGAGTTTTTTTTTATTTTAAAGCAAACACAATCAAAGTGAATACTCACAGTGATGACTGCCGAGTCGAACGAAGAAGAGCGGGGGAGCAAACAGAGAGAAACACATAATGAATGCAGCTGAAGAAATGCAGCATTTTCAGAATTATGCAGTGGTTAAATGTCAGTAAAACGGTCCCGGTCCAGTCAGAACCATGTTTGCACGCCGGGCCTGTATGTTTGTGCGACAGATGGCCATCCAGCAGCGTGAACGGCTGCCAGGTCTCAGCCTGAAAGGCTCAAATGATTGCACGACGCTTCTCACTGGACGTGAAGTAAATAATTTAGCAGCTCCTTCAAAGGTGACGGAGGCCCAGAGGCAGAGAGGGACAGAGGGACGGAGGGACGGAGGGACAGAGACGTGTCCAGGACATGACAGCATCTTCAATCTGATGCTGTTCCCGCCACCTCAGTTTACTCTCTGGATCAAAATGAAGAAGGCGACGTTAAGCACCAGTGTTTCCTTCAGTTTTGCTCCCAGCGAACCAGTCAAAGCGATGACACCGATGAGTTTTAAGCATCCTGGTTAAATGTTTGGCATCCAAGCATGATGATAACACGAGTTATCCGGGTTTCTGACCGTTATCTGGCTGCAGGGGTGAGAGACGGAGACTCAGGACGCTGCTGTTATCACGTCTGTGATCATATCAGCAACCGGCCTCTCATCCAAACACTGTATCCTGAATACAATCAAAACCAGTCAACTACTGCACACCTTTCATTACCTGTCCACCTGTAAAACTTTGTGGCTGGGATTTTAATTTGAACAATATAGCAAAGCTTCCAAAAAATGTCACGGACCAAGTATGTCCTCATCTATGAAACTAACGCCTTCAAACACATCTGGACCAGCCTGAGCTCTGTGTGTGTGTGTGTGTGTGTATATATATATATATACCTGTGCGGCAGTATGGGTAGGCGTTCCAGGCTTTCTCGTGGATGTTGAGAGCTGAAGCTGGAGCCAACATTCGGACGAATGACGGCACTTTACTGCAGGACAGAATGAAGAGAGAACAAACCTAAGTTTCATTTTTGGTTATTTTCACTTTTGACATAATTAACTAAGTATTTTAAAATCAAATAAGTATTATTAAGTATTATATTTACCCACAACAAAATAACATATCATTTTCACCCCCCACTGCCATGCTGGAGTTCTTATTTAATAATTTATTGCTCAATTTTTTAAATATATTTTATTTCAGTTTTTATGTTATGTATTTTTTTATTCTTATTATTTTATATCATATTCATTATTTTTATTTTATTTTTTTATTTTTCATATTCTATTAATTTATAGTATTTTTTATTTTATGTTGTATTATTTTTTATTTTTATTATTTTATATTATTTCTTATTTTTCATTTTACTAGAATAATTTTGAATGGTTTTCTATTTAGAATTATTATTATTATTGTTATTTTGCACAATAACCTCCATGTTTCACCCCAGATTTGTTCCGGAATATGAGATTGGACATTTGTCTGCTCATAAACTATTTATTGTGGAGGCTCTGAATTTTACAGTCGCCTAAATAAGTTGAATGCGACATACACTTTATTGCTACAAGTATCTGCTCATCCATCCAGATGATCAGAATCAGGTGTTCCAGTCTCTTCCATGTCCACAGGTGTATAAATTAAGCACCTAGACATGCAGACTGTTTCTAGAAACATCTGTCTCTCTCAGGAGCTCAGTGAATTCCAGGTGGAACTGTGATAGGATGACACCTGAGAAACAAATCCAAGTTTCCTCTCTAAATATTCCACAGTCAACTGTCAGCTGGATTATAAGGAAATGGAAGTGTTTGAGAACGACAGCAAATCAGCCATGAAGTGGTAGGACAGGTAAACTGAGGGGGCGGAGTCAGAGGATGCTGAAGAACATAGTGAGGTCACCAACTTTCAGTTACTACAGACATCAACACCTGCAGCTCCCCACAGAAGAGAATATACATCTATTTCTTTGGATGGCGTCGCTGTTTTTAGTTTATTTAACTAGATGGGATGTTTCATTTTAAGTTTATTTGAGGTGAAAGAACCTTTCCTGTGTCCTCCAGCATTTATAACCTGCTGTACGAATGCTTACCTTTGCAAATGGTAAATTTTGTGTGTGTACTGGCCCTTCTCGCCTTCTTTCTCGTAGGGCTCATTTTTTAGCACCTCCACTCCTTCACCTCCACCCGTCTCATTCTTACTGGCCTCGGCGACGGAGTACAGCTGGCCGACCTGGTACTGAAACACAGAGAGGAGTCAAGGCGTCTGTTGTCTTCTTCTTCTCACGTCCCGCTCGTCATCTCATCTGATCCGGCGTTTGCATGTGATCGTTTGAAAACGGGACAATGGCTTCTTTCATTTCTTAATCACCTCTAATCCGTCGTGTAACCTCTCCACAAAGCTGGACCGGAGCGCACTTGCACCACAAACGTGTAACTGATCAACGGCGTCTTAACTGTGCTATTGTTTCCACGGGAGAACGATTACAGTTATTCTCACTGCCATATCAGTTTAACAGTTTTCTGTAAAATCAGTAAGTTATGAGTGTTTTCTGATGTTTGGTTGTTTCTGCACTGACAACATCTTCACAGGCCTCCAAGTGGCGACACGTTTGTGCATCGTTGCTTCTGAAATTATGTAACAGTCTGAGGCCCAGGCTACTGTGGTGGTTTTGGGCTACTGTGGTGGTTTTGGGGCTACTGTGGTGGTTTTGGGGCTACTGTGGTGGTTTTGGGGCTACTGTGGTGGTTTTGGGCTACTGTGGTGGTTTTGGGGCTACTGTGGTGGTTTTGGGCTACTGTGGTGGTTTTGGGGCTACTGTGGTGGTTTTGGGGCTACTGTGGTGGTTTTGGGCTACTGTGGTGGTTTTGGGGCTACTGTGGTGGTTTTGGGGCTACTGTGGTGGTTTTGGGCTACTGTGGTGGTTTTGGGGCTACTGTGGTGGTTTTGGGCTACTGTGGTGGTTTTGGGGCTTTTTGGGCTACTGTGGTGGTTTTCTGATCTATTCTCCCCCTGGAGTCGCCACCAGGAGTTGCCCCCAGGAGTCTCCCCCAGTGGTCTCCCCCAGTAGTCTCCCCCAGTAGTCGCCCCCAATAGTCGTCCCCAGGAGTCGCCCCCAGGAGTCTCCCCCAGTAGTCTCCCCCTGCAGTCTCCCCCAGTAGTCTCCCCCAGGAGTCGCCTCCAGTAGTCTCCACCAGGAGTTGGCCCAGGAGTCTCCCCCAGTAGTCTCCCCCAGTAGTCGCCCTCAATAGTCTCCCCCAGGAGTCACTCCCAGGAGTCTCCCCTAGGAGTGTCCCCCAGTAGTCTCCCCCAGAAGTCTCCCCCAGGAGTCGCCCCCAGGAGTTGCCCCCAGGAGTCTCCCCCAGTAGTCTCCCCTAGTAGTCTCCCTCAATAGTCGCCCCCAGAAGTCGCCCCCAGGAATCTCCCCCAGTAGTCTCCCCCAGTAGTCTCCCTCAGTAGTCTCCCCCAGGAGTCTCCCCCAGTAGTCTCACCCAGGAGTTGCCCCCAGGAGTCTCCCCCAGTAGTCGCCCTCAATAGTCGCCCCCAGAAGTTGCCCCCAGGAGTCTCCCCCAGGAGTTGCCCCCAGTAGTCTCCCCCAGGAGTCGCCCCCAGTAGTCTCCCCCAGGAGTCTCACCCAGGAGTCTCCCCTAGGAGTCTTACCCAGGAGTCTTACCCAGGAGTCGCTCCCAGTAGTCTCCCCCAGAAGTCTCCCCCAGAAGTCTCCCCCAGGAGTCTCCCCCAGTAGTCTCCCCCAGAAGTCTCCCCCAGGAGTCTCCCCCAGAAGTCTCCCCCAGTAGTCTCACCCAGAAGTCTCCCCCAGTCTCCCCAGGAGTCGCCCCCAGTAGTTTCCCCCAGGAGTCGCCCCCAGGAGTTGCCCCCAGTAGTCTCCCCCAGGAGTCTCACCCAGGAGTCTCAGTCTCCCCCAGGAGTCTCCCCCAGTAGTCTCACCCAGAAGTCTCCCCCAGGAGTCGCCCCCAGTAGTTTCCCCCAGGAGTCGCCCCCAGGAGTTGCCCCCAGGAGTCTCCCCAGGAGTCTCCCCCAGTAGTCTCACCCAGAAGTCTCCCCCAGGAGTCGCCCCCAGTAGTTTCCCCCAGGAGTCGCCCCCAGGAGTTTCCCCTAGGAGTCTCCCCAGGAGTCGCCACCAGTAGTCTCCCCCAGGAGTCGCCCCCAGTAGTCGCCCCCAGTAGTCGCCACCAGTAGTCTCCCCCAGGAGTCGCCCCCAAGAGTCGCTCCCAGTAGTCTCCCCCAGTAGTCTCCCCTAGGAGTCACTGCCAGTAGTCTCCCCCAGGAGTCTCCCCCAGTAGTCGTCCCCAGGAGTCACCCCCAGAAGTCTCCCCCAGGAGTCGCCCCCAAGAGTCGCTCCCAGTAGTCTCCCCCAGTAGTCTCCCCCAGGAGTCACTGCCAGTAGTCTCCCCCAGTAGTCTCCCCCAGAAGTCTCCCCCAGGAGTCTCCCCCAGTGGTCTCCCCCAGTAGTCTCCCCCAGTAGTCGCCCCCAATAGTCGTCCCCAGGAGTCGCCCCCAGGAGTCTCCCCCAGTAGTCTCCCCCTGTAGTCTCCCCCAGAAGTCTCCCCCTGTAGTCTCCCCCAGGAGTCACCCCCAGTAGTCTCCCCCTGCAGTCTCCCCCAGTAGTCTCCCCCAGGAGTCGCCTCCAGTAGTCTCCACCAGGAGTTGGCCCAGGAGTCTCCCCCAGTAGTCTCCCCCAGTAGTCGCCCTCAATAGTCTCTCCCCCAGGAGTCACTCCCAGGAGTCTCCCCTAGGAGTGTCCCCCAGTAGTCTCCCCCAGAAGTCTCCCCCAGGAGTCGCCCCCAGGAGTTGCCCCCAGGAGTCTCCCCCAGTAGTCTCCCCTAGTAGTCTCCCTCAATAGTCGCCCCCAGAAGTCGCCCCCAGGAATCTCCCCCAGTAGTCTCCCCCAGTAGTCCTCCCTCAGTAGTCTCCCCCAGGAGTCTCCCCCAGTAGTCTCCCCAGAAGTCTCCCCCAGGAGTCTCTCCCCCCAGTAGTCTCCCCCAGGAGTTGCCCCCAGGAGTCTCCCCCAGTAGTCGCCCTCAATAGTCGCCCCCAGAAGTTGCCCCCAGGAGTCTCCCCCCAGGAGTTGCCCCCAGTAGTCTCCCCCCAGTCGCCCCCAGTAGTCTCCCCCAGGAGTCTCACCCAGGAGTCTCCCCTAGGAGTCTTACCCAGGAGTCTTACCCAGGAGTCGCTCCCAGTAGTCTCCTCCCCCAGAAGTCTCCCCCTCCCCCAGAAGTCTCCCCCAGGAGTCTCCCCCAGTAGTCTCCCCTCCCCAGAGTCTCCCCCCAGTCTCCCCCAGAGTCTCCCCCAGTAGTCTCCCCAAGTCTCCCCCAGGAGTTCCCCCAGTAGTAGTTCCCCCAGGAGTCGCCCCCAGGAGTTGCCCCCAGTAGTCTCCCCCAGGAGTCTCAGTCCCCCCAGGAGTCTCCCCCAGTAGTCTCACCCAGAAGTCTCCCCCAGGAGTCGCCCCCAGTAGTTTCCCCCCCAGGAGTCGCCCCCAGGAGTTGCCCCCAGGAGTCCCCCCAGGAGTCTCCCCCAGTAGTCTCACCCAGAAGTCTCCCCCAGGAGTCGCCCCCAGTAGTTTCCCCCAGGAGTCGCCCCCAGGAGTTTCCCCTAGGAGTCTCCCCAGGAGTCGCCACCAGTAGTCTCCCCCAGGAGTCGCCCCCAGTAGTCTCCCCCAGTAGTCGCCCCCAGTAGTCGCCACCAGTAGTCTCCCCCAGGAGTCGCCCCCAAGAGTCGCTCCCAGTAGTCTCCCCCAGTAGTCTCCCCTAGGAGTCACTGCCAGTAGTCTCCCCCAGGAGTCACCCCCAGAAGTCTCCCCCAGGAGTCGCCCCCAAGAGTCGCTCCCAGTAGTCTCCCCCAGTAGTCTCCCCCAGGAGTCACTGCCAGTAGTCTCCCCCAGTAGTCTCCCCCAGAAGTCTCCCCCAGGAGTCTCCCCCAGTGGTCTCCCCCAGTAGTCTCCCCCAGTAGTCGCCCCCAATAGTCGTCCCCAGGAGTCGCCCCCAGGAGTCTCCCCCAGTAGTCTCCCCCAGTAGTCTCCCCCAGAAGTCTCCCCCTGTAGTCTCCCCCAGGAGTCACCCCCAGTAGTCTCCCCCTGCAGTCTCCCCCAGTAGTCTCCCCCAGGAGTCGCCTCCAGTAGTCTCCACCAGGAGTTGGCCCAGGAGTCTCCCCCAGTAGTCTCCCCCAGTAGTCGCCCTCAATAGTCTCCCCCAGGAGTCACTCCCAGGAGTCTCCCCAGAAGTCTCCCCCTGTAGTCTCCCCCAGGAGTCACCCCCAGTAGTCGCCCCCTGCAGTCTCCCCCAGGAGTCTCCCCTGTAGTCTCCCCCAGTAGTCTCTCCCAGTAGTCGCCCCCAGTAGTCTCCCCCTGTAGTCTCCCCAGGAGTCACCCCCCCCCCCCCCAGGGGGGGGAGGGTGACTCCTGGGGAGGGTGACAGCACAAATCAGTGGCTGAGTCAAGCCCCTGCTAAATTTAGGCAGAACCTCTAGATGGCCTGTTACCTTTTTTTCCTCTATTTCACTCTTTTTTTTGTTTTTGTTTTTCTAACCCAGTGTTTTCTGGGCCTCTCCACTTACACCAATTTACACCAATTACATTTGCAAACTGGAATGAAATGTCAGTCTGTTCAATCTCACAAATCCAAGCACCTCAACGGTGAAACGGAGCTCTGAAAGTCATAAACCCGCAGCAGAAACTTCAGTCACGAGCCACGTAGCAGCGCATAATCCAACGTTAACAATGCAGAATATAATGAAAGACAGTCTCGTTCAGAACTAGTCACCACGGTCCTTTAACAGCAGACATCATCAGTGCTCAAAGCAACTCTCCAGTCCACTTCCCTCAGGGCCACTGGGAGTACAACTGGCTGATAACCTCCCAGGGAATCTCCACTTTGTGACGGGAAAAAGCTGCAGTCGTCACAAAATGAGATGAACCTTGATATTCACTTTTACCCACCTGGTGACTATAATATCACAGATAAACTGAGAATAAGACTTGAAAACAAAGACTTGCAAATGACTAGATTTCAGTGCATAGCTGATGTCTTCTCTGTAGCCAGAAAAACGCACTGGCTTGCTGCAACAACAACGTTACATTAAAGTGTGAAAAAACGAGCGGGAGCTGACAACAACACAGTGCACTGCTGCCTCCTGCAGGTAAAAAACAAAACAACAACTCGTTTGGTCTTTGCTAGCCAAAAACGTGCACTAGCTTATGTGCATAAGAGGTGGAGGGTGAGATCGGATCACAAGTTGTCAAGTTCTTAAGACCCATGCTAATGCCAGATGTGAACAGATGTGAATATATATATATATATATATATATATATATATATATATATATATATATATATATATATATATATATATATATATATATATATATATATATATATATTGAGGGCTGGGCAACGATTAAAATTTTTAATTGCAATTAATCGCATGATTTCCCTGATTAATCACGATTAATCGCATTGTATACAAAAAATCAAATAATGAATTCAAAAGTAGTGTAAAATGCACTTTTATTTAAATGTTCTGCTGCCATATGAACTAAAGTGTCATAACATTTGTTGTTCAAACACTTTTAACATCAGCACTTGTCAGTAACACATATTTAATGTAAATCTCATCTTAAAAAAATGTCAAATAAAATAAAGCTTATTGCCACTGCCAGGGCATTAATGTCATCCTGTTTTTACAAAAAAATAAAAAAAAAGTCTACAAACAAAATTCAACAAAATGATTGTGTCTCAGCACAATCAGAACATTAAAACAGGTAATTTCTGAGGTAACAGCAGAAACTTTTAACGGGGAGTTCAACTTGTCAGTTGTTACAAATAACCTTGTTTCTGTTGAATCCTCCATCTGGGAGAACTTTAAAATGAAAATGTCCATGTTAAAGTTCAGTAACTTTACCAATCTGTGTATCATTCATTCTTTCCATTTTCAATTGTCAATCAAAAAAAAAAAAAAAAAAAAATACAAAGTGATATTTTATTATGTTTTTCGTTTTTTAATCTAACACCATAAAATGTTTTTTTATATTTCAATTTCAGACTTGGAGCAAAACTACGAAATTAAAAAACGGGCCACAGAACTGAATTTGTTTTATAATGGAGGACTGGACTTTCTGTTGTCATTACACATCTGTGCCACTAGATGGAGCTGCACTGCAGTAACCAGCTAGAGAACAGCAGGACAGTGAACACATGGAGCAGATCTGATGGAACATGGAGGAATGACCACAAAGTTTTGTTGCAGTCCAGAATTTGTTTTTCAGACAGAATTGTTAATATTTCTACCTGAGTTGCTACCTGAACTGTAAAGTTCACTGATTTTTACCGTTCTCCATGTCTGTTTTAGCTTTTCCGCATGTTTACCTGCCGATTCTCTTCCGGTTCAGCAGCCAGTAACAGACTTTTCAAAACAAAAGCATGTGAGCAACATGCGTTAACGCGCAATAAAATAAATGTTGGCATTAATAAACCAATGAGTTAACACGATAATAACTCGTTAACTTGCCCAGCCCTAATATATAAATATATTATTATCAAGATATATTATGCCTTTTCTTTTAATTTGTCAGAATTTCCTGAGTTCCTGAAGAAATGTCAATGACATCCTTTGGTCAAAATAAAACATGGATCCAGAGCAAAAGAACCTCTTAATTGTTTTATCTCCACTATCATCAGCTGGTTTTAGGGGGTGGATGGAGCCATTTGATGTTTGAAATCGGCGTTGCAGTTCTACGCAGTTCAGAGATACAGTGAATGTGGCGTGAACATGTGCGTCTGGATGGGAGAGGTTAATTATTTCTACTCTGATCTGGGCCTGTGACTTCTCTGCAAATCTGAATGCCATTTTCAGATTGAAGCTGCCAGAAACAAAGTGACAGGGTTGAGGTTTGTCTGGGGTTTCATGATGGTTAGTCGTCTCAGACACCCAAATAAATGCTGCCAAGCACGAATAAATACACGTGGCTGACACCCGGTTAATGAGAAATAGCATGATTAGGACTCAGTCATTATGGATAAAAAAAAAATACAACAACAATCAGGATTCAGTGGCACACGGGAACACCGACCACTCACCGATGCCTCACATTCACGCTTGAAAATGTCAGTGTTCGTAAGAGGAGATGAAGCCGTTTGAACGTTAAAAAGCCTGAAAAAGCTGGATGACTGTAACAACACTGTACCAATCAATAAAAATAATACTGAGAACAAGGGCAGCTGAACGTGTGATGTCATGGAAGCAGTTTCAGGTAACTCATTTGCAATGCAGGCCTGAACAGAGGAGCGAACTGCAGCGGAAATGAAGATAAGGAAGACCGAGGGACGTGGACAGACAGCGCAGGGACAGCGAGACACAGCCGGCTGCTGCTGATTCAACAGCTCATCTGAATGGAGCAACTGTTCGCTGCTGCTGTAAAACACCCAGATAAGAGTTTTCTCCTCGTGACCACATCTGAACTCTCTGTGCTCAGAGTGGATGGTTGAATTTTCACCTGAAGATATGTTTGTCAGAATACGTGGATGTCAGATAAACTAGGAACACGCAGAAAAGTCCAAATACAGCCCTAGAAAAGAGGCAGCTTCACCAATGGCCATTTCTTCTATCCTTAGCAGGACAATGCTAATCCAAACCACAACACAAGCCAGTTTACGTTTAACCCCTAACCTCGGTTTACACCTCAACTCCGGCCCAAACCAGGAGTCCAGAAATGACACACAGCTTCCTTGAGACCAGGGGGCAACATCCAGTTTTTGGAGTTGAACTCATTGTGGAAGAAAGAAAATTTGCAGTTCATCAGATGACCCCTAGGGGCTGGCTCCAACATCTGGTCTGTCTCGTTAACGTTAACATACATATAATCAGTTTTGGTTTCCATGTCAGCTGTACGGGGAGGTATGTTTTTCTGTAGCTCTTCAGGTAAATGAATATAAGGACACAACTGTATCTGTAATTAGAGGTGAGTCTCTAGCTGATACCTGAGCTGTTTGGTGGAGCTCTGAATAAAGCACAGAGCACAATCATTCTTATTTTAACGATAATGTGGCTTGTTGTGTTGTTGACTGTAAGTGAACTGTCTCTGATTTGGACCAGTCTTTGTGTTTGGCCCTGACAAGGTCTGTGTCTGTTTAAAAAAAACACAGTCCTAATTAGGTAACAAAAACAAGAATACACACACACACACACAAATTACACTCAGAAACTTACCTCTTCCACAGAGATGGGAAGAATCACTCGACTGGAAGGGAGACAAGAACAAGAGAAATTACTCAATAAAGTTGCAGAAAAATGTTCATCCGTCAAGATGCACACATTTCTGTTGAGCAAACTTACAGTAAGATGACAAGCTCTTTTAATCAGCTCAAACACAAGAGTGTCTCATTTCACGGTGAATAAATTTGTAAGGTGATAGCTTGGTTTTAGTTTGAGCATTATTCAGTTTCACTTGACTGCGTTTGTCACGCTTTCATTTGGGAGTAAAAGTGCCTCTCTATGAGCAGTAATGTGACCATGAAACATCTGTTGTCCTCACTTCAATTTGAAAAGAATTTAACTGCTTAAAGAAAAAACAGTTTAGAAAAGCAAATATCTGAGAAAAGGCTAATTTTTTTAAATCGATAAAAAAAAAAGGTTGCTGCACTAACTTCAATGACGAAGGTAAGAAGAAGAAAGTGTTGTTTCACAGAATTATAAATAAAATCTTTATCTTAGTTTAGATTTTAATTGCATTTTTAGTCAAAAATAAAAAAACAAACAAACTTGAAAGCATCTGCAGATTTTGTAAAAGCACACAAATTTAAAAATCGCTGTAAATCAAAAAGAAGTTATTGATGGATCATCTTTCACTGTCATTTCTTTCATATTTTTTCATCTCTTTCATCTCAAAGCGACCAAACGAGTTTACCAACGACATTATTGTCCAACAAATGTGCTCATGGCTCAGAATCAGACATGGACCTAGTGCTGGGTGGTATGACCAAAAATTTATATCATGGTATTTTTCAAAATTATTTCAGTTTCACAGTATAACACGGTATTATTTTAAATGTTAACCACGTTTTCTAATAATTTAGAGGAATTTCTGCAGTAAATTGTCTTAAAATGACCTATTTTACTGTCACGAGGAGTGAATATTGTAGAAAAACATTCATATCTACACTAGTATTAATACAGGTTTGCATGGCCTCACAAAATGATACTATTTACAAAGAGGTGGCACTCGTTATTCTGGTTAAATGAAGGAATCAGAATGATGATAGTTGCAGTTAAAATACAGAACCCTTTTATTTTTCACATTTTGCAAACAACTTGAAAAAACATATTTTGTAAAAAAATCAGCATTAACTACACAATGTAAACAACGTTCTCGAGATATTTCAACAAATAAATAGTAAACAAAGTATGCAACTTGCAAGCTTGATATTTCGATCCACCGTTTACTTTTTTATCATAGGCAGCGCCCCTAGCAAACGCGTCTTTAATTGTCATCTGGCGACTTTTCTACAGCAGTAACGTTACTAGCGTTAGCCGCAGAGGACGCAGACCTCAGCTTCATGCATTCCTTGTATTCTAACAAATGTTTGCGCTTAGGTGGTGTGGCAGATTGCTAGTGTTGCCTCCCGCGGCTACAACTTTTTTAAATCCAAAGAACTTCCACACGACGTTTAGGAAGAAGTTCCTCAGTCTCATGTTGCCGTTCTAAAGTTTCTACTTTGGGACTTTCGTTGTCCCGAACTAGTAGCGTGTTGTGCCTCCAGTGCAACTGCAAAACAGTCCCCTGTCAAACAATGTTCTGCGGCACTTACGTTCCGCTGCGCGCCGTTCCCAACGTTGTGTACGCTACAGTACATACTCACTGGTATTACGGTATATGAAAAATTCATATAAGAAAAATAAACACCGGTGTTCGGTATGAGCCGGTATACCGCCCAGCACTACATGGACCTTTTTTTTTTGACCAATAAAAATAAAATAAAAGTGCAGATGGCAGCACATTCATCTTGGAGTATTCACGTACGCTGCACCGGCTCATCATCAGGTTTGACAGATCCAGATTTAGCAGGAAAACCTTAGCGACGGTCACAGAGATCGGCAAACATCACACGGCCTTACTCTGCTAGTTTGATTACATCTTGTTTCTCCCTGACAACATGCACACGTGCGCACGCTTGCAAATCCACCCGCCACATCTGGGTGTCCCACATCTGGACTCTCGTATCGTTCACAGTGTCAGCGCAGCTTAAAAACACTGTGCTACTTCCGTCCTCTGACCCTTGTGAGTCTCATAACACGTAAAGCTCACGTACAGTACGGAGCTTTGTTGATTGTCTAGCGAGCATGTGAAGTCTGCCCAAATTCCCATAATCCTGTATCCCACTTGCCACCAAATGTAATCTGGGTCTGAGTCCCAGGACAGGCAGAAACTGGACGGGCCGACCCCCTTTTGTCTGTGTGTTGCAGTTCAGACTTGTGTCATTTTTAAATATTTATTGATCTTTTAATTGCATCGTCCCTGAAAGCTGTATCACAGTTTGGTATCACTGAGATGAATCTAATTCTAAGAGGTGAAACAAAGAGTGCAGTCTTTCTTCTCGTCTTCGCGTGTCTCCGTGGTCCAACAGTCCTGAAAGGAAGATCAAGTGTCTCCCGGTTGGTTCAGAAAACAACCCCCCCCCCCCCCCCCCTTCTACATTATCTTCTCAGCCCCTCCCCTCTTTTTATTCCTTCATTTTCTTCACCCCTTCTGCTTCTGTTTCATTAGCTTTATTTATTTTATTTTCTATATTGCCGTAATTCGAGACATCCTGAGTGTGGAGACACCTGGAGGGATCTGGGTCAGTGGTTCAGGTGAGCAGCCACACTAAGACCTGGTGTCTCTTCACCTCTTCCCTGATGTGTGTTGAAGCTGTTGTGCTCGTGTGTTGACAGTAAGTGTATTTAGCCTTTAATCATGACAGATTTAATTAATTTCCAGGCTGACTGCTGAGGGCCCGACTCTCCCTAATCACCTCAGATCTTTAGTCCGCCGTGCTCCGAAGGCTGAGCTCTTTATTCATTTTATCCATTCGTTCATTTTTTGTGCCGGACCATTTATTGATTAAATGCATGCGATGGGATATCAGGACGATAATCTGTATGATCATTTAAACACAAATGAGATTTTTCAAGATTAGAGTCCAAGCAGCAACACCAGGTATGTGCCAACATTCAGCAGCTTTAGCTCCGAGCTTCCCAGAGAAAAGGTGAAAAATATAGAATACATTTTTAATAAAATAGGAGAAAGTAAATATAGTTTTTTTTTAATTATTTGGAAACCATGTCAGGGTGAAGGCTAAACTGTAGCAGCCTGAGCATTTTTTCATGTTGGGCCACCAGCTTCTCGAGGCAACATGGTTCTGATGTGCTGACAGCTCTGACAGACATGAAAACCCCAGTAGAGATAATCCAGTCTGCAGCAGAGATGGAGGCTGAGATCAGATTCCTGTTTCATTCACATCGACCTTGTCCTCATTCTGATCACCAGTATCCTATAAAAGCAGGCCTCCGCCGATTCTCCTCACCATCCCGCCGCGTTACAGCAGTGAGAGAGATCCAGGCCCAGCATCCGCCTGGCGCATCAGAAACCGTTTCACCCTTAATGCCACCTCCTCTACGCGCTCGCCCCCCCACACCTCCTCTGATCCAAACCCCCCCCCACGTCCTGGGCCGCCCGACTCCGTCTCCATCTCCGTTCCTCCAGAGCTAAACACCGGAGCGCTCGTTTCACCTTCACCGCGGCGCATCAATAACATGGCCACGGAGGCGCACGGCGCGGCTTACGCCAACCGTTTCTGCCTCAGCACCATTGCCACCCCCCCCCCCCCACCCCATCCGTCATTTTAGCAGCAAAGTGGAATTAGAGCTGCTGTTTCTGTACAGTGACAGCGGGCTCGTGACGGGAGACGTGAAGGGCACAGCCGCGCACCGGCCGCTGATGCCGCCGCCGCTCTTCTCTCTCTCATCTGTTCCGTTAATTCTGCACGTTAATGAGAGAAACGAGCATGAAGTCCGGTGCTGGATGTCGATATCAGCCTTCTTATTCTCTCAGGCTGCTGGCCAATGTCAGCGCCGCGAGACGCATCAACGCCGCCCCCCCCAACACCACACACACACACACACTCATACGTACACGCTCACACATACACACAGATACTTACTATTCCTTTATGAGCATTTTTCCCCCTTATGGCGGTGCAGTAAACCTCGATCCCCGCGCAGAGCGGCTCCAGACGGGTCCAGAAACGGGGCCGGTGCGTCCCTCCGTTACAGTCGCTTATTTCTCCGCTCGGTCCTCTCCCACCTCTCCCCCTCTATGTCATCCTACCTCCACGGTTTCCGTCGGATTCACTTCCTGATCGGGGCCGCGGCGCGGCGTTGCTGCTGCGCGCAGAGCGCAGGGACCCGTGCGGGGAAGCGCGCGCGCTGAAAATGACGTCCGACCCGGGGAGTGGTCACGGACGGGTCCGGATCCGACAGCTCAGGTGGAGTCAGTGCACCTGCAGCACCAAACAAAAAAAAAAAAAAACGCTGCTATCTAATTTATATGTATGAAAATAATTGCTAAATGTAGACGGGGCGGGGCCAGAAAAAAAAACTTAAATAACCTGAACTCACAACATAATAAAGTTCCTTTTTATGCGAAAATGAGGAGACAACATTTGAAAACCAGTTCTTTCAGGGAAGTAGAGTCAGGGAGTGTGAGGCCGTCTGCGTCATCGTGACAGTGATGACGTAGGAGCGCATCATGCCACCACCGGGGACCACCGCTGGCACCGTGGCTCGGTCTGTCGGTCTCCTTACGGTACTCAGCACGTGACTGACATGGTTTTGCTTTCTACAAGCTTCCTCTGGGTTTATTTTCTTTCATGTGCGACCTTAAGTTCACAGGGATTTGAAAGTGTCTCCAGGACCCTTGGGGGTCCCCTGGTCGGGTTCAGGCCAGACTGGGGTCTGTATGATGCTGCATGACAAGATACCACAGATCCCTGACCCCCCCTCCCAGAGATGTGAGTCTAATATTATGTAAGAGGGAACTGCTGCTGTATTTATAGCGCATCTGTATCCGTCTGCCGACATCCGGGCTTCTGTTTGCTCATAGGACCACGTGACTGCAGTCTCACCTCATCTAATAATGGTAGGTTTTTATTTGTGCTCAGATTAGAGGTGGTTTAGCATTTAAAGGGCAGTATAATGACTAAGAAACACTATTTTCAGACTATTTTTGCCCAAAATAATTTAACAGATTTGACCATTTTTTGTTATTTTTTTTAAAACTGCTTTATGATTGAATTTCCTTCAGTACTGAGGTAGCCTGATGAACTTGACTGATGCTAAGAGCCTGGATTTACACCTGGATTTAAGATAAATCTCGGCTGATCCAGTCACAATTTTGGACAATTTTATCAACCACTTTAATCTGTTTACTTGGATTACTGCAAGGCACCTTATAATAACACTTCTGTATATAATAACACTTCTGTAACACTTCTCCCATACCCATTTAAGTGAATGTTACATATATGCTAATGTGTGCAATATTGTTGATCCTCCTTGTAATGTGTACTATTTAATGTGTATTATGTGTAATGTGTATTATTGAGTATGCTATTCGACACCTAATTTCCTTCGGGATTAATAAAGTTACTCTACTCTACTCAGGTACCTGGCGCCAACATTTATCTTCCACAAGTCTCCTGTCCTCGTATGATCAGACGTCACATTTCTGTTTCGTCGTCATTCAGGTTGTTTAAAGTTGACGCACGCAGCCGTCTAATCCTTCTACAAAATCCCTAATTTAAGTTTCATGAAAAGTTAGAAGTGATGTGTTTCCTGCAATAATTTGCTGAATTTGTGATCTGATCTTCATCAAAGTCACAATCATCTCTCAACCTGATAAACACGTAAACGTATCTTTATAAAATATATAACATTATTAAACATTCACAGCTGGGAGGGAAAGTCAGTGAGGCGTTGGAGTTCATTTCTGGTTTCTGGCAGCAGTGACTTCAGTTGCAGGATGTCTGGGGTCAGAGGCGTCATCTGGACTGTCCCGGATGTTTTTTCTCCAGCCCCGAATGTTTCGATGTGACAGGCTGACAAAAATTATAGGCACGAAAAAAGTTTTTCCAATTTTCAGCAAATGCAACACAGGATGACATCTTAACATGAGACCAATCAGAGAGGGGTTGCGTATGCTCGTCTCAACCTCTGGCGCCAAGAGGTTTTCAATTGAAGAGAGACACCAAGAAACAAAAAAAACAATGGATAAACAGTGGTTTTTTTCTAAAAAGGACGTGGAGGCTGACTCGGTTGGGGCTCACGTCTCTGAGGAACCACCACCAGAAACAGGTAAATAAATGAATGACCTGTTCAGATTCAGTTTGTGAAACGTGTAGTTACTAGCGGGGCTGTGGGTATGAGGTGCTGAATGTAAAAACTTGATTACAGTTTTCAAACTGATATATTTTCAATATTTAGCTAATTTTCTTCACATTTAGCTCATTTTACACACATTTGAGACATAAATTATTTAAAAATTTGGTTATATGTGAACGAAAATGAAATGTTAAATCTAAATGTTAAATGTTAAATCTAAATATTAAATCTAAATCTAAATGTTAAATGTTAAATCTAAATGTAAATCTTAAATCTAAATGTTAAATCTAAATGTCAAATGTTAAATCTAAATATTAAATCTAAATCTAAATGTTAAATCTAAATCTAAATGTCAAATGTTAAATCTAAATCTTAAATCTAAATGTTAAATCTAAATGTCAAATGTTAAATCTAAATATTAAATCTAAATCTAAATGTTAAATCTAAATCTAAATGTCAAATGTTAAATCTTAATGCTAAATCTAAATCTAAATGTTAAATGTTAAATCTAAATGTCGAATGTTAAATCTAAATGTTAAATCTAAATATTAAATCTAAATCTAAATGTTAAATCTAAATATTAAATCTAAATCTAAATATTAAATCTAAATCTAAATGTTAAATGTTAAATCTTAATATTAAATCTAAATCTAAATGTTAAATCTAAATTTAAATGCTAAATGTTAAATCTAAATTTAAATGCTAAATCTAAATGTTAAATGTTAAATCTAAATGTTAAATCTAAATCTAAATGTTAAATCTAAATCTAAATGTTAAATGTTAAATCTAAATATTAAATCTAAATCTAAATGTTAAATGTTAAATCTAAATGTTAAATGTTAAATCTAAATGTTAAATCTAAATCTAAATGTTAAATCTAAATTTAAATGTTAAATGTTAAATCTAAATATTAAATCTAAATCTAAATGTTAAATCTGAATGTTAAATCTAAATCTAAATGTTAAATGTTAAATATAAATATTAAATATAAATCTAAATCTAAATGTTAAATGTTAAATCTAAATATTAAATCTAAATCTAAATGTTAAATGCTAAATCTAGATCTAAATGTGTCGCCGAGTGTAAAGCTAAATATTTAGAGAATTTGCAAATGTCCCATGGCCCCGTAAAGTCTCACAGCCGCACAACCACGCCCACACCACTGATCAGGACCAATGGGAAGAGGTTTGAGGGAGAGTCGGGACTCAGACATGGCCGCCTCCCTGCCTGTGGAAGACATTGAACGGCTGTGAGACTTTATGGGGCATGGGACATTTGCAAATTCTTTAAATATTTAGCAGTCTGGTTCCACATGGAAATAATTTACACATTTCATATGTTTCTGTCTTCCAACATGTTTTAAGTTACATATATGACAGGCAGCCAGACTACATACAAAAACCAATGGAATGTGTAAAATAAATTATATGCTTTCAAAACTATAGTAGCTAACACACATATGAAATTTTAATTTCAAATTATAATTTTAATGGATATCAGTTATTGATTGGACGCTGCATCTAATGAGACTTATCTGATACATCACATCACTGTAGTGTTGTATCTGAGTTAGGGTGACCATATTTTGATTTCTAAAAAAGAGGAATTGGCTCTGCTTCAAGATCCGTTAATGATACTTCAAGTTTACTTAAAGATGCTTCTACCTTTAATAAATTTAAAGCTTCCTCTGTATTATTAGAAAATTCAGTTACAGAACAAAATAATATCTCTATAGACATATCTGTATATCCAATTATTGTGTCTAAAATAATCTCTCTTTAAGTGTCAACGGTACAAAACTAAAAATGTTAAAAAAAAAACTATGGTATTTATGCATAAGAAAATCAATCTACAGCAGGGTTTTTCCCTGTATTATATTTAATTTATTTTATGATTCATCATCTATGATAATTTTCTGAACAATGAAATAATCACTAACAACTTTCTTTACATTTTTTTTATGATGTTATATTGGAAATATTGATCAGCACACACCTGCAAGAAAACAGCAGGCTAACCTGCTGCTATGCTAGTTACTAGCCAACTTTGTTTACATGTCTCCCCACAAAGAAGCTCAAGCTACACTTGACATGATTCACCTGCCGTCCTTTAACCACTTGGAGAAGTTGTCCTTCATCCCAACGGACTCTTTCTCTTTCTCCGTTTTCTCTCATGAACATGTACAAAAGCTGTTATGTAGCTATAGAAAATGCACACTTTTCATAATTATTTCCTCCATCGCCTTGGCGCCCCGCGGTGCAGCGCCCCCCCGGTGCAGCGCCCCCCCGGTGCAGCGCCCCCCCGGTGCAGCGCCCCCCCGGTGCAGCGCCCCCCCGTGCGCCCCCCCCGGTGCAGCGCCCCTATGCACCGCATATCTTGCATACCCACTTTTTGCGCCTACACATATGCTACATCTTTCATTCAGTAATATATATATATATATATATCTAAATGTCTAAGGGAGCGTTTTTACTTAATTATGGCCCTCAGTGTCATTTTCTGCCCATTAATGTCTGATTATTTTTACTCAAATGGCCAAATTAGAAAAATTCTAAGGTGATATCACAATTTTTCAAAATTATTATCATTTATTAACAATAATAGAAATAAAGTGGGAATAAAAAACTGACAGGAAATTGTGTGAAGAGAGAAATTAGGGAGCTACAACTAGATGCAGATGCAGTTCCTGATTAGAGGGACACTGCAACAGCTCTGAATGATTATTTCATTGGCCCTGTTCAACATGTGGCCCTCTGCTGGACCCCCATCTGTCTGCACATCTGTCTGCACCAACATTTGACCGATGTGCAGGATCTCAGTCGCAGGCGGACAAGATTATCTGTGGCCTGAAAAGCTCTAAAGCCAAGGATGCGTTGGGTAGAGATACAGTCTGTCTGAGAAACCTCTTATGGCTCCATGAACAACTATTATCAATAACTCAATAGATGAGGTTGAACCCTGGAACAGATCTGTCATCACAACAACTTTTTAATCAGGTAATCCAGGCACGATTAATAATTACAGACCCATCAGTACTGATGCTTCTCTGTTTATTTTCAAAAGACCCACCAACCTGTTGTCCATTAAATGTGACTCTCCAGATGTTTGCTGATGATGCAGCCTTGTATGTTCACAGAAAAGACGAATATCTGACAGTAACGTGGATGAAGAGCTCTCAGCATGTAGGAAACAGCCAGTCTGGATTTCAGTCACGATTCCCAAATGCAGGAGACACCAACAAAAATCCTTTATTTCAACCAAAAGAGATAAACTCAACCGGAGTCTCCAAAGAACAGAGAGAAAGCAGGACGGCAGGGAATAAACAGGACAGACAGGTGAGACAAGACAGTATATGTAGACAGAGACTAACGAGACACAGGTGAGAACAATCGGGACAGACGGGACCAGAACTCAGAGACTCACTCTCAGTAAAACAGGAGGCAACGAGACGGAGACAAGAAAATCCCAAGAAAAAACCCAAACCACCAGAGTGTTTATACAAGGCAAACAAATGATGTAGTGCAAGAATTTAAGTATTTTGGCATCATTCTCGACTCAAAACTCAGTTTTAAACAACAGGTGAAAAGGACTCTATTATGGCACTTAATGACCAGGGATCAAAATTATTATAGGACATATTATATCCTTTTTCCTTCATCCATATAATTAGTAAGCCTGCACAGTAGTTGGAGACTCTCCTGGGTCGTCCAACATCCTGGCTCTTTAAGCATCCATGGAGTCTATGGGGAGTTGCTCTAGTCTGCAACCTAGTGGACAGAGGAGAAACTGCAACACAGCGTAGGTTATAATAGTTTTGGATTTTCCATTAGTTTTAGTTTTTATTTAGTTTTTAGTTTAGCTTTTCCAAATTCAGTTAGTTTTAATTCGTTTTAAGAGCAGTTTTGCTAGTTTTTATTCGTTTTCATTTTTAAATACTTAGTTTTAGTTTAGTTTTTATTAGTTTCAGTGTTAGATTTAGTTTTATTTTGTAAATTAGGGTTGTAATTTTTGGTTGGAGTGAAGCACTGAACTTTTTGAAGGCTATCAAATCACACAGTCGTGTTTACATTCTGGTCTCAATAAACATATTTATCAATGCATCTTCCCTCTTGTGGTGTTCCTGCGTATCTACTGACCAGCAGCTATCTGGTCTCCATGGAAACAGTCCATTATAGTTGCTGTTTTCTCCCGTTCCTTCCCAACGCTGACTGGCCTGCAGCTGTAGCTTCTCTTTCCAGGGGGCTAGCTTAGGCTAGATTATCCAGCTAGTCTTGGTTAGCCTTCTATCCAGGGGGCTAGCTTAGGCTAGCTTATCCAGCTAGTCTTGGTTAGCCTTCTTGTGCGAGCTTTTTAAATGGACTTTCAAGCTGAAGGTGGGATTGTTGGCTCCTGGAGAGAACAGAGGAGTCACCCACCAGGGGAGATACTGATAAAATAAACAAGGAAATAAAGCTAAACACAAAAGAGCAGTTGATATGACAAAAGAGCACGAAAAAGAGACGTGACTGACGCTGAGATAAACCATCAGAACTAAGAGCTCAACTGCTATAAGAGCTAACTTTAATGTCCATAATGCATCCAGGGGATCTAGAGCATCTTTTAATGCTCATCACCACATTATTGAAGGAAAATGCCATTTAAAGGAGTGACACAATGGACCTGAAGTTTGGAGCTACACTCACATTAGCTTGTTTAAAGCTGCTGCAGGAATGAACTGATGCTGAACGGGAGACCTTCTGAGCACACAACAACCCGTGTTTTGATTCACGTTGTTCTTTTTCCTTCAAATCTTGGGTTTAGGGATCATGTGGGATAATATTTAACCTCTTTAACTCCAATAACACACAGAATAGACGACTCCTGCATTTTTCCAGCAGCAGCAGGAAAGCGGAGCTCCAGCCGCCACATTTCCCGATTGGAGGGATGTTCACGCACGTCTGGTCTCAGGTGGAGAGAGCTGCCAGGTGTCAGATTACATCCATCAGCCGGGACCTGCTCTCAGGTGTCAGACAGCCGGAGCAGAGTCACCCGCCGGGCTGTGAGAGGGACATACGTCCAGGGACGGACTGGTAGTCTGGAAAAGTCCAGAACAGCCGTCCGGTCTACGGCCGTCGGCCCTGTTCAATAACCAAAATCTACAGTCTATCAGCTAACAGCAGGGGGCGCTAAGACCATCATTTATCAGATATAGGCCTAAAAACCAAAGAAGCAGACTAACGTTAGTGTCTGTCAACAGAAAGATGAGGAGCAGAAAACACAAGGAGAAAGATGGATGGGAAAATTAAAACTAAAGAAAGACGAGTGACTTGATGCTTCAAAATATAGAAAGATCAGAGCTTTATAGCAGCTAGGGATGCACATGGTTAACCGTTTAACCGTTAACCGATAACAGTAACTCTAACCGATTAATACTAACAGTCAATTTTGTTTTTAAGCTACGTAATTCAATCAACTCATGGGGGCGTGTCGACAGGTGCAACAGGCCTCTGATTGGTCAATTCTACATCTGCGTAGAAAAGAGCGCATCATCAAAAATGAGGAAGTACCCACATCTGTACGATTCTGGTTCTCCACACAACAAAGACAGCACATATTCTAGTAATTCATGGAGGGAGATAGCGATGAATGTGGGTCTGGATACGACCGAGACGGTGAGGAAGTGGAAAAACGCAAGAGATAAGTTTAGTAAGTTTAGCTAGTTCGTGATTGTTCCTCTTGCATTGTGGCGTGGAATAACATAGCACAGACCGCGCTAGTATAAATCAAAAGTGATGGCAGCAACTCTGCGACAAGCTGACGGTGACATATTGCCGCGAGGGTATACACGGGGAAGTGTCCGCATGTGTCCACGACAACGAGTGCAACATCGCGGCAGCCAACCCTCCCGGACTTATCGGTTAACGGTTATTAATCATTAAAGGGCGTTGGTTAACGGTCATAAAAAAATCCAAAATGTGCATCCCTAATAGCAGCAGTAACGTTGATGTGGGCTTAGACGAAACCAACTCACTAAAGTATTATCACCAAGCAGACTGAGAGCAGGGTGGACATCCAACCTGACCAACCACAGGCTGATGAGGGGCAGGGGGGCAGCTGAGGGGGTTTCACCTGAGGAGGAGGAGCTACCAGTGAGTGACAACGACATCAAACCAGAGCATTAAACAGGTTACGGTTCTGGATCTGTGGTGTGATGATGAGAAATATGTGGCTGTCAAAACCAACACTTAACTACCAAACATGACAGTTATAAATATATAAGCAGCACAAATGGCTGCAATGTCATCTTCACCTCTGCAAAAATCATCCAGTTTAGGCTCTTTACGATCAAGAACAAAAGTCTTTTCCAGTGTTTTCCATTTTGGCATTACAGTGATCCCTTATTTTTCGTGGTTAATGGGGACCGGCGCCCCCCGAGCCTCAATAACGTGTTTAAAATATGTTTAAAAACTGCAAAGGAGTAGCGAAACAAGACAAAGGCTCAACTGTGGTCTTTCTGTTTCCTTCACAGCCTCTGGTCTCTGAACCGTAGTAAACAAACTGCTGGTATTGTGCTATTTTTAGCTCGTAATTAGCGGCTAACGCGCTAACAACAACAAAAGAAACAGTCCAGTTTTCTCTGCATGGAACGAGCACTTTATTCTGGCACTGCAGGAACTTGTAACATCACTGCCGTCCCACGACACACACACTACATTACCCATAAGGCCACCTTCTTAAAGGGGCCTAGGCTGGCTCACAACATTTCTGCGCTGCGAGAGAACGCGCACAACATCCTGTGATGATTCTGCAATTTTTTTCTTGATTTTTTTTTTTTTATTATATTATATATTTCTGAAAAATCCGTGAATAACTAAAACCGCGGAACTTAAAGCGTGAATTGGCGAGGGATCACTGTATTTATCCTTTTCTTCTCTTTCATGGTGCTGGTGGGTTAATGTCTGTGGAACAGGCTACAAATGTTGTTTGAAGGATGATTGGTTGAATTGGTTCCCTAACTAATCACAACAGCACTGCATGGAGCAATTTAATTTAAAAACCAGTATAACGTCAGAGTCCTACAGTAGTATTTACTAGGTAGTCTGGTGGTTGGTGGGTTCAGTTTCCAGTGTTGTAATATGTTGTTGTGTCCCTTTTTAGTCATTGTTTTCTCTCTATCCAAAAAAAGTCCACTTGAAAATCGTTTAAAAAGATGCTGATATGACATATAAAACATAACCTGCTAACTACTGCTGACCAGATGGTGACTAATCTACTCTGTTGGGTTCATAAATGTGTAAATCTGATTCTGATGGAGTCAGTGCCTCAGCAGCCATGAATCTCAACCACATGTCACTGGTTATGAGACATTATTTAGATTTACATTGTTTACAGATCAGTTTCATTTCAAGCAGAAAAGGGTTTTACATAAATGTATAGTTTATAAAGCTACTTTGTCATCTTTGAGTCCTCTTTCTGGGTTTTTGGGTCACTCTAGCAGAATATTAAAATTAAAAAGCAGGTTAATTCTGACACAGAATAGACCTAAAAAGATAAAAATGTAATTGGATTGAGGAAAACCAAATCTGTTTTATTCTTGTCTGTAGTCTGGGTGTCAAATAATCTGATTATCCATCTGTGAGCGGTGGGATAATCTATTTAAAATTATTCCTAAATTCCACTGATACAACTTTCCACCAGTGGTTCAGAAGTGTTTTCAGGTTTTGGTTAAAATGAACGGACAGTTATTATCTGTCTGTTTACTGACCCCTGCTGGCCGGTTACAGAAACAACCTGAAAACAATGAGGGTTTAATGTCGTTTGTTCCAACTTCGTCGACAGAAAACCTTCAATCACGTGGAGTCACTGAACAGACGGATGAGCAGTGAAAAAAAAAAACAAGCAGACATCTTTATTAAATTCCTCCACATTACACACACAGATAGCTGCATAAGAAAACATCTAGCTCATCTTCAGTTCAAATACGTCAGGAAGTTTATGATGGAAGAGTACAATAAAATAAATACACGTCGGTGAGGGAGACTGTTTCTCAAAGGGGAGAAAAAGTGCCGAAATGATGAGTCAGTTTGGAAAAAGTGCTGTATTTCTCTGAAGAGCAGGCAGACCGGATGAAACCAGAAGCTACTGATGACACTAAACAACTGGGAGAGAGACTGGTCTCACTGGGAAACATTCAACAAACGAATGTTTCCTGTTAGAACGTTCAAAAGGCACCGCTGGTGAATGAACAGAAAAAATACTCTACGATACGTCCTGACAGAAAATACTGACGTCCATCCGGTGACGTCTCTGTCCGACAGGTGAAGTGTCATCAGGTGTTAGCTTGGTGTTAGCTTGGTGTTAGCCTGGACGGCTGCCGTCGCTGCTCGCCTGAGAAACATCAGCTACGGTACCTCTCCTCACGTTAATGCCACCTGTTCCCGCCGCTGGGCGCTGGGACGAGGGTTCACAGTCAACACGTACGATAAAAAAAAGAAGAAGACTAAACTCATAACGAAAGCGTCGGCCGCTGGTTGAAGAGGAGGAAGTTCCTCTTCCTTCCTCTTTCTGCCGTGAATGAAAGCAGCCGCTCAGGAAGGAGGGAATGAAAAGAGGATTCGGGGAGTAACAGAGGACTGATGCCTCTTTCCTTTCAGTCTTTCCTCTCTCTTTCTGTCCATTTCCCTTTTTCGGGCCGAGTATCTTCCACCAGCACACCGGACCGAGTCCTGCGACACCTGTTGCACTTTAGCTTTCTCTTTTGTTTTTTGTTTTTTTTTTTAAGTTTGGAAAAGAAAATCATTTTTTTTAAGAAAAGGGTGTCACAGTCCGATAAGAGTGAAATTCAACGATTACATAGTCCCTTTACGACAGATTCCTGATGCTTGCGTGTCCTTGTCTCGTGTCCAGGCGTCTCTAGACGAAGGCCTCCGGCAGGTCCGAGCCGTTGATCTTGATGTAGATCTTGGCGTCGTCTGCTTTCTGCTGCTGCTCCTTCAGGAGCGTCCGTCGGTAGCAGATCAGGTAGAGCGGCAGCATGAAGCCCAGCATGCTGAGGACCAGGAGTCCGATGTTCACCTGCGGGACGACAGCACACTTTAGTAAAGACCGGCGAGCGTCTCGCCGGCGCGCCAATGTTCGAGCGTGTTCGTGTTCCCACCCAGAACGGGTCTCCTCCCAGCGGTCCCATCATGGCCAGGAACAGGGGCTGCTGCAGCAGGGCGAACACGGCGCTGACCAGCGACTGCATCCCCGTCAGGCTGCCGAACTGTGAGGAGGGATACCTGAGGAGACAGGTGAGGTCAGGCGAGGTCAGGAGAGGTCAGGTGAGTGACGCGTTTTGAAAAGGTGGAGGCTACACTCACACGGCGGCGTAAAGGCCCCCGACGGCCGAGTGGATGAACCCCCTCACCACGGTGTGGAGGACGAAGGACACGATCTGAGGACGAGACACGGCAGAAGATCATCAGCACAACAGAATCACGATGAATCGCATTGTATACGCAAAATCAAATAATGTATTCAAAAGTAGTGTAAAGGTCACTTTTATTTAAATGTTCTGCTGCCATATGAACTAAAGTGTCATAACATTTGTTGTTCAAACACTTTTAACATCAGCACTTGTCAGTAACACATATTTAGTGTAAATCTCATCTTAAAAATGTAAAATTAAATAAAGCTTATTGCCACTGCCAGGGCATTAATGTCATCCTGTTTTTATGAAAAATTGAAAAAAAAAATCTACAAACAAAATCCAACAAAATGATTGTGTCTCAGCACAATCAGAACATTAAAACAGGTAATTTCTGAGGTAACAGCAGAAACTTTTAACGGGGAGTTCAACTTGTCAGTTGTTACAAATAACCTTGTTTCTGTTGAATCCTCCGTCTGGGAGAACTTTAAAATGAAAATGTCCACGTTAAAGTTCAGTAACTTTATCAATCCATAATTATCTGTGTATCATTTGTTTTTTTTCCATTTTTGATTGTCAATCAAAAATTAAAAAAAATTAAAAAGTGACTTTTTATTTTTATTTTTTAATCTAACACAAAAAAAAATTTTTTTAAAAATGCCTGTTTTTTTCTAATATTTCAATTTTAGCAAACAGGCCACGGGACTGAATTTGTTTTTAATATTTTATTGCCTGGTTTACGTGACCCAGAAATGGCTTTGTTTTATAATGGAGGACTGGACTTTCTGTTGTCATTACACATCTGTGCCACTAGATGGAGCCGCACTGCAGTAACCAGCTAGAGAACAGCAGGACAGTGAACACATGGAGCAGATCTGATGGAACATGGAGGAATGACAGCAAAGTTTTGTTCCAGTCCAGAATTTTTTTTTTCAGACAGAATTGTTAATATTTCTACCTGAGTTGCTACCTGAACTGTAAAGTTCACTGATTTTTACCGTTCTCCATGTCTGTTTTAGCTTTTCCTTATGTTTACCTGCCAATTATTTTCTGGTTCCGCCGCAGCCAGAAACAGACTTTTCAAAACAAAAGCATGTGAGCAACATGCGTTAAAATAAATGTCAGCGTTAATAAATTAATGTGTTAACGCAATAATAACGCATTAACTTCTAATTTTAAAATAAGATAAAATAAAATATCTTTCTGCATGGACAGATGTTTCACTACACTCCAGTAATTCAGTGTTTATCTTTCTGATATTTGGTACCAAACTTGTCCAACAGTCAGAGCGTTTGTAGAAAAAGTAGCCGTGAAGTTTAACGGTGTTGAGCCACCTGGCTCAGGCTGCTCTCTCACCTGCAGAGGGAGGTTGGGCACCAGGCAGGTGATCCCAAAACCCACCAGGAGCACGTTAGTGAGGACGAACGCTCGCAGGGCGTTGGTCACCTTCTGCATCTTCTTGCTCCTGCGCTTCTTCTTTGTTTCGCCCCTGCAGGCGAAAAAGAGGAAATGACATCATCAGGCGCCGATGTCACAACTTCACACTTGCTGAAAGTGCGGACTGACACACCTGTGAACAGAGCGGCACCTGGATCTGTCACCAAAAACACTTCATCCTGCTGCCCTGACTAAAATAGACTGAACATGACTCTCAGTGTCGCTGCCGTTAATGAAGCAACACCTTAAATTTAATGCTGTTATTAACTCTAAATTAAAGTTTTGATCTCGGTCACATGACGGGAGCACAGCATCTCTGATTCACATCCCTGCTCGCCTTGGCCTTAAACCTGTGGAGCTGTCAGTGAGCAGATGTGGGTGCAGATGTGGATGCAGATGTAGATGCAGATGTAGATGCAGATGTAGATGCAGATTTAGATGCAGATGTGGATGCAGATATGGATGCAGATACATATGTGGATGCAGATGTGGGTGCAGATATGGATGCAGATGTGGGTGCAGATGCAGATTAGATGCAGATTTAGATGCAGATGTGGATGCAGATGTAGATGCAGATTTAGATGCAGATGTTGATGCAGATATGGATGCAGATGTGGATGCAGATATGGATGCAGATGTGGGTGCAGATGTAGATGCAGATGTGGGTGCAGATGTAGATGTATATGTTGATGCATATGTGGATGCAGATGTAGATGCAGATGAGGGTGCAGATGTGGATGCAGATGAGGATGCAGATGTGGATGCAGATGTGGGTGCAGATGTGGATGCAGATGTGGATGCAGATGAGGATGCAGATGTGGATGTAGATCTGGATGCATATGTGGATGCAGATGTAGATGCAGATGTGGATGCAGATGTGGGTGCAGATGTAGATGCAGATGTGGATGCGGATGTGGGTGCAGATGTAGATGCAGATGTAGATGCAGATGTGGATGCAGATGTGGGTGCAGATGTAGATATAGATGTGGATGCGGATGTGGGTGCAGATATAGATGCAGATGTAGATGCATATGTGGATGCAGATGTGGATGCAGATGTGTGAGGTGAAGGGTGGAGGCGGGGCATTCATCCGTCATGGCGGCGACCTTCTCAGGTTTCACTCACTTGCTGAAGGGATCCTTGTCGTCCTCGCCGTCGTCGCAGTCCTTCAGCTTCCAGTCCATGATCTGACCGATCACTGGCGTGGTCATCAGACACAGCAGCTGCAGGACGCCGAAGATGGAGGAGTAGAGGCTCACTGAGGACCAGTGGGGGAAAAATACAGTTGATGAAAGAGTAGGGAACACGGAGAAAAGCTTCTGAGGCAGGAAAGAGAGGTTAAAATGTTTTAAGGGACAAAACAACTCTACGGTTACTCTGACAGCGCTGGTTAATAATTAGTTCAGGGCATTAGAGCCACATTGAGCAGAAGAACTGCTTGTTCAAATGTCAATAAGACGCCATTATGAGGGGGATTTACGGCTGGTATGGTGCTCTGAGCTGGAAGGTGAGTTAATGAGTGCAGCTAATGGTACCTGGAGGTTTCAGATTAAAGCTAAATGGCAGCTGAAGGATGGGTTATTATCGTGGAGGACAGTACGAGCTGTGAGCTCCGCGGTGAATTTAAATACGGGTTAAACTCTAACAGCTTGGCGCTCCTGCAGGCTACAGAGCTGGAAGGTTTTCTTCTTACCCACTTCCATCTTTTCCACTGAAAAGTCAGTTAGATGGAGTCAGTCCAGTTGGTTTTAAGAGACGACACACGGTTCATGTTCTCATGTTTGCTCGTTTAAGCGCACCGGCGGACTCATCTGTGGAAAAACCCACCTGCGTTGAGGTCTCCGTCGCTGAGCGACTCCAGGACGCTGTTCATGGCCCCCATGTAGAAGAGGAGGCGGAGCTGAGTGATGCACATGGTCATCGCGCTGAGCATGAAAATGGGACTCGAGATGCTTTTCAGGAAGGACTGGGCTGGAGAGGAGGAAGAGGAAGTCAGATTAAAGCCCCTCCCACTCACACCTGAGATAGAGGCCAGAGGCTTCTTCCTGGCGCGGCGCTCTTACACTCCTCCTGGGGCTTGCAGTCCATTTCCAGGTCCATGGTGGACAGGCAGAGGTTGCGCCCGTCTTTGCCGACAACCTCCTTCTGCTTCACGTTGGTGCTCACGCTGAGGCGGCGGCCCACCGTGGTCACTTGCTGGTAAAACTTCTTCCCGGTGATTTTGTGGTCGAAGCCCAGCCAGCTGAACTTGATCTTCACCCTGAGGAGGAGAACAGAGGCTCAGCGTCTCCACGTTTACTGATGTCTAAGCTAACGTTACTGGTCTCTGCGATACTGACGTGTAGTCCATGTCCTCCGGTCCTGGGAACGGCTCCAGGGGCCAGTTGAAGAAGCAGTTGAAGAAGACCAGGCCGGCGCAGGCAGCCCAGACCACCAGGATGGAGATGAAGGAAATGCCGAAGTCATAGATCACCTGCGCACAAAAACGTTAAATGCAGATTGCAGCGAAGACGAGAACCTCAGAAACCAGGAAGTGTTGCTGCTGGATCCATTAAAAGCTGCAGCTTCTTCTGGAAAAATGTCAGTTAAACCAATATTTTAAGATTTAAAATAAGCTGACACCGCTTTGAAGTGCATAATGACAATAAACTACATCTCCCATCATGCATTTTGTCGTTACCCACAATGATAACGGTAGCTATGAGCAAGATGGTTTTTCAGAACTGATGAACTTAAGAAAAACGTTAACAAACTAACCCTAACATGTCCAAGAAAAGAGAAATTGATGCACAAGGAAGACAGTTTCATGAACGACGGGAAAACAATTACAAGTTTTTACGTCTGACTTTCCAGATGACAGTTTTTAATGAACGCCACAGCTGGAAATCCATAAACAGATGTACCATTTAAACCGACAGATGGGCAAATGGAAGAGAGGTTGTATTACTTTAGGATTTTTCCTACCTTGACTCCAGGGAAGGTGACGGCGGAGGAGGCGTAGGATCCGATCATCAGGGCGATGAACGTTGAACGTAGGTTTCCGAACATGTTGGGGAGCTGGAGGAAGAGAGAAAAGACGGGAAAGAGAGCAGTTAGGCTCCCGGCTGATCACATGACCTCCGGCTCCTGTTGAACTCTCAGAACAATTAAGTTTGCAGAAAGTAAAAGTACGAGGAGAGAGTATAACTCATCAAGATCACAGCGAGTCAGAGGCAGAGGACAGACTGGGGTCACCAGGGAGATGATGCCTGACGATGCTGAGGTCAGAGGTCAGAGGTCAGAGGCGGAGCCAGTGAGCCAGCAGATGAGGAAGATAAAAACCCAGCGAGAGCAACGTGAAACAGACACACAGCTGTCCAGCACACGACACAAAGACGCCGCTGAGGCGGTTTCAAATGTGGAAGAGACAGAAGAGTTCATCTCTCCTTTGTTTACACCCTTTGGTCCAATTTGAGGAGGAGTGAAATGAAGTTGAAGGGAAAAACACCAGCGAGACAAAGCCTTTGACGAGCTGTCCTGTCTTCAACAGACAGACGCTTGTTGTTGCTCAGTCAGTTACATAACTGTTGATGTGGTGGCGTGTGCACCCTTTTCACAGTATTTCCCAGCAGCACCATCATTCAGGTGCCGGTCAAACTGCTCCAGTGGGTTTAAAATAGAGGTGCACAATAACTATCGACCCGATAACTATCGGGCCGATAATTATCGGGCCAATAACAGGAAATTAAGACATCATCCCGATAAGTCCGATATCACGATGAATAGCCCCGATAACATATATATTTCTGTCAACACAGCAGTGCCTCGCTCCCTCTGAGCCTTGAATGACCAGCAGTGAATGTTATGTTCAAGTGACGTTCAAGTAATCAGAAAAACGATTACTCAATAAGGAAAATCAAGAATACCCCCTCATGCCAGAAAACAACTAGTTAACTCGGTCATCATTTTGGTAGTTGCTGACTTTAATTGATATTCGCAGTATTTCCCCACATGTTACACATAAAAAAGAAAAAAATATAAAAAGAACGACTAGCAAACGAGGGAACGGAGGAATTTACGTTACACCTTGAATGCAGCCTGCAGCACAGCGCTGATCACAACAAACATGGCGGCGTGGAACTTCGTTAAAGTTTCAGAAGAAGATAGTTTGGTGGTTATTTGTGACGAATCCTCCGAGTGAATTCTACGAGGAGGGAAGCACAAGCTATAATACGTAAAACCTGATCAGCCACCTACAACATAATCACTTCCATGGAGCTTTGAAATCGCACTAATGTGAGCTAACGGAAGCTAATGCTAACGTGCACAAGCCAGCAGCAGTCTCCCCTCCCCTCATTCCTCTCATCTAAAGCTTCCATGAGATAAAAAAACCAAAAAAATCACTGAACCTCATTTACTTTAATTAAAGGTATTAATTTAAATGGGACCACAAGTCAAAATCGTTTAAATGTAAATCATTTTCAGTTTGTTATTCTGATGCATGTATTTCCATCAGTTCAAGGAGCCTTTATTTTTTATATCAGTCAGTAATGAACCTTATTTAAGTTGATGTGAGATATCAAATAGGTTTGTTTGATAGCTTTACGAAAATGTTTGAGAGGCTTGACAATAGTTTTTCAATGGAAAAAATAAATATCTGTTCATTTAAAGAATCCAAACTATTTTTGATTTTGTTCATAGTATTGATGTAATGATCTTAGGTATATGTGTGTGTTATCGGTTATCGGTATCGGCCTTTAGGAGCTGAAAGTTATCTGTATTGGTTTTAAAAAACAGTTATGGTGCATCTCTAGTGTTAAAGGTTATAAAAGTGCTATCAGCTGCTGGATGAGCGTGAGGTGGAGACGTTTCTGGCTCAGGGACGCTGGCAGGCAGCCAGGTGAGGCTGCTGTTACCCAACCGCCATGATCAGCTGAATACGAGCGCCTGGAGCTCCGTGGAGAGAGCTGGCTTCTGTCTAATGATTAACCCAACAACGACCCTTTAAGTGTCCCGCGTTGGCAAGGAGATGAACTTAAGCAAGCTGCGAGGGTAAAAAACAACCTGTGTAGAGACTGTGGAGGCTCCGGTGTGACATCATGGCTGCAACTAACGAGACATTTATGTGGATGCAACAAATAGCACATGAGAGATGAAAGACAGAAATGGTTGTTTCTGCAGAGATTTACTGGAGTAGAGGGCCGTCTCTACTGGGAAGCGTCACCATGGAGGAGCCCTGGACTCCCGGGGGAGTCGCCGCGGGCTGAGCTGACGGCGAGGGGAGGGAGCAGCACGGGGAACAGCAGGGGGAGGAATGCTAATGAATGGCAAAGCATCAATCCTATGACCTCTGGAAATAATGCTGTTTTTCTCTCTGCTCCCCTGCTCGAGGGTTTGGGAGAAGAACCGGTTACGTGACGAACATCACAGCCGTTCATCCGTTATCTGGGACGTATCAGCGCAGAGAAACGTTAAAACGATTCATCACAGATCAGTTCAGAGAAGTCTGAATTTGCCAAATTGAGCCGCCGGATTAACTGGGGAATAAGTACAAGCAACATGAAGATTTCTCAAAGGGATGCAAAAAGGGCCAGTAATCAGTCATAAGAGCCCAATCGAAGGCAGAGCTGTTGCTCTAATAAAGAGCTCTGTGGGCGAAGGTGAAAACACTGAGGACAACGTGCTTCACATACCGATGAAAGCAAAACCCCCGCAGGCACAATTACAGGCAGGGAAAAGCAAACAATAGATTTTAGTCACTGATAATAAAACCAGTGAATGATGAAGGAGTGAAAATACGTCAGCAGACGGGCTTTTACCTCTGCACGAGACAGAAACACATTCAACCTTCACAGAGACGAGATAAACGGTGAAAACGGTGAAACCGAACTGAAGTGGGAACCGTTAATGAGTAGGGTTGGGAATCGAGAACCGGTTCCAGTAGAGAACCGGTTCTCTACAGGAACCGGTTCCTGTAGAGAACCGGTTCCGTGTGTTTCAATTCCATGGAATTGTTTGGCAGTTTATCCAGCGATTCTCTTATCGATTCCAACCAGCACGAATCTCATGTAATTTACGCAAGTTACGCACAGTCAATTCCTGAAAGCACTTACGTGATTAAGTTACGTCGGTTTAGCACGCGCATTGGAGTTGTAAACAACAATGGCGCCCACCAGGTTCAAACGCTCCAAAGTTTGGCTTCACTTCACCAAAGAAAGATGGCGACAAGGCAACTAGCAGTCATTGCAAAGTGGAGATAACAGCGTCGGGAGGGAACACGGCTAACATGCAGAAACATTTGAACACACAACATGCGATAACGAGTGTCGTGTTATCGTGTATCGTGATCACCTCTGGTAACTCTGGTAAGAAGCTATCCCGCTGCCTATGTGCTTCTTTGTAAAACACGCTATAACATTAACGCTATGCTATTAAACGAATGCCTTCTGCATTACATTTAGAAGATGACCGTGATGAGAGAGAGAGTCTGGCTGGTTCAGAGGCTGGAAGACATGATTATTTTACTGCTAAAGAATTGTTAATTCTTCATAGTATTGCAGATTTGTACTATGAACTGTTTCGTTGTATTTGATAGTATTTATCTTTCTTTATTATTATTTTTGAGTGCTTAGTGAGCTCATATATCCTTTTAAAAGGGAGATTTTTTTTCATTTCTATTAGGAAAACTCTGTTAGTAAAATGTTCCACATTCTTGTGTATTTGTACAGTTACATATTACAACAGTTAACACGTTATCCAGGCTTTGGGCCTCTTTTGACCTCGCTGTTGAGTTTGTAAGGTCGTGACTTCTAAGTTAAAAAAAAATGATGCTAATAAAACTGTTAGTTCTCCTTTTTCCCCAAATTACAATCGATAAGAGAATCGAATCATTAAACAGTATCGATAATGGAATCGGAATTGGAAAAATCTTATCAATTCCCATCCCTATTAATGAGCCCTTTCATGTTCTGAATCAGCCTCACTTGTTTCTGTTGGAGGCTGGTTCACCCGCGGAAACACCGAGTTCAGAGTCGGAGAGGAAAACAAAGAGGAAGGAGGCTGGAATGCAGAGAGAAGAGCAGGGAGCAGACACATCTGGACAAACATCAGCCGGAAGGTGCGGAGGCTCCGCAGCCACGACTCACTGTGAGGGAGGTGAAGGTCATGCACATGCCCCCGAAGCCGTTGAAAGTCAGCGCGATGAAGATCAGGACGGAGAGATCTGCGAACGACAGACACGTGTTGGTTTGTAGCTCGGAACAAAGCGAGCTTCTGCGTCCGGGTTCGGTCGGTGGGACTCACCGTTGGGCTTGTAGGCTCCGTAGGCGATGAGCAGACAGGAGAAGCCGAAGCAGGTGCTGAAAACAGACGAGCATGCCGTTGGTTTCGCTGAACTCCTACGTATTCGTGGAAACAGTTTGGGGTCCGTCTCCCCCCTTTATTTGCTCACCTGCCCAGCAGCCGGAGCTTGCGAGGTCCGTATTTGTCCATGACGATCCCCAGCGGCAGCGTGATGGCCGACAGCAGGAAGGAGCCCACTGTGAAGGCCAGGTTCAACATCTCGTCCTGTTCCTTGCAGATGAGCCAGCCGTTCATTCCTCAGGGGGCCGTCGGCGGGGACGAGGGGCCTCATCTCCACGCCGTCCCCCAGACCCACCGCGGGCCCCTCGTTCTCGTAGTAGTCGGCGTACTCGTCGGACTCCGGCGTCGCCTGGAGCTGGGATGAGTTGTAGCTGGAGCTGTTGCCTGAAGCGAGACGTACAGGTCCATTTATTCATTTTTGATGACGCACTCACACAAAACAAAAGTCCCTTCTTCCATAAGGCTCATGTGAAATGTTTCGCCGTTTATTCACAGGATCGTGACACATTGGCACGTGGAGGGCGCTGCAGAAATAACACGTGTCAGCGTATAATCTGCAGGAACAGCAGGAAAAAAAAAAGAGGAAGCGAAGACATGAATATAAATGTTGAGTCAGGACGTTAAAGTTTAAGATGCTGTTTGGGTTTTTATTGATGCCGTAGAACGACTGGCATCATTATCAGAACCTGCAGGGAGAAGTCCAGGTCCTGGAGGACGGGAGCAGCAGTTTCTACACTGCAAATTATTTGGTTCTTACCAAGAAAAAATAATTTGCATTTAGAAGCGTTAGATATTTTTTCTTGTTTTAATTTATTAGTATAATCTTATATCAAGTAAAACTTTACTTTTTTGTCTCAAACAGGCAGGGAATCCTAAAATGAGACAATTAACACTTAAAATAAGATATAACGATATACAATAACAAACTATACCACATGTGTCAAACACAAGACCCGCGGGCCAAATATGGCCCGCCGCGTCATTTCATGTGGCCCTCGAGAGCTTGGGCATTACTGGCTTAAATTTTAAACCAATATTTTAAGACTTAAAATAACCTTACGCCGCTTTAAAGCGCATATCGACAATAAACTACATCTCCCATCATGCATTTCGTCGTTACCCACAACGATATCGGCAGCTATGAGCAAGACAATTTTTCGGAACTGATCGACTTAAGAAAAACAAACTAACCCCAACATGTCCAAGAAAAGAAAAATTGATGCACAAGGAAGGTAGTTTCATGAACGATGGGGAAACAATTACAAGTTTGTATCTCAAGGTGAAATAACAGTATGTCTACGTCGGTGTTTTGACAGCAAACAGGGAGCTAAGTATGCTAAATTTAGCCTCCAAGAAAAACAAAGAACCGCTTCCGCTTCTAAAACCAAGGAAATGGATACTCTTACAGCCACAAACTCTGAGTTTAATATAATAATGACTTAAATATTTGAAACTTGAACACATAATAAATACAGAAATTGTTATTTCACATTTATAATAAGGTGTAGTTTAATATATTTAGATTTTCATTGCATTTTGTTTTTTTCACTTGTTTTGAGTCGCTTTTTCCTTAGTTGTAGTGTTTTTAATCTTCTTTGAAGACCCTATTTTTTTTGCAGTGGGACATCTGCATCTCTTTGGGACTTCCCTCCCTCCGGAGCATCGGCCGCGTGATTACGTTCACGTTCACGTGAGGCGGGAAAGTGGCACTGCGGCGTGAAACACCCTGACGCACATCAGAACAAGGTGCCAGAATCTTCCTTCTGAAACCAGATGAGGCGCCCCGCCGGTGCCCCTCCGACGGGCACGTGAGGCCTGCGGCACGTGCCAACGTCGGGCGCTGCTGAACGAGGCCGAGAGGAGGAGGAGCTTTTGTTCACGTTGAACGCTGGAGCAGAAGAGCGTTTCGACACGCCGCCGCTGACGCTGCTGCGGTAAAAACGACCACAGCTTCCTGTCAGCTGTGACTCTGGGTCAAGAGTCAGAGTCAGAGATTCAACCGTCCCTGTGTGTCGTATCTTTACTGTCTCCCCCCACAGGTGGCAGATTTCTGCTGCTCATCACTTTGCTATCAGTCCCCCCCCCCCCCCCCCCCCCCGACCCTTTATCGCTGAACTTTAAACTTCCATTTTAGCAGCAATAAAAGCCTGACGCAGGCCTCCTTGTTCCCAGTTCACACGTCACATGTCTGAAAACGGCTGAGCTGGGTTTTTTTTCTTCCCTCTTATGTCATCAGAATGAGATAAGGAGGTCGCGGAGGTTCTCCAGGACATTGCTGCTGCTTTGACGTTTGTAGGTAAATCACGAGCGACGCGTCAAGCTCAAATTCGGCAAATTAAAACAGAGCGCCAGATGTTCAAAACAGCCCCGTCTACCTGAGAGACGGAGCAGGTAGACGGGAGACAGAAAACAGCCAATACTCTGGTGTCTGTGGGATCGACGGGTCCAAAGTCTGTCCTGATTCCTGCCGAACACTCCCAACCTGACTGAAGCCGGTCCGACTGTGCATCAATGCCACCTTTGTACTGGAAAACACAGAGTACCTGACGGACCTGGAAGAGGGTCGGAGCAGATGGAGCAGCTCATCTCCGACTCCAGCACCTACTGGGACACTTTAATTTATGTGATCGGGTTTAGTTTCTGCTCTGCTCACAGAAAACAACAGCTCTTTCTGAGGAATGGAGGATTGCTCCTCATCATCAACTTTGCTGTAAAAGTTAGGTATAATATGTGTTGGGAGGGCAAGCCGAAGACCATCAGCCTCTTCTAAGTTCAGAGTAAACAAAGTGAACGCAGCAATAAAACGGCCTTAACTCACCTTCATCGTTGCAGAGGTAGGAGTAGAAACCCTCGGACTTGAGCATGATGAGGAGGGAGCCCCATCCCAGCAGCACGGCGGAGAAGAGCAGGTTCTCAACGATGGCAGACACCGCCATCCACCAGCGCCTGGCGAAGGCTGTGGCCAGCGTCGGAGCCATGGTGGACAGACGGACGTTAAAGAGCCGCAGGAGAGAAATCTGGAGACGAAGCTGCAGGAAGAGTGGCGAGAAGCTCCCTGACTGGCGCTGAGGATGAAGGGTGAGGGATCACTTATCTGTGAAGAGGGGGGGGGGGGGGGGGGGGGAGGGGGGAGCTTGTACTGTAAGCCTATCAGTTCAGTCTCTGAAGGACAGGAAGGTTTGGCTTTAAAAGATCACAAGATAAATCAGTTAACCTCCCACATAATGGCCCTTTAGTGTGTGAAACGAGGTGCTGATGTCAGGAAACGAGTCTCAGTTTACTCACTAACAGACGCGATCAAAGCTGCTCAGAGGAACAAACTTTCAACGCTGGAACAAAGATTTAACTGATGGGATGAAGTCTGGACATTAAAGACAAAAAACAACAACAAAAAAAACCTCCATGGTGGCGTCACAGAGTTTCTGTTGTTCAGTAAACTGGTCTGAACTGGACTCAGGAAGAAACTGGGACTCCCTCGTTACTGTCTCAACACCCCCCCACCCCCCCCCCACCCTCTGCCTAAATGTCCTCTCATGCTCATCCAACCGCAGCCTTTCTCTGCAATTACTGCTGAGCATCCCAGAAATAAAAGAGCCGTCGAACCCACAAACAGATCAGGCAGAGCGGCCAAATACTTTCCTTTCATTCACTTACAAGCACACAAACACACCGCAGCGCACAGTCTGGACGGCCGGGACAGTAAGAGTGTGACTGGATTACCACGTCCCCGCTTTGATTAAAGACGAGAAAGAAAAAGTTTCTGAGTTTCCTCACCTCTTCTGGCTGCAGCAGCGCTCCACTGCACCCACCTCCTCTGTCGCTGTCTCAGTTGACTCTCAGTGGCGAGTTGTCATTGAAAGTCCTCATTTATACCATCAGGAGGTCGCCACAGGGCGCCCCCTGCAGGCCTGCGGCGGCGCAGCAGCCTGTGTACGGTCTTATCTCTGAGATAACATCATAATAGCAGTAATAACACGTCCGCTGGCTGCAGCAGAGCAACGTGAGTCTGGAAATCGTCCTCATCCTGCCTGTGATGAGGGTTTGATTCTGTCGCTGATTACTCGGCGGGAAGCGTGAACACGCGTGTGAGTGGAAAGGATTTTATCACAGCGGACAGGCTGAGCCTGAAAACACGCACCTCCGCAGGTATCAGCAGCTCCTGGATCGATGGCGGGTATCGACGGAGCCACGGGTCACGCTGGAGGCTGACGCAGGTTCTGTCACCACGACAGCCGTCAGCGCTTGTTTATTTCACTTTGTTTCCTGGATGTTTCCCGCTCCAGAGCTCTGAAGCAGTCAGCGTCGTGAAATTAATGAATTCAGTCACTTCTGCGCTGGTGTGAGTCATGTTTTATCCACATGAGTGTTTAGTTTCACAGCTGAGACTTCAGAGTTCAGACACGTCGGTCATCATGAAGTCTGAACATCTCTGATCTTAAAGTTTGAGCCTCAGCTAACACTTAGAAACTTAGAAGGTTGAGAACAATAGGACCCAAAAATAAAGAAACAATGTTTTCTTGTTTTCCAGTTTGAACGCTGGCCTTTGTCCTGACTTCCAGTGGACTCTGGTTCAGCTGTGATCAATATGCAAATCAATCAGTGGATGAGCAGCATAAACACTGATATGCTAGTTTCTGTTACTGTGGTCAAATTCCTGGACTGAAGTTAACAAAAAAAAAAAAAAAAAGCCTTTATCACATCTTCAATTTGTGATTCTAAAAAAGAAACTAAAAGAGCAAATCAATGAGTCCCAGTTCATCAGATAGATCTATCTGCCCTCATTAAACACTCATTTACTGATTCATTACAAACAGGCGCATCAAACGCAATCAATCAGTCGTGCATTGTTTTATTCCACACATCTTATCACACGCACTTATTGATCTGATTAGTTTTGTTACGAAAGGATGCTTGTGATGCAAATGTGACCAGAAACAGTCAAGAATCTGGATGTTATGTTCCTGTAGATCAGATGTTTCTGAGATGATTGATCATCTCCTCTGATAATAATCTGGAGCCCTTAATGGCACATCTCACTGTTTTCTTAGAAAAAAACTATCAAACCAAATAATCACATGTTTGAAATGAGCTCAACTTCAACCAAATACACCTTTAAAACCTTTTTTATATGCAAATAGTCAGTCATCTTTCTGGAGCAACAATCTTCACTATTTAAAGTTCATTTAAGTACAATTTCCATCACTATAATATTTGACTGGTTTAGCTCATAATAATGTTTTTATCATGGCTGGGCAAGTTAACGCGTTATTAGCGCATTAATTTATTAACGCCAACATTTATTTTATCGCACGTTAACGCATGTTGCTGACATGCTTTTGTTTTGAAAAGTCTGTTACTGGCTGCTGCGGAACTGGAAGAGAATGCGGAACATGCGTAAACATGCGGAAAAGCTAAAACAGACATGGAAAACGGTAAAAATCAGTGAACTTTACAGTTCAGGTAGAAACTCAGGTAGAAATATTAACAATTCTGTCTGAAAAAAATTATAATTCTGGACTGCAACAAAACTTTGGCGTCATTCCTCCATGTTCCATCAGATCTGCTCCATGTGTTCACTGTCCTGCTGTTCTCTAGCTCAGGGGTGCCCAATTCCGGTCCTCGAGGGCCGCTGTCCTGCAGGTTTTGCATGTTTTCCTGCTTTAACACACCTGATCCTAATTAACGGCCATCATTATCTTGTCATCAAGGTCAGCACATGTCTGTTAATGACACAGTCACTTGTATCAGGGTGTGAAGACGGAGGGAGACATCTAAAACCTGCAGGACAGCGGCCCTCGAGGACCGGAATTGGGCACCCCTGCTCTAGCTGGTTACTGCAGTGCGGCTCCATCTAGTGGTACAGATGTGTAATGACAACAGAAAGTCCAGTCCTCCATTATAAAACAAATTCAGTTCTGTGGCCCGTTTTTTAATTTCATATTTTTGATCCAAATCTAAAATTGAAATATTAAAAAAAAAAAAAAAAAAAAAAAAAAAAAAAGCTTTTTGGGTTTTTTTTTTGTGTGTTAAATTAAAAAATGAAAAACGTAATAAAATGTCACTTTTTAATTTTTTAAAATTTTTGATTGACAATTGAAAATTGAAAGAATGATTGATACACAGATTGATAAAGTTACTGAACTTTAACATGGACATTTTCATTTTAAAGTTCTCCCAGACGGAGGATTCAACAGAAACAAGGTTATTTGTAACAACTGACAAGTTGAACTCCCCGTTAAAAGTTTTCTGCTGTTACCTCAGAAATTACCTGTTTTAATGTTCTGATTGTGCTGAGACACAATCATTTTTGTTGGATTTTGTTTGTAGACTTTTTTTTTTTTATATAAAAGCAGGATGACATTAATGCCCTGGCAGTGGCAATAAGCTTTATTTTATTTTACATTTTTTAAGATGAGATTTACACTAAATATGTGTTACTGACAAGTGCTGATGTTAAAAGTGTTTGAACAACAAATGTTATGACACTTTAGTTCATATGGCAGCAGAACATTTAAATAAAAGTGACCTTTGCACTACTTTTGAATTTATTATTTGATTTTGCGTATACAATGCAATTAATTGCGATTAATCAGGGAAATAATGCGATTAATTGCGATTAAAAATTTTAATCGTTGCCCAGCCCTGGTTTTTATGTTAATAATAGATTCATGTGTCCTTTCCAGTTGTGATTTTTGGTATTAGAGGCCACATTTTACATAACTCTTTTAATTTTTAGCTTTTTTTCTGAAGCTTCCCAGTGTTATCTGTAGGTAGACAAACATGAATTAGTAATTTTCATTCAAACTAAATGAGGATGTGGTCTTTACTGAGCTTTCACGGAGTTGCATTTTCAGAGCAGATTGAAATGTCGCCACCTTGTGGTGCAACGCGATACTGACAGCCTGAAGGACAAGAAACTCACAGAACAGTTGGACTCAAGTATTTATTGCACATTCGTAGCCAGTTTAAATTGACTGGTTAAACAAACAGACACAGTTTCTCAACAAACAGTGCAAAAAGGCAGGAAACACAGAAGCATTTTACTTTTTGTTCAGAGAAATGAAACAATCTCTGAGTGATACGGGTGAGCAAACAGATAAGGCCATACTTCACTCCTGAATATTTACACGCCCCGCCACACAGCAAACACATATACACAACATTTTTGTCCCTTGTATCGATCCACTTGTTCTGCAGTCACACATTTCAGTGAGTCTTTGGTCAGTGAAGTCGAGCTGCCGCCATCAGACCGAACGCCGCTGAGAGCAGCAGCGTCGTCACGGAGACGTCAGCTCCTGCCGCTGCAGCAGAAGGGCCGACTGGAAGGGAAGTCAGAGATGAAAACAGTCATTTAAATCAGACCTTTGACTAATCTGGGCCTCTGAAAGTTACTCCCTTATCCTCCCCCTTGACATCCTTCAGCAGAGCCACAAGGACGTCTGACTGGTAACATACTTTACAAGGTCAGATAAGGGTTTTCAGAAGCATCACGCCACAGCACAGAGCCACTTCTGACTAGACATTTGCCGATTGTGCTAGTAAAAGTGGCATATTATGCTAGTGGCAGTGCTCGTTTTTTGCCCAAATTATGCTCAAATTATGCTCGATTTTCAAAATTATGCTACTTTTTAAAAAAATGATTCTGTGCACAAACTTCACAACTCACAAGACAAGTTTGAAAATGTATTTTATTAACCCTGGCCTGACGTTCTGGGCCCGGTTGTTCAAAACCTGGGTAACTTTATCCGGTGGTTAGGCCTATACGGCAGATAAATCTGCTATCCAGCGGATAGTTATCCAGCGAACAAAAATAGGTTGCACAAAGCCTGGATAGTGTGGTGGATAACTATCCGTGGATAGCTTGCTAACCATCGCGTGTAGCAGGGCGTGACACAGTTTGCGCAAGGTTTTGCACTCAAATGGCCTCCAGTTAGCATGGTAAAGTATGCAAATTTCGAGTAAACACTGGGAGAAAGACTAAGGAGTCTGGGACTGAGACACAGACTTCCGGTTCCGTTTCATCAAATTCCCGCGGTATCTCAACACAACTAAAAAGCAATCGCAAAATAGGAGTGGAACCAACTGTTAATAGTAATCTATCGTTTTTAGTAGCTGAGATCTTCGTTTTCTTGAATTATTCTAAAATTGTGCTATTAAGACAACAAAATATACGGATTATGCTAGCAGTGCTACTTTTGGAAAAAGGGCAAAAATTATGCTCAATTCCTCAGATTATGCCAAAAATTATGCTAGCACAATCGGGAAGAGCCTACTTCTGACCCAACAGGAGTCAGCGGTGGTCTGTCGCTGACCGGACCAGCTAACAGAACCATCGGCGGTCCCAAAGTAGACTCATTATTTCCTCCAGCGTCTGGAGGACGGGGAGGCGTCTTCAGCTTTGGCTGGTTTCTCCTGATTCCCATTTCAACATCTGCTTATAGCCCCAGAAGCATCTGGACAAGTTTATTAACGATCTCTGAGGTGAGACGCCACCGATAGAACAAAGGAATGTGTTCGACTTTCAGCCTGTCGTTTCAGGAGGTTTCACCAAAGTCCGTTCTCTCGTCACTACGGGACAATTAAAGCAGGTAAAGGTCTGGGGCTGATGCCAGGAGGCCGTTTGACTGGAGCTGAGACTATGAAGTCCGACAGGTGAAGGAGGCCGTCATCACTAGACTGGAAACCAAACCCAGAAGATAGAAAAACCCTGAGGTGAAGCCAACTCAACAGTTTGTTACAGTCTTGAAAAGAAATAAAGCTCTGGTGGGTTTAACGACGTCAAAACTCCTGGAAGACCACAGAGGACAACGACAGTGGACGATAGCAGAACCATGGAGAAGAAAAACCCTTCACAACTTCAGCTAACTTCAGGTTGGCTAACAATGGAGAGACACCTCCACGAATGGAAATACAGACCTCAGGTGGCGTTCAAGGACACCAACAGCAGATCAGACATCTAAAAACATCTCCTGTCGTTTGGAGTCAGATGAGGAACGGCTCGTGATCCGAAGATGACCACGTCATGTATCAATGGAATATTCCTAAAATCAGTCGAAACCAGAACGAGCACGTTTTTCACATCGTGGGGACACTGAAGAGATAGAAGGTCCACAGATGAGCAGCAGCTGCAGGAGGTGAAGGCGGAGGTCCGGTTAAACCAGGGGTTCTTAACCTTTTAGACCTGAAAGTGGCCTGGTACTCATTAAATATTAACACTGTATAGGTTTAACTGACCTCACTCTCGGCTTTGATTTGTATTCAATAATAAAGCAAATCCACTCACTGTTAAACAAGCAAAAACCTTATCAAATAAAATTATATGATAAAATGGGGTTATGACAAATACTTTTATCAAACACGTGTATGCCAAACCTGCACACACTGTATGGAGACAAGTCAGGCTTTTTAATAATGATAAAAGAGACCAATGTTAGGAATTTACTTTAAATTAATCAAAAAAATAATATATAAAATTGTTGTATTTCCCTTCTGGGATTAATAAAGTATTTTTCATTTTCACTTTCATTTCATTTTCATATAAAATCAATCAATGAAAGGGAGCGATGAAAAAAAAAGGAATTTAAATAATATAAATCTATTTTAAATTAAATAAATAAACTGCTAATTAAATTGAAATAAAGTGCAAATTTAGAATCTAAATGCAAACATTTAAAGCAGTGATTCCCAAAGTGTGGGCCACGGCCCCCTGGTGGGCTGTCGTGGTACTGCAGGTGGACCGTGAGAGGTCATTAAAATTAAACAAATTGTTTTAAATCCTCGATTTTTAAAAACAATATGTTTTAATTACTATAAAATATTCGTGACATGATTTAAAAATATATATTTATAGCTAATAAAACAAACCAACTGAGTGTTATTCTACTGTTAACTAAATATGACAAGAGTCACCTTATTTGTTGTATGTATTGGCGCTTGTTAAACAACTGAAAGACGCATTACCGCCACCATGTGGTTGAAAGCTGCATGCCCCAGTCTCGCGGCCCACAGGTGCAAGTTTTTTGTGGCCCTCTGGGGGGCGCTGGCGGCCCAAGTTTGGGTTGCGGCCCTATGGTTAAGAACCACTGTGGTAAAGCATCTCCAGACCGTAGTGATGTCTGTGGGCTAGATTAAAAAAAATACTTTAGAGCCCCTGATAACGAGCTACTTCGCTTAAAATGGCCGTAATCATCCGCAGCGTACCATAAATATACCTTAACTAATATCCTGTCATCGTCTGTATTTCTGTGGCGTTACATTTGACTTTAGCGCCATTTAATTGTTCGGCCACTGCAAGGTAGAGGTTTTTGGAACAACCCGACAACCCGAGGTTCCGACCCGACCCGAATCAGGTCTCGGGTCCATTCAAAAGATGTGACTCAGGGTTCGGGTCTGAATCGGTACAGTTAGTCTCGGGTCCGGTCGGTGCTCTCTGACAGGCTGGCACCACGTTTACTCCAGAGAGTTAAAGATATTGGCGGTGGCAGCCAATGTCAGGACTCGGGGCAGTTTAATTAATTATTCATTAACGTGGCGTGTTTGTCATGAAACAATCGTGTTGCCGTAGCGTGTTATTAGCGGTTTGCCCGGCAGCTGTAAAGCACAACGGATCACCAACATGACAACGTTGGGATGAGAGAACATATTTACGACACGTCCTGACCGGTGTAGGCTATTAGCGTTAGCAGTTTGCCTCCATTAGCATCTGTATCCACAAAGAAAATAACGACGTGGATTTATTGTTGTTTACATCACGTAGCCTATGTAGCAACTGAACCGGTAGAAGAAGACAACTTTAGGTAAGAAAATCAAGTTTTATTCAACGCTAGACAACTTTAACATGAGCAACTATGGGCTGGATTGTCTCGGTTCTATTCGGGTAACTCGGTTGCGGTTCGTGGTCGGAAACTAAAGACTCGGGTTGGGTCGGGTCCATTCGGGTTCGGACTCTCTAACTTATGATAATAGCTCGGGTCGGGTCGGTTTCGGGTCGAATTTTCACAGGTCCGTTCGGGTTCGGGTCCATGAAAGTGGACCCGTGAAGACCTCTAGTTCAAGGCATTTAAAGCTGAACTGACAGCGTTAGAGGTGATGTCATAAAAACAACAGGCCACTGAGTTCAAAGGTCAAAAACATTCACCTACCCGTTGAGGATCTTTCTGGAACTGAAACAGACAAAAAAATGGGACAAGAGTTAGTCGACACATCTGGAGTGAGACGAACACACAGCGACACACACACACACAGCGACACACACACCTTGGATGGTGAACGTGGTCTCCATGCCAGCGTGGATGTGGTCGGTCACGTGACAGTGGAGCAGCCAGGTACCTGGGTTTCCTGCCACCATCTCCACCGTCTGGAAAGTACCGGGAAACAGATCGAAGACGTCCGCGCGGTGCACGCGGTCCGTCTGACGTGCACACACACACACACACACAGGCAGAGATAAAGGGGAACAGAGAGGAGGAAATGTGAAATCGAGCTGAGGCAAAACTCTCGTTGTGAAACTAGGAGTGGCTGTGAACCAACCTTGTAGGTGAAGGACTCGGCGTGGAAGTGGACCGTGTGCATGTCCACCTCGTTCCCCATCCCCAGTAAATACCAGTCCACCCTCTGGCCCTGCCACATGACCAGTCCGTGGAGGTTACCGTACAGTTTACCGTTAATCCCTGCAACGGACACGTTCACACAGTCACGGAGAGGAAGGGCAACGTGAATGAATCAGGTGAACGGATATCAGCGCTGCAGCTAGTGACTATCTGGACCTGATGAAGACATGAGACGGTTTCATGGAGGACCGGCGGTACCAGCTCTGACAGACGGCTGATGTCTGGACATTAGACTTGTTTTTTTACAATCCTCTTTCCAGAACGTTGTACAAAATGTGAATAAAAACTAGGGCTGGGCAAGTTTAACGCATTATTATCGCGTTAACGCATTATTTTATTAACGCCAATTATTTTATCGCACTTTAACGCTGTCGTGGAAGAATCTGAATACAGAATGCTCCAGGTATAGTGCTAGGTATAACAAAGAACTCACAGATGAAAAGAGTGTCGTGGAAGAATTTGAATACAGAATGCCTCTGTCTAGGTGTTAGAATTCCCCAACAAAGAACTTCTCCAGACGAAAGAAGTTAACACCTTTATCAGTGTATTGGGAGAATTTTTCCCAGAGAGGAAAATATCCATATGTGAGGGGGAACCTTTGTCGCACCTACCAAAACGCATATCAAATGAACTCCTTCCTTTTGGTTTTGGAAACTGTCTTCACACTTACCGAAATGTTTATTGAACCAGTTCCTGCCTTTTGATCAGTAAGATTTCTTTGTTGTAAGAGATGTAAATTGCCTTTTGGTCGGTCAGGCGACTATTATAAAAGAGATGTTAATTTGTACTGTCACAGACTCAACCATCCAGACTACGTGCTGTATGATTGACTCTCGCTGTGCGCTCAGCTAAAATAAACTTGGTTGAAGTTTGAGCTCTCTGCTGTTGCATTTTGTTAAGGATCTATAATTTTAATTTGGTGTAATTTATAAAATTGCCACAACAACGCATGTTGTTCACGTGCTTTTGTTTTGAAAAGTCTGTTACTGGCTGCTGCAGAACCGGAAAACAATTGGCAGGTAAACATGGAAAAGAGCTAAAACAGACATGGAGAACGGTAAAAATCGTAAACGGTAAAAAAAATAATTCTGGACTGCAACAAAACTTTGTGGTCATTCCTCCATGTTCCATCAGATCTGCTCCATGTGTTCACTGTCCTGCTGTTCTCTAGCTGGTTACTGCAGTGCGGCTCCATCTAGTGGCACAGATGTGTAATGACAACAGAAAGTCCAGTCCTCCATTATAAAACAAATTCAGTTCCTGTGGCCCGTTTTTTAATTTCGTATTTTTGATCCAAGTCAAAAATTGAAATATTAACAAAACAGGCATTTTTTCATTTTTTTGTGTTAGATTAAAAAACGAAAAACGTAATAAAATGTCACTTTTTAATTTTTTTTTTACTTTTGATTGATACACGGATTGGTAAAGTTACTGAACTTTAACATGGACATTTTCATTTTAAAGTTCTCCCAGACGGAGGATTCAACAGAAACAAGGTTATTTGTAACAACTGACAAGTTGAACTCCCCGTTAAAAGTTTCTGCTGTTACCTCAGAAATTACCTGTTTTAATGTTCTGATTGTGCTGAGCCACAATCATTTTGTTGGATTTTGTTTGTGGACCTTTTTTTTGTGTCTGTTATAAAAACAGGATGAGATTAATGCCCTGGCAGTGACAATAAGCTTTATTTTATTTTACATTTTTTAGAGATGAGATTTACACTAAATATGTGTTACTGACAAGTGCTGATGGTAAAAATGTTTGAATAACAAATGTTATGGCACTTTAGTTCATATGGTCAGCAGAACATTTAAATAAAAGAGACCTTTACACTACTTTTGAATACATTATTTGATTTTCCGTATACAATGCGATTAATCGTGATTAATCAGGGAAAATAATGCGATTAATCGCGATTAAAAATTTTAATCGTTGCCCAGCCTTAGTTTTTTTACAATCTTCTTTCCAGAACATTGTACAAAATGTGAATAAAAACAACCAAATTTTCTCTGAAAACGGCACAAAAGGCAACACGTCATGTTATCAGTGACACGTTTAATTTGATTTCCACTGAGTTGCATCACATCTGATTTCACATCTGAGCAAAATATTTTTCACCTTTGCCCGTTAGGTCAGACTTCAGTGGAGCAGCTTCACCGTCTATAAGAGACTCTAAAAGAGTCGTAAAAGGATGCACAGGTGTAGCGAGAGACGCCTGGGGCAGCAACACCGGTGCTTTGGTGGTTTGGTGAGACGCCACGAGAGCGACACAATGCTTTCTAAAAGTGATCAGATGTTCCTTCAAATTAACTCGAAACTGATATTTGAACATGAAAAAACTTTGTTGCACTTCCTGAAACGCTTTCTGAAGCCGAGGTGACTCACCCCGCTGCAGTTCTTCTTACCGTGCATCAGGTTGCTCTCCTCAAAGTCTTCATCTGGCTTAAAGGATTCTGGGTCCACGCCGAGGTAGGTTCTGATGTTGTCCTTCAGGTACCAGGATTCGTTTTCATCATAGACCATGAAGAGCAGAGCGAACTCCTTCTCCACGTCGGCTCGCTGCCTGTCGGACCCCTCGCCCCGCCTCAGGGTCCCGGGCCTGCAGACGACCAGAGGCCCCAGAAGACCGCTGTACAGGTCCTGGACGCAAACACATGTGCGTCAACCGCCCGCCAGGTGTGCAGATTTAACCTGAGTGGCACACCGGCGTGCTGCTGGGAACGTGTTACCTTGATGAAGTTGACGGTGGAGTGGTAGGCGTAGGTGATGCAGTTGGGGTCTGAGACCCCCGGACCAGAGCTTTCAGGAACATCCCAGGTCAGCTCGATAATGTGGCCTGGAGACGGGAGAAGATGTCAAATATGAATCCCTAGGGATGCACCATAACTGTTTTTTAAAACCGATACCCATAACCGATAACTTTCAGCTCCTAAAGGCCGATAACCGATAACACACACACATACCTCAGATTATTACATCAATACTATGAACAAAACCAAAAATAGTTTTGACTATTTAAATGAACAGATATTTATTTTTTCCAATAAAAAACTACTGGCAAGCCTCTCAAACATTTTCATAAAACTATCAAACAAACCTATTTGATATCTCACATCAACTTAAATAAGGTTCATTACTGACTGATATAAAAAATAAAGGCTCCTTGAACTGATGGAAATACATGCATCAGAATTACAAACTGAAAAAGATTAACATTTAAAGGATTTTGGCTTGTGGTTCCATTTAATTAAAGTAAATGAGGTTCAGTTTTTTTTTTTTATCTGATGGAAGCTTTAGATGAAGGAGAAGGGAGGGGAGACTGCTGCTGGCCTGCGCATGTTAGCATTAGCTCATGTTAGCACAATTTCAAAACTCAATGGAAGTGATTGTTATGTTGTAGGTGGCTGATCAGGTTTGACGTATTAAAGCTTGTGCTTCCCTCCTCGTAGAATTCACTCGGAGGATTCGTCACAAATAACCACCAAACTATCTTCTTCTGAAACTTTAACGAAGTTCCACGCCGCCATGTTTGTTGTGATCAGCAGGCTGTGCTGCATTCAAGGTGTAACGTATATTCCCTCGTTCCCTTGTCGTTCTTTCAGACTTTTCTATTTTTATGTGTAACATGTAGGAAAATACTGTAAATATCAATTAAAGTCAGCAACCACAAAAATTATGACCAACTTAACAAGTTGTTTTCTGGCATGAGGGGGTATTCTTGATTTTCCTTATAGAGAAATAGTTTTTCTGATTATGCCGACGTCACTTGAACATAACATTCACTGCCGGTCATTCAAGGCTCAGAGGGAGCGAGACACTGCCGTGTTGACAGAAATATATATGTTATCAGGGCTATTCGTCGTGATATTGGACTTATCGGAATGAGGTCATAATTTCCTGTTATCGACCCGATAGTTATCGTGCACCCCTATGAATCCCCACAAAAACAAAAAAAAAAAAACAATGTGAGTATCACAGTTATCTCCTTTCTGTTTGAATCTGACTCTCACCAGGTTTGGCAGGAATGTGGGCTCCACTGGCCTTAACTCCATGCGCGCTGATAGAGTACGACCTGCTGGCCTTGTTCTTGAATGTGATCACGATTTGCTCCCCCACCTCTCCTTTGATTATCGGACCTTTGGGGGAAAAGAGAGTCCGCGTCACTCTGAGTCCGTACTCGATGCTAACAACTCCCACGGCCCCTGAACGCACCCAAGATCCCCAGGTGCTGCTGGCCAGGCTCCCGTTTCTTCTGGGTTGTGAAGGTGTCATCTGTGTACTCTCTGTACACCACCTTCTTGTAGCGGGAGCCAATCCTGCCCCCCCCGCTGCTAACAAATATGTTGCCTGGGCTGGAAGACACGTAGCAATTAGCGTCAGTCAGCAAACAGTAATTAGTGACGCCGCTAACAACAGGCTCCAACGCATGTTCTTGCTCACCTGTCCTCAGGCTCGGCGTGATGCTTCTCCAGCTCCCAGTGCCTCTCAGGTGAGTAGTCCCACTCTATTTCCTCGGCGCTGATAAAATACTGGACGGTCCTGGTTGGCTCAAAGTCCACGTGCGTCACTTTTTTACCCGGGCAGACGTTCACTCTGTAATGCTGCCTCATGCCGGCCGCGTAGTGGTCTGTAGTTCTGCAGCTCACCTCGTGCACACCTGTGGCAAAAGCATTGGTGGATAGGTGAAGGACGGGCAGATGTGGGTGGACTGCTAACTGCAGATAAAACTCTGTATCTGAGTTTCAGTGGAAAAGCGAGGCCTCCGTTTTCTGATTTGAAAACCGGTTCTCTACGGGAACCGGTTCCCGTAGAGAACCGGTTCCTGTAGAGAACCGGTTCCCTGTGTTTCAATTTCATGGAATCGTTTGGCAGTTTATCCAGCAATTCTCTTATCGATTCCAACCAGTACGAATCTCACGTAATTTACTCAAGTTACGCACAGTCAATTCCAGAAAGCACTTACGTGATTAAGTTACGTCGGTTTAGCACGCGCATTGCAGTTGTAAACAACAATGGCGCCCACCAGGTTCAAACGCTCCAAACTTTGGCTTCACTTCACCAAAGAAAGATGGCAACAAGGCAACTAGCAGTCATTGTAAAGTGGAGATAACAGCGTCGGGAGGGAACACGGCTAACATGCAGAAGCATTTGCGCACACAACATGTGATAACGAGTGTCGTGTTTTTGACGCTTCGGACTGATGGATCTCAACCCAGCAGCAGTAGCCAAGCTAAGATCACCTCTGGTAACTCTGGTAAGTAGCTATCCCGCTGCCTATGTGCTTCTTTGTAAAACACGCTATAACATTAATGCTATGCTATTAAACGAATGCCTTCTGCATTACATTTAGAAGATGACCGTGATGAGAGAGAGAGTCTGGCTGGTTCAGAGGCTGGAAGACATGATTATTTTTCTGCTAAAGAATTGTTAATTCTTCATAGTATTTGCAGATTTGTACTATGCACTGTTCTGTTGTATTTGATAGTATTTATCTTTCTTTATTATTATTTTTGAGTGCTTAGTGAGCTCATATATCCTTTTAAAAATTAGATTTTTTAATTTCTATTAGGAAAAATCTGTTAGTAAAATGTTCCACATTCTTGTGTATTTGCACAGTTACATATTACAACAGTTAACACGTTATCCAGGCTTTGGGCCTCTTTGACCTCACTGTTGAGTTTGTAAGGTCATGACTTCTAGGTAAAAAAAACTGATGCTAACAAAACTGTTTGTTCTCCTTTTTCCCCAAATTAGAATCAATAAGAGAATCGATAAAGAATCGAGTTGTTAAACAGTATCTATAATGGAATTGGAATCGGAAAAATCTTATCAATTCCCATCCCTATTTAAGAGCAGCCGGTTTTAGTGGATGGAGTCAGACACTCGACCCATCTCTGCTTCCTCTTTTCAGAGGTTATATCTTGCAGGTCAAGGTTGGAATCAGCAGACACTGTTAAAACGCTGCGTCACCAGATAGGAATGCTGAAGTAATGTAACAGTCAGCTGACGTGTCCGTTCCACACTGTCAGCCCTTTTCTTTACGCTCTACGTACTTTTTCAGAGGCTGAGGTCAAGAGCTGTTGCTCATGAGTTCCAAGTCAGGATATAAAAAAACAGACAAAGTTAGGATCAAGCATGATTAAGTCATTTTTTTCATGAGTTAAGTGAATTATGTGACTACACAGCAAATTGAGAAGAGTTATATTTCTGGTGTTGGTGAAATCTAAGCAAAAGCAGAGTTAATTCCACTCTGAATAGAGTCAAATCCCATTATATATAACTCTAAGTTTACAAATAGTTGGAGTCAAAACAAAGTGTCAAAACAAAGTGTCTTCAGATCAAATCTGTAAGTGTCATTGTTGTAACATCAACTCTGAACTATTTAACTCTTAACTCCAAACGTGGATGTGACACTTAAAGTGTAAATCAGACTCCGCCCCCACCGTGCTACACAGCGACAGGAGCAAAATACCGACTGAGGAGCCTCTCGTTCAGCTGTGCTACAGGCTGTGCGTTTCACCGTGGTTTTATGTCAATATTGTTCGATAAGTAAAATGAGCTAACTTTATGTTCGCGTTAGGTTTTGATATTTATATTACCCCTCTGGCACCTGGTCTGTCTTCAATGGCGAAACACTAATGGTAAAGTTATGTCGCCACATTAGCCGTGCTAAGCAGTGATGATTTTAGATCATTTGGTTCGCTAAAACTTGTAATTTGATGGTAAAGACTGTATCTGCTTTGGTAAAAAAAAAAAGTTTTAGTCCGTATTTTTGTTGTGTTGTTAACTCAGCTAAGCAAATTAACTGAATAAGCAGTGTATCGGTTGTGGGCTGTTAGCATTATGTTAGTGTTAACATTAAGTTTGCTAATGACGAATTGTGTCCGATAAAGTGTTTAAAATGTTAATTTGTGGTGCATGTTTAAAATAAATGAGTTTCAACAAAACATGATGGCATTATTTTTAGTAGGGATGTCCCGATCCCGATCCCCTGATCGGATCGGCCTTCGATCTTAAAAATTTAAGGTGGATCGGATCGGCCGATCAACATCATTATAACACGCCGATCTTTTTTTCATTATTTTTTTCCTCAAAAAGTGATCCTGATTAACACAAATTAATAAAGTAATCATATTACACAAACAAAAATATACATATATACAAATATACAAATATACATTTAATAATTTGCACTGAAATGAGGTTTCCCAGCAGCGCTGTCTTGTATCCACCTTAAAGGTTTTACGACCGGCGGCGTCAGGCTAAACTTTAGCAAAAATATCAGCAGTGTGGCAGCGCTATAAAATTACAAAGACCGACGCTTCGACTGCGACTTGCAACGTGTGGAAGGCTGATATATCATGAGGGGTAAGTAAGAAGAGAGTTTACAACACCACCAATTTAATCAGACACTTAAAAAAGCACGCAGCACCGATCACCACAGCGTCGGCTGCGGTCACTGTTCTGCCGTCGGCACCAGCTTCGGCAGCAAACGCTCTGTGAAACTTTTAAAAGAAAGACAAACTCCCGAAAGACTCTGAGAAATACAGAAAAATCACCGAGCTAATCGCGGAATGTATTACCGAGGACACGGAGTTTGTGGAATACAAGGCATTTAACCGGCTCATTAATTACCTCGAGCCTCGTTCCCGTCATTACATGAACGACAAAGGACACAAAGGTGCGCAAACATGTGCAGCGGGTCTTGAAAGAAGTTAAGTTAATATTTTATGTTATTTTTATTCTGATGTGATTTCATTGATTGCAAAGACATCTGCTGGTGTTTTCATTGCCTTAAACTGCTAGCCAAGTTCACCTGCTGCTATTTAAATGAAGTGCTTTGTTGTTTAGTACTGAGACTGTTGAACAGTCACTGTTCTGTAACTAAATGTGTTTTATAATAATTCTCCCAAACAAATAAGAAAGAAAGAAGAGTGTTTAAATAAGTTATTGTTTATTTTATGAGATGATAAAAGCTATTAATCTCAGCTTGGATGCAGGCCTATTTATTAATGTACACAGGAAATAAAATGCATAGGAAATTAAACTCTGTTTGCACACTCAAAAAAAGTGAAATCGGATCGGAAAAAATCGGAAATCGGCCGATCATCAAAATTAAAGATCGGAAATCGGATCGGGACCCAAAAAACGTGATCGGGACATCCCTAATTTTTACCAAACCTTATTTTCCAAGTATTTTTTTTAGTAATTCAGAAGAGCTAATTTTACACGTTACAGCAGGGGTGTCAGACTCATTTTCACTGAGGGCCACATCAGCATCATGGTGGCCCTCAAAGGGCCAAATTGACAGCATGAATGTAACAAAATGCAATGAAAATCAAAAGAAATTAAACTACACCGTACTATATTGTTAAATAACAGTTTCTGTATTTATCATGTATTCAAGTTTCAAATATTTAAGTCATTATTATATTAAATTTAGGGTTTGTGGTAAACATCGCTGAGAGTATCCATTACCTTGGTTTCAGAAGCGAAAGCGGTTCTTTGTTTTTCTTGTAGGCTAAATTTAGCATACTTAGCTCCGTGTTTGCTGTCAAAATGCAGTCAGTTGTGAAATGCCTCTTTCACAACCCGCCTCATAAGACAAAAGACATACTGTTATTTCACCTTGAGATACTTGAGAATGTCATTTTTTCTCTTCTTGGACATGTTGGGGTTAGTTTGTAAAGATTTTTCTTAAGTCCATCAGTTCTGAAAAATCGTCTTGCTCATAGCTACCGTTATCGTTGTGGGTAACAATGAAATGCATGATGGGAGATGTAGTTTGTTGTCAATATGCGCTTTAAAGCGGTGAAAGCTTATTTTAAGTCTTAAAATGTTGGTTTAAAATTTAAGCCAATAATGCCCAAGCTCTCGAGGGCCACATAAAATGACATGATGGGCCGCATTTGGCCCGCAGGCCTTGTGTTTGACACATGTGCCTTACAGTGTTAAAATGACTGTAACACTTGTATAGTTAACCAACAATCCCGAAAGAGAGTTAATGTCTAACACTACATAAAAGTGTTGAGATAAAGTAACACTAGTTATTCTAACTCCAAAAAGAGCCAATAATTACACTTAGTGTTAAGGTACTAACGCTCCAAAAAAAGAGTTAAATTAACCCTTTGTGGTGTGGACCCATATAGACACTTCAAAAGTGTTGAAATCAAATCTGAGAGTGTTAATTTGCGTATGCTGATTTACGCTGTGTACTGATTCAAGAATACAGTCTGTCTCAGATGGAAAATCAAGTGCATGTTTGTGAACGGAGGCAGACGGGGGTCGGCTTGACGAACCTGGAGCTTTCGGCCGCATGGTGACGGACGCGGCGGTGTGAGGGAACAGGCTGACCGTGTCGCGGGTTGTGCTTTGTTTCTTGAAGGTGTTTCCTTCGAAGTAGACGCCGTGGATGTCCGCCTCCGTGCCCAGCCCGAAGGTGTACCACGTGACCTCGTCCCCGGAGCACATCTCCAGTCCGTCCAGGTTCCCGTACATGCGTCCATTTATCGCTGGAATGGAAAGGGGAAACCAGATCAGAGAAATATGCGGCGTGTCTCTGGACGGAGAACGTTAGCGGCTCCCTCCGTCGTTCATGGCGTCCAAACACGCTCGTTACCGTGCATCTTATTGCTCTCTTCGAACTCCTCCTCGTTGTCGCTGGTCTCATTTCCGCCAAACTTCTCAATGTTCTCATCCAAGTACCAGCTGAGGTTTTCATCCATGACGGAGAGAAGCAGGAAGAACTCCTTGTCCACGCCTTTCTGTCGACACAGTGCAGGAGACGGTGAGAGCTACGCCTGGGCCAAAAAAAAAATTGATTTTTATATTAATCGTGATTTTTTTTTTCTGGGAATTTTTAAAAATCGATTCTCGTACAAGAATCGATTTTTATTTATTTAATGGTGGGGTAAAGAGTGCGGGTGGCTCCGTGGAAATACTCCACTCGCTGGGCTCCGCCAGTCTCTTTTGTTATTCTCGATATTGGTGTGACGTCACAACCATGCTTTCGGCCTTGGTTACAGCGTGAAGGGGCAAACAACATTGGAGTGAAGTATAAAGCCAAATTGGATTTGCTAATTCCCTATTTTTCCGATGTGTATCATCAGTGTTAATATTATACTATAATAACTCCATGGTGAAATATTGCTGCTGGGGACCTGCAACAGTGACTCGAAGTGTCCAGAACGTTTGGAGGGACATTTTTATTCCCTTTCCCAAACCAAAACAAACGCTGGAGAATGCAGCTGTAGGTTCAGTTATGTGTTCCTCCACACAAGCAACTGAACGTGGGAAAAGTTTCAAAGCACACCTACATTTACTCCAAAGGTAAGTTTACTTTGTTTATTAGATGATTGATTTAACCACCGTTTAGCAAAAGTAATTATATGATTTAGCAGCAGGGAGGGTGATGAGTTCTCTGTTAGCATTAGCTCTGGTCCATAGGTCTGTCCCACACCAGAGCTATGTTAACATCAGACAGTCGCAGCATTGTATTAATATAATTAATAAAGTGACGTTAACATCACTAGCCTCACCTTATACCTAACAAAATAAATATCCAGGGCCATATATATTTGTAGACAACGAGGTAGGCTTATAGCTGGCTAGCGAGCTCTGGTCCATAGTAGAGAAATCATTGACACTGTGGACCAGAGCTAATGCTAACGGAGATATGTTTTCATTCATTACCCTCCCTGCTGCTAAATCATATTACTTTTACTAAATTATTCCCTTTCCCTTGGGAAAGAAAATAAGAAATGCCCCCTTCAAACGTTCTGGACACCTCGAGTCACTGTTGCAGGTCCCTAGTAGATATATTATGGAGTCTCTCGACTGGAGTCACTTGGGTCAGCAGCCCCAGCAGACAGACCTAGCATTTTTTTTTTTGTACCGGACCTCAACGATCTATAATGCGGCCTCCCCAAACACGTCAAAATATTAGATCTAAACATAGAAATTAAAAACTAAAATATCTTGAAAAAATCCGATTTCTTACCTGTTACAAAGTGTGCTGAACAAACATACGCGTAGTGTGATTTGGGTACCCATAATTTCCCTCGAGTATCTTCGTCTACTCTGTTAATAGCGAGCAGCTATTTTCTTCTTCTTTCAGGCTCAGTAGCCTCGCTAGGAATCATATAAAATGACAAAAGCGACTAGCGACAACATTGTTGGTGCATTTGAACACACAACAGTTCTTCACCATCTTTCCCCCTATCGTAAACTGCACGAAATCAGAAAAAACAGGCACAAAATGCAAAATGCTTCGGCTTCGCCAGCAACAGTAAGCAATTGTTTGCCCCTTCGGACTGGTTGCTATGGCCCGCGGATGCCAGTGGCCCGGATGTTCGTGATTGAGAATCTACACTTCCGGAAATAGATGCACGTGTGTCACCATAGTAACCCGAATGCGGGCAAATGCACGCGACAAAATGGCGGAGTACAGCGATCTGAGTACTTTTTAAAATATTAAAACGTATTTAATTTTTATATTTATTATTATTATTTAATAATTAATAATTAACTCATTGGCTGCTATTGATGTCAATTCCAATGCAAATGCTCACTGTCATTGCGTCAATGGATGAGTTAATATAATAACACAATAATAATAATATTATATATAATAATTAATAATTATATATAATAATTATAATGATATAATAATAATATTATTATTATTATTATTATTATTAATATTATTATATGATTTTTATATTTCAATAATTGAAATATAAAAATCGCAATACTTGTTTAATCAGAATCGCAATATAAATCGAATCAGGACCCAAAAATCGTAGGAGAATCGAATCGGCACAAAAGTGTATCGGCCCAGCCCTAGTGAGGGCGGGAAACATCTGCAGAAAGCAGCTGCTTTTTATAAGTTGGCTTTCGTAGCTCTGAAACCACCAGATGCTCGAGGTTTGCAGATGCTCAACGCGTCCAGAACTGAGAGTTTTCCGTGTGAGCGGACTACAAACCACCACCTGGGTTCCCGTCTCCTCCAGCGCTCCTCTCCTGCACACCAGCAGCGGTCCAACCAGTCCGGAGTTGGTGTCTCTGGCGGGGTCGGTGGCGGAGTAGTACAGGTAGGGGACGCAGGGAGGGTCCGACGGAGACGGGCCCTCCAGCACCTGCCAGGTGTAGGTGAACGTCTCACCTGGGCCCACGTGGGAGCCGGGCTTCTGCACACCTGGAATGTTGCAGAAAAAGGGGACTACGTCATCTCTGCTAAACTATTGTTTTGTTTTTTATTTGTACGTGAGTTTTCTGGAACAAAATATTTGCTGTGGATGTTTCCGATGAAATCAACGGCTCTTTCCAGGAAACGTAGAGGTGCAGATAAGGATGATGTCATGAAGCAACGTCGTGGTGGTTCGCGGGTCTCTGTTTAAACCCGTTAAAGGGTTTTATCTCATGTGCTGAGGCGAGCTGTGAACAGTTTTACCGTCTCTGTTCATGCAGATATGACAGGAATTATCTGTTGGACTTTGCAGTCAAGCTTTATGGCGTCTGCTGCTCTCTGAACCTTTGACAGGAACGACTTCAGCATTTTAATACCTGTAACACACCTGTTCAAGGATTCATGTTGGCATTGGGATGGACTCACTGGACGAGGACTGAGACTGAGACTGGGACTGGGACTGAGACTGAGGGACTAAGACTGGGACTGAGACTGGGACTGGGACTGAGACTAAGACTCAGACTAAGACTCAGACTCAGACTTAGACTGAGATTCAGACTGGGACTGGGACTCAGACTGGGACTGGGACTGGGACTGGGACTGGGACTGGGACTGAGACTAAGACTAAGACTCAGACTCAGATTTAGACTGAGATTCAGACTGGGACTGGGACTCAGACTGGGACTGGGACTGGGACTGAGACTGAGACTGAGACTGGGACTGAGACTAAGACTAAGACTCAGACTCAGATTTAGACTGAGATTCAGACTCAGACTCAGGGACTGGGACTCAGACTGGGACTGGGACTGGGACTCAGACTGGGACTGGGACTGGGACTCAGACTGGGACTGGGACTGGGACTGGGACTGGGACTGGGACTGGGACTGGGACTGCGTCTGCTCACGTTACACAATAAACCAACAGAATATTTGTTTCAGTCAGAGGAACTGAACCAGTGTGAAACTACAGGGGTCGTGTTATTAATCCTGCTTCAGTCAGGTCAGATTTGTTCTGCCAAATAAACTGAATGCTTTTTTTAAATGATTTTGGATTTTAATGAGGAGCGCCTCAGTCTTCAGGAATGCTGCAGAGCAGAATGATGTTCAGGTCCAAAGGAGGAGGGTCTTGGGTCTTTTCTGGGGGGTTAAAGGAGGAAAAACTGTGCTGACCAGCTGGCGAACAGGTTCAGTTTTATTCTTACACGGTTCCTCCAGCTTCACCAGGTCCCTGTCCTGACTGATCCAGTCCCTCAAACTGTCTCCTGATGGTTTTAGACCAGACTTCTCCTGTCTGAGACTCCTACAGAAGACTGAAGGATTCCTGAGTCACAGACAACCCTCTCCAGACTGACTTTAACCCATCTGGAGGGTCCGAGGTCCTTTATGCAGCTCAGTAATCACATTAAAATTAGGGCTGGGCAACGATTAAAATCTTTGATCGCGATTAATCGCATTATTTCCCTGATTAATCACGATTAATCGCATTGTATACGCAAAATCAAATAATGAATTCAAAAAATTCTGCTGCCAAATGAACTAAAGTGTCATAACATTTGTTGTTCAAACTGTTTAACATCAGCACATAATGTAACAATATTTAGTGTAAATCTCATCTTAATAAATGTAAAATAAAATAAAGCTTATTGCTACTGCCAGGGCATTAATGTCTCCTGTTTTTATGAAAAAAAAAAAAGTCTACAAACAAAATCCAACAAAATGATTGTGTCTCAGCACAATCAGAACATTTAAAACAGGTAATTTCTGAGGTAACAGCAGCAGAAACTTTTAACGGGGAGTTCAACTTGTCAGTTGTTACAAATAACCTTGTTTCTGTTGAATCCTCCGTCTGGGAGAACTTTAAAATGAAAATGTCCATGTTAAAGTTCTGTAACTTTACCAATCCGTGTATCATTCATTCTTTCCATTTTCAATTGTCAAACAAAAATTTAAAAAATTAAAAAATGACATTTCATTACGTTTTTGTTTTTTTAATCTAACACAAAAAACAAAAAAAAAAAGCCTGTTTTTTTTTTTTTTATATTTCAATTTTAGACTTGGTTAAAAAATACAAAATGAAAAACGGGCCACAGAACTGAATTAGTTTTATAATCTAGGACTGGACTTTCTGTTGTCATTACACATCTGTGCCACTAGATGGAGCTGCACTGCAGTAACCAGCTAGAGAACAGCAGGACAGTGAACACATGGAGCAGATCTGATGGAACATGGAGGAATGACCACAAAGTTTTGGTTGCAGTCCAGAATTTTTTTTTGAGACAGAATTGTTAATATTTCTACCTGAGTTGCTACCTGAACTGTAAAGTTCACGGATTTTTACCGTTCTCCATGTCTGTTTTAGCTTTTCCTTATGTTTGCCTGCCAATTCTTTTCCAGTTCCGCAGCAGCCAGAAACAGATAAAATAATGTTGGCGTTAATAAATTAATGAGTTAATGTGATAATAACGCGTTAAATTGCCCAGCCCTAATTTTAACTGATGTAAGGTCCAGGTTAACGCTCTGCTGTTCTGACTGTTGACCCAAATCCTTCTCAGAGCCGTAGCCAGGAATTTTTCGGGGGGGGGGGCACAAATGGCGCATGTGACAATTTCGCGCGCGAAATGTTTACGCGTAACATCCATGCATTTCTGGCGCAAATCGCGCAATTTCTATTTTTCAATATCAAATCAACATGTCATAATTATATGTTATATATATAGTATATATTGATATTTTTGCATTCTTATTAGTTATATTAAATCTTATTTAGTGGTACCAGATTCATCTTGCCCTATGATCTTACATATAACCCTACAGTTGGATTTATTTTATCTCATCTTGCATTGCAATGTTTCCTATAAATATGTTTTACACCATTGTAGCAATTATCATTTGTATTTTCAACACCCATGTTAACAACATAATACATTTTAAATCCCATTTCATTAATAAATTTCACACATAATTTAACACACATAAAATCTTTGTTTCTTGTCTAATCAATGACACCTTGAGGTGTAAATGCAAGTGTTGTTAGACACCTAGAGTAATCTTTGTGACACACATTCTCATAAAAGGGAGCTTGTTCACACTTTGTTCACACCTTCAGTCAGTCAGTCAGTCACTGACTGACTGAAGCCCACTTGACACCTTTGCTAGGTGGTGTCAGACTGGTGAGGGGAAGGAAGAGATTTGGCTGAGAGAGGTTTTTTCTTTAAAAAAGACATTTAAAAAAACTCGACTTGATTTTGGTGGGGGGGGCATGGGCCCCCCCCTGGCTACGGCCTTGCTTCTTCATCTCTGCTCCCTGTAGCCTCACCGTTCCTCCACCTGCTGTATGACTTAATCTTTACACGACAGAGTTTTAACTTGTGTAATCACGAGACTGTCTGATCTTCGTTAAACAGACTAAAATCCTAATTTCCTCACCGTCATCATAGCTGATTCCCTGGAAGCGTTTGTCGTAGTGAAGTCCGTGAGGCTGGATGCTGTAGTTTCTGTCGGCTTTATTCTTGAACGTCACTCTAAGAGTGTCTCCTTCCTCCGCCCTGAGGACGGGACCTGGACAAACGCAGAAGAACAATGTGATCAGATCTGTTTCACAGACAAGAGCCTCTACTGACAGACACAAAGACACAAGATACAAAGGGAAGAGAGCTGGAACTGTGAAAAAAGGAGGCCTTACCCAGAATTCCTAGGTGTCCAGATTCAGGCGCTGATTTTATGGTGGTGAAGGTGTTGTCTGTGTACTCTCGGTATATCACTTTCACGTATTCACCCCCGATCCTTCCCTGCCCTCTGCCGAAAAAGATCTCAGGCTCGCTGTGGGAGGGAGAAGAGGGTTTGAGGTGGGAAAGTGCAGAGAGGAAGTTGTATTCTTGGAGAGAACGGAGCACTTCCTGCTAAAGAGTAAATTCCCTCATGGATCACGTAACCAGACACGGCGGCTTTATAGCGCCAAGACATCCAACGATAACAACAGCAGGCGGGAAAAAAATCATCCCTGCACACACACACACACACACACACACGCACACACCAGGCCGACTCCTCTGGAGGCCAGAGACAACAAGCCTTCAGGAGATAAGGACAGTGGCGGGAATGAAAGGCCAGATTATGCAATAAAACAACATCACTGGCCCGGAGCCCTGCAGATTCAGCTGCTGGTGGATTTTAGATAAACTCGAGTTTTGACTCACACCAACAACAACAACTGAATTTTCATTCTGCAGCAACGACACGCCACCGCTGCAGAGTGCAGCGCGAGGCTCGCCACGTGCCCCCGACGCGCCCGCCCACCTGTGTGCTTCGGTCAGGGACCGGTCGCTCATCAGATCCCTCCCCGAGGGAGCGTAGCGCCACAGGACCTTCTCCGCTGCCAGGTAGAAATTCCTCACGGCGCCGCTGGTCGGCGCGGCGCTGGTCAGTGTGGCAGCGGTCGAGCTCCCGCAGGCCTTCACGGTGTAAAAGGCCTGCATCCCAGCTGGAAGACAGACACGCAGGAGTCTGTGGTGAACATAAAAACAATCTGATTCACCAGTTACGGTCGCCTTCTGGAGGGAAATGAAGCCAGCTGATGGTAAACGGTCAGTTTTAGAAGATTCAGACGACTTGTCGTAAAATCCAGTTGGGAAAAGGTAAACTCAGAATTAGGGCTGGGTAAATTAACGCGTTATTATCGCATTATCGCCCGTTAATGCATGTCGCTCACATACTTTTGTTTTGAAAAGTTTGTTTCTGTCTGCTGCAGAACCGGAAGAGAATTATCAGGTAAACATGGAAAAGCTAAAACAGACATGGAGAACGGTAAAAATCTGTTAACTTTACAGTTCAGGTAGCAACTCAGGTAGCAATATTAACAATTCTGTCTGAAAAAAAAAATTGGACTGCAACAAAACTTTGTGTCATTCCTCCATGTTCCATCAGATCTGCTCCATGTGTTCACTGTCCTGCTGTTCTCTAGCTGGTTACTGCAGTGCGGCTCCATCTAGTGGCACAGATGTGTAATGACAACAGAAAATCCAGTCCTCCATTATAAAACTAATTCAGTTCTGTGGGCCGTTTTTTAATTTCGTGTTTTTGATCCAAGTCTAAAATTGAAATATAAAAATAACAGGCATTTCTTTTTTCATTTTTTTGTGTTCGATTAAAAAACGAAAAACGTAATAAAATGTCACTTTTTAATTTTTTTTTAAATTTTTGATTGACAATTGAAAATGGAAAGGTTTAATGATACACGGATTGGTAAAGTTACTGAACTTTAACATGGACATTTTCATTTTAAAGTTCTCCCAGACGGAGGATTCAACAGAAACAAGGTTATTTGTAACAACTGACAAGTTGAACTCCCCGTTAAAAGTTTCTGCTGTTACCTCAGAAATTACCTGTTTTAATGTTCTGATTGTGGCTCAGGCAGCACGGTGGCTTAGTGGTTAGCACTGTTGCCTCACAGCTAGAAGGTTCCTGGTTTGAACCTCAGCAGGGGCCTTTCTGTGTGGAGTTTGCATGTTCTCCCCTGTGCTTGCGTGGGTTTCCTCCGGGTATGACATTTACACTAAATATGTGTTACTGACAAGTGCTGATGTTAAAAGTGTTTGAACAACAAATGTTATGACACTTTAGTTCATATGGCAGCAGAACATTTCAATAAAAGTGCATTTTACACTACTTTTGGATTCATTATTTGATTTTGCGTATACAATGCGATTAATTGTGATTAATCAGGGAAATAATGCGATTAATCGCGATTAAAAAAATTTTTTATCGTTGCCCAGCCCTACTCAGAATATAAGAGAGCCTGGTGGGTTAGGGTTAGGGGTTAGGGGTTAGGGGTTGGGGTTAGGGGTTAGGGGTTGGGGTTAGGGTGCATCAAGCATCAGCGCTGTATCTGCCCTGCTGAGAAAGCACAGCGCACCGGTGAGTCACGACCGCCGCCGGCTCGTTCTGCTCAGCGTTCAGTGGACTTTGGACACATCCTGGCACGCTGCGGCAGCAGCTACACGCCCTGCTGCGGGAAAGCTGGCAACACAAAGCAGCCGCATTCCCCCCTGTCAGCAACGCTTCAGTGACTGTCAGAGGGGTCAGAGGTCAGGCGTCCTACCCTCCAGGTGGTCGTTGACCTGGCAGGTCAGCAGCCACTTCCCCGTCTTTTGTGGGATCATTCGGGCGGTGGCGAACGTGGCCGGGAACAGGCTGAGGGTGTCGGTGCGGTGGCCGCGGTCCAGCAGCGTGTTCCCGTGGAAGAAGGCGGAGTGGATGTCCACCTCGTTGCCCATGCCGAACAGATGCCAGGACACCGCTCGGTGCTGGCACAGCTCGACCCCGGGCAGGTTACCGAACATGTAGCCGTTGATAGCTGAGGAGGAGAACGTAGACACTTAGCATAGAAGGAAAACACGCATTTCCAATAAACCTTTGGATCTAATATATAGAAATACTAGACCATCAATCTCATCCTGCTACCGTAGCGTCCCACAGTTTTAGATGATTTTTAAAAGTCCTACCGTGCATCTGGTTCGACTCCTCAAAGTCAGGATCTTCTTCTATGTCTCCCGTTGGATCGGTTAAGTTCTGAATGTTGTCTTCCAGATACCAGCTCAGGTTTTCATCCACCACAGTGAACATCAGAAAGACATCCTGGTCCACATCATTGCGGACAGACTCGTCATTGGTCTCCTTCAAGATTCCTGCAATCACACGTTCATGACGAACGTCGTTATTAGCTGAGATACAAACAGATCTGACTTGATCTGGCGTCCAGTCACCGGTCCACCGTCCATTCAGGTGCACGCGGTCGTACCTTTCTTGCACGTGAGAAGCGCCCCGATGAGTCCTGAGGCGATGTCCTTGGGCGCGTCGACGTGAGAGTGGTAGACCCAGGTGAGGCAGGCGGCGTCGTCGTCCGTGGGGGCGAACTCTGGCCTGACCTCCCAGCGGTAGGTGTAGGTGCCTCCTGGAGGGACGGAGTCGTCCTGCTTCAAGCTGTTGGACGTCCCGTCGGGGTAGAGAGCCCCTGGCAGATGGAGTCACAGTGTTCAGACAGAGATCGATCTGTTTCCTGTTTCAAACAGACACATCTTCTTCTTTCTTTTTCACTGCTCGCACGAGTCGAGGATCGGAGTCCCTCGACCCCTGCACCACTGAATGTGAGATCTCCTTTTCCTGAAGTCTGTTGCTCACCAGCAACGTTTTCTGAAAATAAATCTATATAAATAATCTTTCCTGTCAGTCGTGGTTTCCTCCTCCTAGTTGGTCCAGTGTGATCAACATCGACGTAATTCACTGAGTTTCCTCTTCATGTCAGAGTTTTAATAGATGGAAACATTCACTGATAAAGGAGGGTTGAGCTGTTATGAACATCAGTAACTGCATTTGATGAGCCTTTGTTTTTACTTTAGTTTACTTCAGACTTTTTGTTGTTTCTTGGATTTTTTTTTTTTATTTATTATTTTAAAAGAGTGTACAAAACTATTTCATCTCCGTTTAAGCCTGAAGACTCTAAAAATGCATCAGTATCAACAATCCTGACCGGCATTCAGGGAGTTTCAGTTACAGTCGGTGACAGATGACCTTGGCTCTGGTTTTTAATAGTCAACCGCTTCCTCATATGACAGGTTAATTAAGAATTAGCTGATTCGACCAGCTTCATGTGTCTGCTGACCCTTTCTGCCCTTCCTTCCTCTGTTTCTAAACCTCAGAAGAGGGGGTGGGGGGTGGAGGAAGTTACATAACAGAGCCGTAAAGGTGATGAGATATTCCTCATAACGGCGGCGACCCTTCCTCTGCAGCTGGACCAGACTGGATGGACAGACAAGCCTTCCTCTGGCGTCTGGAGTCACCTGATTAAAACCTAGTTTTTGTCTTTTTTTAAAAGTTTTTCTCTGTGTGCATTCATCTCATCCGTATCTGCTGTCGTTCAGGTTAAACTGTCTTTATTCTGTCTTTGAAATTTACAGGTGTTACATTTCTGAACTCTTTTGTAGGGATGCACGATAACTGTTTTTTAAAACTGATACCGATAACCGATAACACACATACACCTAAGATCATTACATCAATACTATGAACAAAACCAAAAACAGTTTTGACTTTTTAAATGAACAGATATTTATTTTTTCCAATGAAAAACTATTGTCAAGCCTCTCGAACATTTTTGTAAAACTATCAAACAAACCTATTTGATATCTCACATCAACTTAAATAAGGTTCATTACGAGTGACTGACTTGATATAAAAAATAAAGGCTCCTTGAACTGATGGAAAATACATGCATCAGAATTACAAACTGAAAAAGATTAACATTTAAAGGATTTTGACTTGTGGTTCCATTTAAATTAATACCTTTAATTAAAGTGAATGAGGTTCAGTAGTTTTTATTTTTCATTTTTTAATCTCATGGAAGCTTTAGATGAGAGGAATGAGGGAGAGGAGAGGGGAGCACGTTAGCATTAGCTTCCGTTAGCTCACGTTAGCGCGATTTCAAAACTCCATGATTGTTATGTTGTAGGTGGCTGATCAGGTTTTACGTATTAAAGTTTGTGCTTCCCTCCTCGTAGAATTCACTCGGAGGATTCGTCACAAATAACCACCAAACTATCTTTAACTTTAACAAAGTTCCACGCCGCCATGTTTGTTGTGATCAGCGCTGTGCTGCAGGCTGCATTCAAGGTGTAACGTAAATTCCTCTGTTCCCTCGTTTGCTAGTCGTTCTTTCAGCCTTTTCTTTTTTTTTCTTTTTTATGTCTAACATGTGGGAAAATACTGCGAATATCGATTAAAGTCAGCAACTACTAAAATGATAACCGAGTTAACGAGTTGTTTTCTGGCATGAGGGGGTATTCTTGATTTTCCTTACTGAGTAATCGTTTTTCTGATTATGCCGATGTCACTTGAATATAACATTCACTGCTGGTCATTCAAGGCTCAGAGGGAGCGAGGCACTGCTGTGTTGACAGAAATATATATGTTGTCGGGGCTATTCATCGTGATATCGGACTTATCAGGATGATGTCATAATTTCCTGTTATCGGCCCGATAGTTATCGTCCACCGCTACTCTTTTGTAATTCACTAAACTGGAACATTTGTGTTGATCAGCTCAGGGACTTCAGGGGTGTTACTGCGACAGGACAACACCTTTATAATACAAGGAAATTTCACCCAAACTTTCACTGGAAAAGAAAAAACCGTCGTCACAGAAGCTGCAGGGCAGGAGCTGGTGGGTTAGGGTTCGGGCCTGGTGGGACGGCTGTCCTCGGCCTCAGATCACCACGTGGACTGCCAAGCATAAATGCACACAGACAACAGACTGTGGAGCTGCAGGAATGTGGTCTTTGGAGCGACGCATTGAGCATCTTTGTCTGGCAGATAGTCCAGTCTGGGTTCGGCAGCTAACGAGAGAACGTTACCCGTCTCACTGGACTGGACCAACTGGGACGTCTGGAGGAGGGATGAGACTGTTTTTTAGGGTTCAGGCTCGACCTCCTACCTTCAGCAAAGTTCAACCTTAATGCATCAGGGTACTAAAAACATGTTGGACAATTCTGACTTTGTGGCAGCAGTTTTGTTGCTCCCCTTTTATATATTTTTTATATATATACTGTATATTTAGCAGCCTCTCCATCCCAGTGTACAGCGCAGCTGTTTCAGCTGTGAAACGTAACTAACCCCACGCTAGTTACGTTTATCTAAGCGCAGTATGGTTAAAGCCTCTGTTGGCGTAAAGGTCAGGGGTCTGACCACATATACTGAATACGTTCACTTTCATCTTCACCTTCTGAGTTCTTCTCGTAGAAAACACCGTGGGGATGGATGGAGTAATTCCTGCTTGCAAAGTTTTTCAGGTGGACCACGATGACATCATCGACCTCAGCCCGCAGCGTCGGTCCCAGGAAGCCCAGCCAGTCGGGTCGAGGGGCCAGGCGGCTGTAGGAGGCGTCCGTGTACTGCCGGAACATGGCCTTCTTATAAACTCGACCGATTTGGCGGGGCCCCCTTTTCAGGAACACCCTTGCTTGCCTGAGATTGGTACAGACGAAACAGAGAAAAAATGGGTCAGGTTTTAATCTTGGTTTGGGATTTCCTGAACTCAGGTTCCAGTCATCCTCCACCACGCAGGATGAAACGACGCTCAGCTGCTCCGGTGAGCTCAAAAGACGCTGCTCCATCTTCTCCAAAGGCTCAGGTTTATCTCCAACACTGAGCCACTGAAGGACAATAATCATCTATTCCGTAAATACAAATCTCTCCTGCAGCACCAGTCGTATCCAGTTACAGCAGGTTGGACTTGTTCCTGGTGGAATTACGTGTTTCTGAAGGCTTGTGAGCTGAAGCTGGGACCATTACCATTACCAGTTTCATTACTGGGTCACATTTAGAACTAAAGCAGGAGGAAGAATGATCTGATTTTCAGTGAGGGACTCTATCCATCCATCCATCCATCCATCCATCCATCCATCCATCCATCCATCCATTATCCATCTATCCATCCATCCATCCATCCATCCATTCATCCATTCATCCATTCATCCATCCATCCATTCATCCATCCATTATCTATCCATCCATTCATCCATCCAGCCATCCATCCATCCATCCATCCATCCATCCATCCATCCATCCATCCATCCATCCATCCATCCATCCATCCATCCATCCATCCATCCATCCATCCATCCATCCATCCATCCATCCATCCATCCATCCATCCATCCATCCATCCATCCATCCATCCATCCATCCATCCATCCATCCATCCGTCATCCATCCATTATCTATCCATCCATCCATCATCCATCTGTCATCCATCCATCCATCCATCATCCATCCATCCATCATCCATCTCTCATCCATCCATCCATCCATCCATCCATCCATCCATCCATCATCCATCCATCCATCCATTCCATCCATCCATCCATCCATCCATCCATCCATCATCCATCCATCCATCCATTATCCTATCCATCCATCCATCATCCATCCTCCCATCCATCCATCCATCCATCCATCCATCCATCATCCATCTGTCATCCATCCATCCATCCATCCATCCATCATCCATCCATCCATCCATCCATCCATCCATCCATCCATCCATCCATCCATCCATCCATCCATCCATCCATCCATCCATCCATCATCCATCTGTCATCCATCCATCCATCCATCCATCCATTCATCATCCATGCATCTTCTACACCTGCTTCTCTGTATTCAGGGTTAGTTTAGGGAGAAAACACATTAGAGAAAGTATATTCATGAAAATGTAGATTTAAAAGCATGAAACCATGAAAATATTGACATGCAGCAGGTAAAATTAAGGGGGACAACCAGTCAGAGGACAGAGACAGAGGACAGGGGACAGACTGCTCCAGTGACTGAGTTAAAGTAATCCTGGAAAGTTGTCTGACTGAGTCATTCAGAAAAGTCCAGAATGAAGCAAGACTCAGTTGTCCTGACTGGCACCGACATGTGGGGGGGGGGGGGGGGGGGGGGGGGGGGGATAATTTTTATTTATGTGCTCATCAGAATCTACCTGATAAAAGTGATAATCTAATCTGCAGATACATGCAGGCTGAAGCAACTCTGTCAAGGCTTCTGCTCCTTTCAAGGCACGTGACAGCTTTTTATCAGTTTCTTCAAAGAAGCGGCCATGTCTATTTCCTTCACAGATTACATCTTGTGACGTGATTTAAAAGTGAGAGGTAAAAGTTCTACCTCTGGTTATAAATGTGTGAGTCCTCAGGAGTCTCTCACATTTCTCTGTTTACTCTTTTATTCCGTTACAGGACAGATTGGGTGTGTTTTTAGAAGCGCTATTTCCTGTTTAGTTTCCTGTTGTTGTTCTGAATGCTGAGACAGCAGACTCCTGAGAGGAGCCACCGCACATCTGTGCACATCTGTTCACATCTGTCACATCCTGATAAGATGCACACAAGAATAAAAATATCTTTCTACCTGAAAACATCGATGTTCTCTGAAACTTCCTTCCTCTTTAAAATCAATCTCAATTTTAATATCAATCAAATGAATGGGAGATAGCAGGATGCGCCCCCCCCCCCCCCACACACACACACCTGGACACACCTGGACACATCCCCCCCAGATAACTCCACTGAACGTGACGTCATGACAACTCACCCGTCGTCCTCGATGGCTCTGCCGTTAAGAAGGTTTTTCCCGCTGGGTGCGTAATCCCACAGATCCTCAATGATTCCCACATAGTAATCTCTGCGGCGGCCGCGCTGCGCGTCCGCGTCCGCGCTCGACCACAAAACAAGCAGCAAACAGGTCGCGAACAGCCCCAAAGTCCGCTCCATGTCCAGGAGATCTGAGAGCGGTCCGTGGTTCGGGCGTGGTTCCGGAGGAACAAGTGGAGAGCAGAAACCGAAAGAGCCGCTGAGCCGCGCGGCACTTACGAAACTGCAAATGAAAACAGTCGCTCTATTCAGCCGGAGGCGGCCGACCGCCTCCAGAGGCTCCAGATGGGCAGGAACTACAGCCACTCACGCGCTTCTGTCAGGTCTGGTTAAAACTGCCTGCAGGGAAATTAAGAAAACCATCTACTAGGCAACAATTAAAATCTTTAATCGCGATTAATCGCATTATTTCCCTGATTAATCACAATTAATCGCGTTGTATTCGCAAAATCAAATAATGAATTCAAAAGTAGTGTGAAGGTCACTTTTATTTAAAATGTTCTTCTGCCATATGAACTAAATTGTCATAACATTTGCTTTTCAAACACTTTTAACATCAGCACTTGTCAGTAACACATATTTAGTGTAAATCTCATCTTAAAAATGTAAAATTAAATAAAGCTTATTGCCACTGCAAGGGCATTAATGTCATCCTGTTTTTATTTTAAAAAAAAAGTCTACCAACAAAATCCAACTAAATGATTGTGGCTCAGCACAATCAGAACATTAAAACAGGTAATTTCTGAGGTAACAGCAGAAACTTTTAACGGGGAGTTCAACTTGTCAGTTGTTACAAATAACCTTGTTTCTGTTGAATCCTCCTTCTGGGAGAACTTTAAAATGAAAATGTCCATGTTAAAGTTCTGTAACTATATCAATCTGTGTATCAATCATTCTTTCCATTTTCAATTGTCAATCAAAAATATAAAAAAAATAAAAAGTGACATTTTATTTTTAAAAAAAATGCCTGTTTTTTTTATATTTCAATTTTAGACTTGGATCAAAGATACGAAATTAAAAAATGGGCCACAGAACTGAATTTGTTTTATAATGGAGGACTGGACTTTCTGTTGTCATTACACATCTGTGCCACTAGATGGAGCCGCACTGCAGTAACCAGCTAGAGAACAGCAGGACAGTGAACACATGGAGCAGATCTGATGGAACATGGAGGAATGACGACAAAGTTTTGTTGTAGTCCAGAATTTTTTATTTATTTATTTTTTTTGTAGACAGAATTGTTAATATTTCTACCTGAGTTGCAACCTGAACTGTAAAGTACACCGATTTTTACCGTTCTCCGTGTCTGTTTTAGCTTCTCCGCATGTTTACCTCCCAATTATTTTCCGGTTCTGCAGCAGCCAGAAACAGACTTTTCAAAACAAAAGCATGTGAGCAACATGCGTTAACGTGCGATAAAATAAATGTTGTAGAGAAGGTGCAGAGACCTCCTTGGTGATTGCTGCAGTGATAGAGCAACATCAGTGATAGAGCAACATCAGTGATAGAGCAACATCTTCCAGCGGAGGTGGTGATAGAGCAACATCTTCCAGCGGAGGCAGTGATAGAGCAACATCTTCAAGGGGAGGCGGTGATAGAGCAACATCAGTGATAGAGCAACATCTTGCAGCGGAGGTGGTGATAGAGCAACATCTTCCAGCGGAGGCGGTGATCAAGCAACATCAGTGATAGAGCAACATCTTCCAGCGGAGGCGGTGATAGAGCAACATCAGTGATAGAGCAACATCTTCCAGCAGAGGCGGTGATAGAGCAACATCAGTGATAGAGCAACATCAGTGATAGAGCAACATCTTCCAGCAGAGGTAATGATAGAGCAACATCTTCGAACGGAGGCAGTGATAGAGCAACATCTTCAAGGGGAGGCGGTGATAGAGCAACATCAGTGATAGAGCAACATCTTGCAGCGGACATGGTGATAGAGCAACATCTTCCAGCGGAGGCGGTGATAGAACAACATCAGTGATAGAGCAACATCTTCCAACGGAGGCGGCGATAAAGCAACATCTTCCAGCGGAGGCGGTGATAGAGCAACATCAGTGATAGAGCAACATCTTCCAGCGGAGGCAGTGATAGAGCAACATCTTCCAGCAGAGGCAGTGATAGAGCAACATCAGTGATAGAGCAACATCAGTGATAGAGCAACATCTTCCAGCAGAGGTGGTGATAGAGCAACATCTTCCAGCGGAGGCAGTGATAGAGCAACATCAGTGATAGAGCAACATCTTGCAGCGGAGGTGGTGATAGAGCAACATCTTCCAGCGGAGGCGGTGATAGAGCAACATCAGTGATAGAGCAACATCTTCCAGCGGAGGCGGTGATAGAGCAACATCAGTGATAGAGCAACATCTTCCAGCAGAGGTGGTGATAGAGCAACATCTTCCAGCGGAGGCGGTGATAGAACAACATCAGTGATAGAGCAACATCTTCCAACGGAGGCAGCGATAGAGCAACATCTTCCAGCGGAGGCGGTGATAGAGCAACATCTTCCAGCAGAGGCGGTGATAGAGCAACATCAGTGATAGAGCGACATCAGTGATAGGGCAACATCTTCCAGTGGAGGCGGTGATAGAGCAACATCAGTGATAGAGCAACATCTTCCAGTGGAGGCGGTGATAGAGCAACATCTTCCAGCGGAGGAGGTGATAGAGCAACATCAGTGATAGCAACATGCATTAACATGCGATAAAATAAATGTTGTAGGGAAGGTGCAGAGACCTCCTTGGTGATTGCTGCAGTGATAGAGCAACATCAGTGATAGAGCAACATCTTCCAGCGGAGGTGGTGATAGAGCAACATCTTCCAGCGGAGGCAGTGATAGAGCAACATCTTCAAGGGGAGGCGGTGATAGAGTAACATCAGTGATAGAGCAACATCTTGCAGCGGAGGTGGTGATAGAGCAACATCTTCCAGCGGAGGCGGTGATCAAGCAACATCAGTGATAGAGCAACATCTTCCAGCGGAGGCGGTGATAGAGCAACATCAGTGATAGAGCAACATCTTCCAGCAGAGGCGGTGATAGAGCAACATCTTCCAGCGGAGGCGGTGATAGAACAACATCAGTGATAGAGCAACATCTTCCAACGGAGGCGGTGATAGAGCAACATCTTCCAGCGGAGGCGGTGATAGAGCGACATCAGTGATAGGGCAACATCTTCCAGTGGAGGCGGTGATAGAGCAACATCAGTGATAGAGCAACATCTTCCAGCGGAGGCGGTGATAGAGCAACATCAGTGATAGAGCAACATCTTCCCACAGAGGCGGTGATAGAGCAACATCAGTGATAGAGCAACATCTTCCAGCAGAGGTGGTGATAGAGCAACATCAGTGATAGAGCAACATCTTCCAGCGGAGGCGGTGATAGAGCAACATCAGTGATAGAGCAACATCTTCCAGCGGAGGCAGTGATAGAGCAACATCTTCCAGTGGAGGCGGTGATAGAGCAACATCAGTGATAGAGCAACATCTTCCAGCGGAGTCGGTGATAGAGCAACATCAGTGATAGAGCAACATCTTCCAGCGGAGGCAGTGATAGAGCAACATCAGTGATAGAGCAACATCAGTGATAGAGCAACATCTTTCAGCGGAGGCGGTGATAGAGCAACATCAGTGATAGAGCAACATCTTCCAGCGGAGGCAGTGATAGAGCAACATCTTCCAGTGGAGGCGGTGATAGAGCAACATCTTCCAGCGGAGGCGGTGATAGAGCACATCAGTGATAGAACAACATCAGTGATAGAGCAACATCTTCAGCGGAGGCGGTGATAGAGCAACATCAGTGATAGAGCACACAGGAGAGGATCAGTGATAGAGCAACATCTTCCAGCGGAGGCAGTGATAGAGCAACATCAGTGATAGAGCAACATCAGTGATAGAGCAACATCTTTCAGCGGAGGCGGTGATAGAGCAACATCAGTGATAGAGCAACATCTTCCAACGGAGGCCGTGATAGAGCAACATTTTCCAGCGGAGGCGTTGATAGAGCAACATCAGTGATAGAACAACATCAGTGATAGAGCAACATCTTCCAGCGGAGGCGGTGATAGAGCAACATCAGTGATAGAGCAACATCTTCCAGCTAAAGTGGTGATAGAGCAACATCAGTGATAGAGCAACATCTTCCAGCGGAGGCCGTGATAGAGCAACATCAGTGATAGAGCAACATCAGTGATAGAGCAACATCAGTGATAGAGCAACATCTTCCAGCGGAGGCCGTGATAGAGCAACATCTTCCAGCGGAGATGGTGTGATGGTGGCTGTAAAAACCAGGCTCGTCATCATTAATTGCATTCTTAATGTGACCAGCCCCATATCTCCACAGTCAGGGACCAAACTCTGTCCTCCAGCGGGGACATCCTGGAGGACAGCGTTTGGTCCCTGGAGGACAGTCAGGGACCAAACTCTGTCCTCCAGGATGTCCCCGCTGGTCCCCACAGAGTCTTGTCTTGTTACCTCAAACTTCAATCATCCAATCTACCAAACACGAGACAACAAAAATAAATAAATGAATCTGTTTGGCATTGGTAGGGAAGATTTTTAAAGTCTTTCATGGCCCCTCCCACATCCTCAGCTCTGCTGCTCGTCCCACTAACGCATGTTTCCTGTGGCACCATGTTAAAGGGAAATAATCTGCTTTTAATCTGTATAAGACTTGTTACCAAGAAGCGTTGTTAAAACAAAGAAGTAATCTGTCAAACAGCCTGAGACGAGTCACAGCAGACGGGTCTGTGACATGTAAGATCAGTGTTTTTCCTGCATCATAGATACTGAAAACAATTCAGATTACTTCTCCCAGTGAGAAGGCTGATGTTCATTCCCTTGACGTCATTCCACTGACTTGTCCTGGGATTTTATCCAAGTATTTCACTCTCCCATTGTTGTGCAACATACATACACTTAGGCCCAATCCCATTTCTCTTTTCTACCCCTACCCCTTAGCCCTACCCCTTAGCCCTACCCCTGGAAACGGAGTGCCAAGGGGTAGGGCCGAAAGTCAACCCCTCCGAATTGGGACACCCCTTCGACAATCGCATACGTCATCAGTAGTCGCCGCTGCCTCTTACGTAACCAGATGCGACAAGCGCTTGCCGGAGATCTCAGGAAAAAATGCCGTCTGCCAACACAGTCTCACTCCCAGCTCGTCGAAAACCGACGCTTGGTCAGGGCCCTTCGGCGTCAGTTTCTGACTCACAAGGTCGCCCTCAGCGTCTAAGCACCGACGCAGCGGGCTCTGAACAGATTCTAATGTAATTCCATCCGAGTCGATATTTGACGCTCAGAGCGAGCGCTCCAGCCTTCCATTCATTTCAACACATTAACCCGGCCGCGTCGTTTCAAGCCGCTGAGAGCATCAGTCCCATTGGATAACTGACGATCTGACACACGGAAGTATTCTAATTACTAATGTCCGTCTAATGTCTAATGTCCGTTTTCACGTTAACGGCGATTTTCACAATGATATCTGCAACATTTCTTAAGGCAGAAACACCACTGTCTCCTTGTTAATTACACAACATTAGTGGGTTGATTTCCTGTTGCGTCTGCCGCTGTGATAATCTCTGTTGCGTGGGCTATTGGGATGTTTTTACGGTTGTCTGCTGCTAGACGGAGGAATGAATCACTATCGATAACTTCGGCGAGGTTGCCGACGTTATTATTAATAACGTTATCGGAAGTTATATTGATAACTTTATCACTGTAGATTATCATCAGGGCTGCCGGCAGCATCCACTCTAGCAACGGTAACCACGTAACTGACGCCTCGACTACTATCGATTTTTTTCGGCGGATTTTTTACGAGGAAAATGACCACTACACATTGAAACAATGTTAAAATAGACAACAAATAGGTTTTCGTACATTTTCGAACTTTATTCATGGAGAAAATGCTTAAATATGTCATACCCCTCCGTTTGGAGTGTGCCTCGGAAAAATCTCCGTTTGGAGGGGTATATAGCCCTACCCCTTGGCCCTACCCCTCCGTCATAATGGGAATTGGGACACCCCTACCCCTCCACATGAACGCGCAAAACGGAGGGGTAGGGCCAAGGGGTAGGGCCAAGGGGTGAAATGGGATTCAGCCCTCATCAGTGGTCAGGGTGACACCTGCTGGCCAAATTTGAGAAGTACAATGGGAGAAATTAGAAAATATTGTGGGAACTAGAGTTTCTTAATCTCTGTGGGCACGCAGCCACTTGTTTGTGGTGGCAAATGCAGTCCTTGATAATTATCTCTGTAAAGTCAACACAAACAGCCAGAGATACAGTGTCATTTAAGGAAAGACAGAAAATTCAATTCAATTCAGTTTTATTTGTATAGCGTCTGTTAGAGAGAGAACATACACCCTGGCAACACCACACGAGACAAAGGGTAAGGCAAGTTTATTTGTAGAGCACAATTCATACAAAAGGCAATTCAAAGTGCTTTACAGATGTATAAAATCACAAGAAGGCAAATAAAGTCGTTCTATAAATCATACAAGCATACAAATAATCATTAATAAATTAGATTTAAAATGAAGAGTGCAGATAAAATCCTTCCAGTCATCATCTTCACATCTAAACAGAACTGTTTTCAGTCTGGATCAGAACATTGTCAGAGTTTAGGTCTGTCTCACATCTGCTGGAAGACTGGTCCAGATTTTGGGAGCATAAAACTGAAATGCAGCTTCAACTTGTTTAGTCCTGACTCTGGACACCAGCAGGAGACCACTACCTGAGGTTCTCAGAGTCCAGGTTGGTTCATATGGATCTAACATGTCAGAGATGGACTTTGGAGCCATGAAGAGACTTGAACACAAGTAGAGCTGTTTTAAAGTCTATTCTCTGAGTGACAGGAAGCCAGAGACCTCAGGACTGGACTAATACGGTCGTATCTCCTGGTTCTGGTCAGGACCAGTACAGAGACCTCAGAACTGGACTAATACGGTCGTATCTCCTGGTTCTAGTCAGGACCAGCGCAGAGACCTCAGGACTGGACTAATATGGTCGTATATCCTGGTTCTAGTCAGGACCAGCGCAGAGACCTCAGGACTGGACTAATGTGGTCGTATCTCCTGATTCTAGTCAGGCCGGAGCAGAGACCAAAGGACTGGACTAATGTGGTGGTATCTCCTGGTTCTGGTCAGGACCAGTGCAGAGACCTCAGGACCATACTAATGTGGTGGTATCTCCTGGTTCTAGTCAGGACCGGCGCATAGACCTCAGGACTCTGCAGAGTCAGAGGCAGTGTAAAAGAGTCCAGGTCAGTAATATGTAGTTAAGGGACATTAATGTAACATATAACAGATTTACGTGTTAGCCTATGTGAGTGTGCTTTAGGGAGCGGGGTTGGGATGGGGTGTCCCTGTTCATGAGGCTGATTGCAGACGGGAAAAAGCTGTTTTTGTGGCGGAAGGTTTTGGTCCTGTTGGACGGCGCCTCCTGCCAGATGAGGATGTTTCAAACCGTTAGTGTCCAGGGTGGGAAGGGTCAGCAGCAATCTTCCCTGCTCCTCTGGATCCTGGAGGAGTACAGATCTGACAGAGATGGGAGGCTGCAGCCAATCCCCCTCTCTGAGTCCTGTATACAGCCAACTGAACTCTCCTTCACCCCTATTTGAATTACATAGCGTACCACATACCTGATATTCTCAGCTCAGTGCATGTGTGAGTGAGTGAGTCTGAATATCACTTCAATGTCCACCTCATGATTTCTTCTAAAAAAAAAAGATCGTAATTTATTGCAGCTGAAATAAATTAGGAAATCTATAAAGGAAAATCAAACCTCTAGGAGCAGCAGGTAAAGTGAAGGTGAGACCAGACACAGGTGTTTTCAGTCAAAGAGATGACATTCAGGTGTAGGTGAACTCCCTGTTGTGTATGGAGCCTCGTTTGGGTCATAATTCAATGAATAAATGAGTCTATTATTATGAAATATTTATCCATTATTATGAAATATTTCCCATTATTATGAAATATATGTGTATTATTATGAAATATTCCCCATTATTATGAAAAAAATGTAATCATTATGAAATATATTTTTATTATTATTTAATCTTAGTTTAATGCGTAATAGTTTATTTCAGAATAGCTTTTTTAATCTAAGAATTAGCTTTACATAATGGCTTCATTTTTCATAAGAATGAGCTTTTACATAATAACATTTTGCCAGTGGGCGGGACCAGTGGTTGACCTGCACGCTCATTGGCTGATCCTTCTCCATTCTACGCTCTGACATCGACTCGTTTTGGCCGTGAGGTCCCGTTAGCAGCGGGCTGTGGCGTCATCAAGGTGCGCTCCTAGTCCGATTGTAGCTATGGCAGCTTGGACTGAGCTACGGGAAACCTTGACGTTTCTAAGTCGATGTCAACTTTTAACATCTTATTATTCTTCGCTAATAGAAGAGAACAAACATAACCCACGTTTTCTGTTCAGCACTGTAGCCAGGCTGACAAAGAGTCACAACTCTGTTGGTCCATGCATTCCTGCTACTCTCAGTAGTGAAGACTTTATGAGCTTTTTTAGTGGGAAAATAATCAAAATTAGAGATGAGATCGGCCAGACCCAGCTGTCGGCGGCTGTGGACATCCCTGCAGCTTCGTTGATTTCTTCCGTTTCTGATTTGACTCTGGACTGTTTTTCTCCTGTGGGCCTCTCTGAGTTGACCTCAACTATCAGTAAAGCTAAACCATCTACATGTCTGTTGGATCCCATCCCAACTCGACTGTTCAAGGATGTTATGTCCATTATTGGTATATTAATTTTGGATCAGATTAACCTATCTCTACAATTAGGATATGTGCCACAGGTTTTTAAAGTTGCAGTCATTAAACCTTTGCTCAAGAAACCATCTCTTGATCCGGACATCTTGGCAAACTATAGACCAATATCCAACCTTCCATTTATCTCTAAAATTCTGGAAAAAATAGTTGCTAGCCAGTTAGGAGAACACCTGCATAGAAATGATCTATTTGAGGTCTTTCAGTCAGGGTTTAGAACTCATCATAGCACAGAAACTGCACTGATTAGAGTCTCCAACGACCTCCTCATGGCCTCAGACAATGGATTAGTTTCTGTCCTTGTTCTGCTGGACCTCAGTGCTGCTTTTGATACTGTTGATCACAGCCTTTTGCTGCATAGATTAGAGCACACTGTTGGAATTAAAGGGACAGCATTAGGCTGGTTTAAGTCATACCTATCTGACAGGTTCCAGTTCGTCCATGTTAATGACGTTTCTTCTACACGGACTAGGGTCTGCTATGGCGTCCCACAGGGTTCAGTTCTGGGACCAATCCTTTTCATTTTATACATGCTGCCCTTGGGAAAAAATATCCAGAGCCATGGCATAAACTTTCATTGCTACGCTGATGATACGCAGCTGTACTTATCTATGAAACCAGAGGAAACAAAACCTTTGGCTAAACTTCAAGGGTGTCTTAATGATATTAAGTCCTGGATGTCCTCTAACTTTTTGCTTCTAAACTCGGATAAAACAGAGGTTATTGTCTTTGGTCCCAAACACCTGAGGAATGGATTGACTGGATTTACGCTGGCTTCCAGCACAGTTGCGAAAAACCTTGGAGTTATTTTTGATCAGGATATGTCATTTAAGCAGCATATTAATCAGGTTTGCAAGACTGCCTTTTTTCATCTCCGAAATATTGCCAAAATTAGGAGCATCCTCTCCCAGGGTGATGCCGAAAAATTAATCCACGCGTTTGTTAGCTCTAGACTGGATTACTGTAATGCGCTGTTAGCAGGATGTCCGAAAAGCTCGCTAAATAGCCTTCAATTGATCCAGAACGCAGCAGCGAGGGTGCTGACAGGAATCCGCAAGCGAGATCACATCTCTCCCGTGTTAGCCTCCCTCCATTGGCTTCCCGTGAAATTTAGAATTGAGTTTAAAATTCTGCTTCTCGCATATAAGGCCCTTAATGGCCTAGCTCCGCGCTATTTACAAGACTTGATAGCATGTTATGCTCCTAATAGAGCTCTCCGCTCTCAGAGTGCAGGATTACTCGTCGTTCCTAGAATATCTAAAAGTAGGTTTGGAGGACGGGCCTTCTGCTACCAGGCACCTTTTTTATGGAACCAGCTACCAGTTTGGGTTAAAGAGGCTGATACTATCTCCATTTTTAAAACTAAATTGAAAACATTTCTGTTCAGTAAAGCCTACAGTTAGTCTAAACTATAGTGTGTAGGGGCTAATAGTTATATAGCCTATAGTTGTAGTAGCTCAGACTAGAGTAGCTCGTCTTAATCACAGCTTCGTCATAGCTATGCTGCTATAGGCCTACGCTACAGGGGGACACCAGCATGATCTGCTGAGTGGTGTCTCCACTGCTCTTCTCCTTTTTCTTCCCTTTCTTCCTCCCTTCCTCCTCCTCCAGCTCATTTATAATTATTTGGGAGCACCCTGTTACTGAAACTGTGCTCCATTTTCTTTGCTTTCCTGTGTTTGTTGTGCTGTTTCTGCCCCCTTTTCTTTCTGTGTATTTGCAGGCCAGAGTTTCCTGGGTTTCATGCTGACTTGCAGTTCCATCCATCCTCTGTCCATCCCGGGGTTCTCCTCCACTTGTGTTTGGGTACCGACTGGCGTGGTGATCGGCGACCTGGTCCTCTGGCCATCTCATCCCAGTGCTGCTGCCTCCATCTGTTTATGTTTATATGGTCATTGTATTTAGTCATTTGTGTCTCTCCTCTCTCTGTCCTCCATCCTCTCTCTGTCCTCTCCCCTCTTTCTTTCTTTTCTTTTCTTTCTCTACCCGGCTGGCCTTCGGCAGGAAGGTCCCCCCATATGAGCCAGGTCCTGCTCAAGGTTTCTTCCTCTTAAAGTGGAGTTTTTCCTTGCCACTGTTTGGTATAAAGGTTTTTTTTTCTCCCTACGTGGGAGGTGTTTACCTGCCATTATCATTGATTGGATTTAATTATATAATCTTAGTTGATGATATTTGCTCGGGGGTCATGCTCTGGGTCTCTGTAAAGCGCCTAGAGACAATTGTCATTGTAACAGACGCTATATAAATAAAATTGAATTGAATTGAATTGAATTAACTGTAAAGTGAGGTGCATTCTGCCACCTACTGGCCTGGAGTAGAAACATTGCACCTCTCGCCCACTATCGAAATTCACTGTTCTGTTGTTTATGCCTGAATGAAAGAGCAGCCAATCACATAAATGGCTCCGCCCTCTCTGCTGTGATTGACACACAAATCATTGTTATGAAAAACAAAGCCATTATTATGTAAAAGCTCATTCTTATGAAAAATGAAACTATTATCATAATAATGAGAAATATTTCATAATAATAAATGCCTGTATTTCATAATAATAGACTCATTTATTCATTGAATTATGACCCAAATGGGGCTCCATACACAACTGTTAACTGTCTGAGCAAGGCGACAGTTCAGGTTTTGGAAAGAGTTTATCCCAAACCCACAACTAAAAGAACTTGGACGCAGTAATCCAAACATCTCCACAGTTAAACTGTCTTACAGTTTTTAATTTGTAAATATTTGCAAAAAAAACTAAATAAATAAATTCATCATTAAGATTAAAAATATATTTTCTCATCGTAATACATGAATATATATCATCATGATCAGTGGATCTGCGATCACAGAGTGAACACCACAGCTTCCATTATGTTTCATCTGTGCTCGTAGCAGTTGCACCACAGTGGAGCCATCTGGTCGACTGTTTTGTTGTTTTGTCTCATCGCTTCCCCGGGATCCTTTCATGACATAAACCAAAACTACACAGTCCACATGAGCAGAGAAACAACATTTCTGCAGCTTCTGTAAACTGCAGATTAGCAGCAAATGATGTTTTTTGGGGCTCAGTGCTATGGCTTTGCAGCTGTTAATCATAGCCTTGCTAACGGCTAACTACTAATGCTTTCTGATTTGCTCAATCATCGTATGCAGTGTGTGTGAAACAGATGCATAGTCCGCAAAAAGAATAGCGATGGTTTGCTAATTCCAAGAAGATGTGTAGTGAACAACCCTAAACTATAAAGAAAACTGGACAAACCCTCTGTGACTCACCCAGAGGCCTCTGAGGAGTGTTGAAGCCCCTTTTTGAGACCTGTGGGGAACCTGAGGTACCAACAACAACTGCCTGACCACCACACAGTACATGTTGTACACTGCACTGGATACACAGTACGTCGCTTCAATGGTACACAACTATGGAGCCCTGTTTGGGTCATAATTCAATGAATAAATGAGTCTATTATTATGAAATACAGGCATTTATTATTATGAAATATTTCTCATTATTATGATAATAGTTTCATTTTTCATAAGAATGAGCTTTTACATAATAATGGCTTTGTTTTTCATAACAATGATTTGTGTGTCAATCACAGCAGAGAGGGCGGAGCCATTTATGTGATTGGCTGCTCTTTCATTCAGGCATAAACAACAGAACAGTGAATATCGATAGTGAGCGAGAGGTGCAATGTATATACTCCAGGCCAGTAGGTGGCAGAATGCACCTCAGTTTACGGTTAAAAGTTGACATTGACTAAGAAACGTCAAGGTTTCCCGTAGCTCAGTCCAAGCTGCCATAGCTACAATCGGACTAGGAGCGCACCTTGATGACGCCACGGCCCACTGCTAACGGGACCTCACGGCCAAAACTAGTCGATGTCAGAGCGTAGAATGGAGAAGGATCAGCCAATGAGCGTGCAGGTCAACCACTGGTCCCGCCCACTGGCAAAATGTCATTATTATGTAAAAGCTCATTCTTATGAAAAACGAAGCCATCATGTAAAAGCTAATTCTTAGATAAAAAAGCTATTCTGAAATAAACTATTATGCATTAAACTAAAATTAAATAATAATAAAAATGGCCACCCCGGTGGTGCAGTGGTTAGGGCAGGTGGCCATATACAGAGGCTACAGTCCTCGTGCGGCTGGTCACGAGTTCAACTCCCAGCTCGGCAACTCTTTCCCACATGTCTTCCCCATTCTCTCTGCCCCCCTTCCTGTCTCTCTACTTTCAATAAAAGGCCACTAGAGCCAAAAAAATCTAAAATAATAAAAATATATTTCATAATAATTACATTTTTTTCATAATAACGGGTAGTATTTCATAATAATACACATATATTTCATAATAATAAACATGTATTTCATAATAATAGACTCATTTACTCATTGAATTAAGACCCAAACGGGGCTCCATAGGTTGTGCACTCAATCATTAATATTGTAAAAATACCAGGTGCAGTTCCTCACTGCCGGTACAGTTGATCTGACCGAACTAAATCCAGCTCTTCGAGACGTTCATCCCTCCATCCACTCGGTGATGACGCATCCTGTCATAAATGATGTAACGTCCAGGCAGTCAGCTGAGCTCCAGTAGGACCTGCGGTCTCTGGCCACCACCACTGAAGGTCTGGGGGGGAGGAGGGTCGTCTGCTCTGATGTCCACGACCTCCAGCAGCTCACAGCGTCTGTTCAGTCTGCACCAGAGGATGCAAAATTTCACTGGGCCCTTTTGATTTATTTATTTATTTATGAATTATACATCAAATTTGGACTTGCAGTTATAATGAATTTTCATTATAAATTGGATTATGCATAAATTACTGTGAACTAGACTGAACTGGGAAGCAATTTTGACTTAAAATAGATTTAGAATTTTGATTCTATGTCTGTGATACGTCTTCAGCCAGCTTTGTGCTGGTTTGGGGTTACTTGGCCGGAAATAATATTTCACAGGGAGCACATCACTGAAAAAGGTCAAGAACCGCTGCTCTACAGTATTTAGAAATCCTAGTTTTTCTTTTTTTGTCAGGTCAGTGTCCCACCATTCTTTCTGGATCCTTTCCCGTTCAGTCCTATTTGTCAATTTTTGAATTCCTTTCTTATGCACTTTGCTTTCTTTGGACTTCCTGCTCCTCGGAGTCTTGAGTTAATTAGCATGTCTGCAGAGACCTGCCAGTGTTTGGATCCTCACTTCTACAACTTCCCTTAACAGTTGCTGAATATTCCTGATTTCTCTTGAAATGAAACCAAGATTTAACGTTTGCACAATACAAGTTGTTAGTACAGAACTGATGTTGAAAGTGAAAACAGATGTGACCACTGCATTGTTTTTGGGAATGTAAATTGTGTCGGAGTGAAACCACTCTGGGTTAAAACGTCAGAGGTCCTGCGGTGCTGCTGGAGCGCCGTCATTCCTCTCATTCCTCTTCTGATATGTGCCATCTGCCGGAGCTGTGACCTTAATGCACTTCTTGTTTCCAGTCAGGCTGATTACAGCTACGACTTGGAAGACTGTAAATGAAGAGGAAAGAGAGAGATTGAATATGGCTATCAAAATGGTTACAAGTTTTCTGATATGATGAGCCACCAGTGGAAAAGACACAGACAACATTAAAAAGTAGCCTTCATCACTTTCCCTCTGCCTGAATATGAGCCCCAGCTGGAGCTGGAGGAGGGTTTACAATAATTGGTAAGTTATTATGTTTAAAGAGTTAAGATTTTTTTATATATATATTTACATCTTCGGCCAGAGCTAGAACTGATCAGGTGATAGCCTGTTAATCAATCTGTGAGTTTTGTATCATAGCAGTCCTATCAAACATTATACACCTCTTTCACAAGAAGCTCTTAAATCCTGAATTTAAAGAATATTTGTTTTCTTTGTCTTGAAATTGAGCAACAGGTTTATGCAGACTGAGCTAAAGGAACAAAGAGTACATGGGTCACTTTACTTGTGCTTCTGTGTCAGTCATAGACTGTATACGAAGAACTGGACAAACCCTCTGTGCTGTCATCCAAAGGTTTCCTACAGTGAAGTTTTCTCTTACTTTTACTCTTACTCCATTTAGCCATTTAGCCATTTTAGCTTGTGCCATTCATTCCAGGATGCTAAGTAGTATTACTTCACATTCACTCTGATTAAATCTGTCCAAACATCCCAATTTCTTTTTTAAAGACTTTTTTGGTACTAGTGGCCTTTATTGACAGGAAGGGGGGCTGAGAGAGAACGGGGAAGACATGCAGTAAAGGGTCGCACGGGCCGGGAGTCGAACCTGCGACCGCTGCGTTGAGAGTTGTGGCCTCTGTATATGGGCCAATTCCCCTAACCACTGCACCACCGGGTGGCCCAAACATCCCGAGTTCAAGTGACAATGAAACAACGTCTGAGACAAGTGCTGCCAGAGCTGAAACATGGACTAGCAGAGCTCTGCTAGATTGGCAGCCGTTGTGCAAGTCGCGGTGTTGTTGACTGCAGGTCTCGGCGTACTTCCTCTTGAAAGGGTCCTGAAATGATCCACCGTGGCCTCCTGGCTCCCTCAGGCTGGAGGAGCTGCGGAGCTGCCAGCGGACATCTGCAATGACCGCCGCATTTCAGATGTTGACTCTGTTGTGACATCAGAAATAGTCAGTGCTGCTGCTCAGCTAAGATTAGCTCAAGGCGCTGCTGCTCAGCTAAGATTAGCTCAAGGCGCTGCTGCTCAGCTAAGATTCATCCTCCAAATCGAAGTCAGTCACGGCGCTCTGTCAGTACAATCAATAGCACAACAAAAACAGGTTTTCTTTAAAATTAGAGTGATCATGATCTGTTAGTGCTTAGCATTATATGGACTTCTGAGCTGTGAATAAAAACTGAAGAAACTAAAGTGATCACAGCTAGCCGCTGGCTATGCTCTGTTGCACCGAGTGCTGCAGCGGCACTCTGGCGGAGGGCCTTGGTCTTAGCTCATGTAGCTCCACTGCACCACGTAGCATGATGGGAGGTCCCACAGCAGAGCTGCGCAACGCGCCTCGCCTACCGCTTTATAGCTGCGGACATGTTTAAGTGTCCACGGGCAAAAATGTCAAGCCACCACAGCCCCTGATGCATTCATGGATGGCCCCAGACAGATCTTCTGGGTCTGATTAAACAAAAACTTTTCTCAACCTGCTATAGCCACTTTCTGGATAAGATTAGCCTGTTACTACCCTGTTTTTTGGACTATAAGGCACACTTAAAATCCTTAATTTTTTTTTTTTTTCAAAAATCATGTTTTTAAACAGACATGGAGAACAGTAAAAATCCGTGAACTTTACAGTTCCGGTAGCAACTCAGGTAGAAATATTAACAATTCTATCTAAAAAAATATATAAAATTCTGGACTGCAACAAAACTTTGTTGTCATTCCTCCATGTTCCATTAGATCTGCTCCATGTGTTCACTGTCCTGCTGTTCTCTAGCTGGTTACTTCAGTGCGGCTCCATCTAGTGGCTCAGATGTGTAATGACAACAGAAAGTCCAGTCCTCGATTATAAAACAAATTCAGTTCTGTGGCCCGTTTTTTAATTTCGTATTTTTGATCCAAGTCTAAAATTGAAATATAAAAAAAAAAACAGGCATTTTTTTCATTTTTTTGTGTTAGATTAAAAATGATAAACATAATAAATTATCACTTTTTTTTTTTTTTTTTTGATTGACAATTGAAAATGGAAAGAATGAATGATACACAGATTGGTAAAGTTACAGAACTTTAACGTGGACATTTTCATTTTAAAGTTCTCCCAGACGGAGGATTCAACAGAAACAAGGTTATTTGTAACAACTGACAAGTTGAACTCCCCGTTAAAAGTTTCTGCTGTTACCTCAGAAATTACCTGTTTTAATGTTCTGATTGTGCTGAGACACAATCATTTAGTTGGATTTTGTTTGTAGACTTTTTTTTTTATTGTTCATAAAAGCAGGAGGACATTAATGCCCTGGCAGTGGCAATTATATCCTTTGTCCTTTGAAGTCCTTTGAAAGACTTGTGTTGATCCACCTGAAGTCCGTAACAGGACCCCTGCCGGACCCGATGCAGTTTGCCTACAGGGCAAACAGGTCGGTGGACGACGCTATCAACCTGGGACTGCACTACATCCTGCAGCACCTCGAGACCCCAGGCAGCTACGCCAGGATCCTGTTTGTGGACTTCAGCTCGGCGTTCAATACCATCATCCCTGAAATCCTCTCCTACAAGCTCTCACACCTCAACGTGTCTCTGCCCATCTGCCAGTGGATCACCAGCTTCCTGACAGACAGAAGCCAGCAGGTGAGGCTGGGAGATGTCACCTCAGCGACCCGGACCGTCTGCACTGGCGCCCCCCAGGGGTGTGTCCTGTCCCCACTGCTCTTCTCCCTCTACACCAACGACTGCACCTCCCCGACCCAGCTGTCAAACTCCTGAAGTTTGCAGACGACACCACCGTCATCAGCCTGATGACAGGCAGGCGCTACAGAGCCCTGCGCACCAAAACCACAAGACTTAAAAACAGCTTCTACCCCACTGCCATCACTTTAATGAACAGCTCATAAATGGTTTCAACCAGTCATCTGCACTAACCATAAACCACTATCATTTACACTATCTTGTGTACTTTGCACCACCCTTGTACATACTATTTTACTTAACTTACTTATTTATTTTATTTTATTCTATTTTTTAACTTACTTTTTTACTTTTGTATATAGATGTACATATCCTGTTTTTCTTTTTTTTTCTTCTTATTCTGAGAGTGTTACCACCTGCCGGAACAAAATTCCTTGTATGTGCGAACGTACTTGGCGATTAAAAACGATTCTGATTCGATTCTGATTCTGATTCTGATTAGCTTTATTTTATTTGACATTTTTTTAAATGATATTTACACTAAATATGTGTTACTGACAAGTGCTGATGTTAAAAGTGTTTGAACAACAAATGTTATGACACTTTAGTTTATATTGCAGCAGAACATTTAAATAAAAGTACCTTTACACTACTTTTGAATTCATTATTTGATTTTTCATATACAATCCGATTAATCGTGAATAATCAGGGAAACAATGCGATTAATTGTGATCAAAAATTTTAATTGTTGCCCAGCCCTAGTTTGTTTTTAAGCAGGTCGCGAATATGATGTTTTTAACATGAACCTCACTGGGACTGTTGGAGCCTCTAGTGGTCAGCAGGGTAACAGCAGCGAGATCCGCTTCCTGGATCCGCTCAGTTACGGCTCTGCGCGTCGTGAGCGCGCACGCCGGCTGCGCGCGCCCCCGCCCTCCCGCAGTCAGGCTCCGGTTCAGACCGTCAGACATGGCCGCTCTCAGCAAAATACCGCACAACTGCTACGAGGTCGGTCACACCTGGGACCCGTCGTGTTTCCGGTCCGCCGTGGAGATCACCAGCAGCGCTCTGGAGGTGTCCTTCAAGATCTACGCTCCTCTCTACCTGGTGAGACGCTCCGCCGTTAGCCTTCGAGTTAGCCGACGGTAGCCGGGGAGGCTAACTGGTTCAGAGAAAACCAGTAAAGATTAACCAGAGCCGCTGCTACCGGGGTCCGAGAAGGTGAAGCCACCCGCGCGTGGAAGGGGAGAAGATCTGAGGGGAGACGGGTCATGAAGGGTCGTTTTTACGGACTCTTTACGGCTCGTGATGACGAGGCTGCTTTGGTTGTGCCAGTCGCTCAGTTTCAGAAGTTCAGAAGTTCAGTTCTTATCTCCAGTGACCTCTGCAGGTCCTCTGACGCCCCCCACCCCCACCCCCACCCCCATCCCCCAGCCCCCAGAAAGAAGATGAGCTGCGCTGTGATGTAATATCATAAAATAAATTAGTATTAGGACACCGGCTCGAGACTGCAATGCAAAAAAAAAAAAAAAAACATCAGTTAAAATATAAGGGTTTTTAAGGGCAGTTTATTTGTTGCACATTTCGTGTACAAGATAATTCAAGATGCTTTACATAAAACATTAGAAGCATTACAGAACATTAAAGAGTACATTAAAACAGGAAGGAAATAATAGAATTAAAATATTAAAGAGCAAAAAGTTAATCAACTGATTAAAAAAGAGGAATTAAAAAAATGTAGATAAAGTGCAAGAAATAAAAGTTTTTTTTTTTTTTTGTTTTCTTTTTATTAAAGGCATCAAATAGAAACGTTTTTAACCCTGATTTCAAACTGCTGAGAGTGTCAGCAGACCTGCAGGTTTCTGGGAGTTTGTTCCACATGTGAGGAGCATAAAAACTGAACGCTGCCTCTTCGTGTTTAGTTCTGACTCTGGGAACAGAAAGTAGACTTGAACCTGATGACCTGAGGGATCCGGTGGGTTCAGAACCAACCAGAAGATCCTGAATGTATTCTGGTCCTAAACCATTCAGAGCTTTGTAAACTAACAGCAGGATTTTGAAGTCAATTCTTTGACAAACAGGAAGCCAGTGTAAAGATCTGAGGACTGGAGTTATATGGTCCAGTTTCCTGGTGTTAGTGGGGACTGGAGTTATATGATCCAGTTTCCTGGTGTTGGTGAGGACTGGAGTTATATGATCCAGTTTCCTGGTGTTAGTGAGGACTGGAGTTATATGATCCAGTTTCCTGGTGTTAGTGAGGACTGGAGTTATATGTCCAGTTTCCTGGTGTTGGGACTGGAGAGGACTGGAGTTATATGATCCAGTTTCCTGGTGTTAGTGAGGACGGAGTTATATGATCCCAGTTTCCTGGTGTTGGTGAGGACTGGAGTTATATGATCCAGTTTCCTGGTGTTAGTGAGGACTGGAGTTATATGGTCCAGTTTCCTGGTTTCCTGTTAGTGAGGACTGGAGTTATATGATCCAGTTTTCCTGGTGTTAGTGGAGGACTGGAGTTATATGAGGATGATCCAGTTTCCTGGTGTTAGGGTGAGGACTGGAGTTATATGATCCAGTTTCCTGGTGTTAGTGAGGACTGGAGTTATATGATCCAGTTTCCTGGTGTTAGTGAGGACTGGAGTTATATGATCCAGTTTCCTGGTGTTAGTGAGGACTGGAGTTATATGTCCAGTTTCCAGAGTTTCCTGGTGTTGGTGAGGACTGGAGTTTATATGATCCAGTTTCCGGGTGAGGACTGGAGTTATATGATCCAGTTTCCTGGTGTGTAGTGAGGACTGGAGTTACTGGAGTTAGTGAGGATGGAGATATGATCCAGTTTCCTGGTGTTAGTGAGGACTGGAGTTATATGATTCCAGTTTCCTGGTGTTAGTGAGGGACTGGAGTTATATGATCCAGTTTCCTGGTGTTAGTGAGGACTGGAGTTATATGATCCAGTTTCCATGGTGTTAGTGAGGAATGGAGTTATATGATCCAGTTTCCTGGTGTTAGTGAGGACTGGAGTTATATGATCCAGTTTCCTGGTGTTAGTGAGGACTGGAGTTATATGGTCCAGTTTCCTGGTGTTAGTGAGGACTGGAGTTATATGATCCAGTTTCCTGGTGTTAGTGAGGACTGGAGTTATATGATCCAGTTTCCTGGTCCAGTTTTGTAGTAGTGAGGACTGGAGTTATATGATCCAGTTTCCTGGTGTTAGTGAGGACTGGAGTTATATGATCCAGTTTCCTGGTGTTAGTGAGGACTGGAGTTATATGATCCAGTTTCCTGGTGTTAGTGAGGACTGGAGTTATATGGTCCAGTTTCCTGGTGTTAGTTGAGGACTGGAGTTATATGATCCAGTTTCCTGGTGTTAGTGAGGACTGGAGTTATATGATCCAGTTTCCTGGTGTTAGTGAGGACTGGAGTTATATGATCCAGTTTCCTGGTGTTAGTGAGGACTGGAGTTATATGATCCAGTTTCCTGGTGTTAGTGAGGACTGGAGTTATATGATCCAGTTTCCTGGTGTTGGTGAGGACTGAAGTTATATGGTCCAGTTTCCTGGTGTTAGTGAGGACTGGAGCAGCAGGTTCTGGACTAACTGCAGCTGTCTGATGGTCTTTTTAGGGAGACCTGTCAGGACAGCGTTACAGTAGTTTAGTCCAGTGGTTCTCAACTGGTGGGTTGCGACCCAAAAGTGGGTCGCAGACTCGTTTTTAGTGGGTCGTGGGCCTTTGCCTGGGGAAGGAAATGCTAAAAACAACAACAACAAAAAAAAATGCATGTCATTCATACTCCTCAACAATAGATGGCGATAATGTCCTGTAATGCGAGTTGACACCCGCCAGTTCACACCATAGAAAAAGACCTGCAAAGTTTGTTTACATATGTTGAGCAGGTGAAACAGATACAGCGAAGAATATATGAGATATGGATTTTCTTATCTTGAAGACAAAGGTCAGTGAGTAGTTATTCAAATAAAACTATATATTTGAGTTGTTTTTGAAACTACTGCTCAGTGGTTGCACTGTTTTATTTCATGTTTGTGCATGTTGAGTCTGTTAAAAAAGGCTGAAGTTACTGAAGTGAAGTGTTTTGGATTTAAATAAAATGCAGCTAATTGAGCATCAAAGGGAGTATGTCCCACTTGAACTCATTTTGGTTCACCAATAACCTTTTTTTTTTTTGTGTTGGCATTCTGTGATATTCTATTCTATCTCCGATTCAAACTGCACGATCTTTTCATTCAATAAATTTGATAATTTGTCATTAAGGGTGATGATGTGGGTCCTGAAGCCAGACCAGTTGAGAACCACTGGTCTAGTCTACTGAAGATCCTACAGAGACATCAGTCCTTTAATCCTGGATATGTTCTTTAAGTGATAATAAGCTGACTTCACAACTGTCTTGATGTGATACTGAAGTTCAGGTCTGTGTCCATGACTACACCCAGGTTTCTGGCTTTGTTTTTGGTTTCTAACTTAGTTCTTTGAAGCTGAGAGCTGACTTTTAATCTTTTCTTCCTTGGCTCCAAAAACTATTATTTCAGTTTTGTCTTCATTTAACTGAAGGAGGTTCTGACACATCCAGTCTCTAATTAGATCAATGCATCTGATCAGTGTTTGGATCGGACTGTAGTCTCCTGGTGAGATGGTTATGTAGATTTGTGTGTCATCAGCATAGTTGTGGTAACATATTTTGTTGTTTTTCATAATTTGAGTGAGTGGGAGCATGTAGATGTTGAACAGCAGTGGCCCCAAGATGGAGCCTTGGGGAACTCCACAAGTTATAGTAGTTTGCTCAGATTTATAGTTACCTACAGACACAAAGTAGTCCCTGTCTTTTAGATAGGACTTTTTTTAAGGTAAAAGAGAAACATTAAAAACTGGAACTCTGTTATCGATGCTTGTTTTAACAGTAAGTTACTAAATTTGAACTTCTTAGCTACTTGAGTCATAAAAACATATTATGTTACAGCTGAGAGTATCTCGTAGACTAGATGAGTAAATAATAATTAAAACAGGTGAGGTGATCTCATGTTTGTTGGTTTTAAATCTTGTCAGCAGAGTGGTTTGAGGTGGACGGGACAGTTTTTTTTAATGCAGTTATCTTTAAGGGCATCAGCGTCAGACCAGTGACTCAACGAAAGTTAATGACGGATCTGTCTGGGGACCTGCAGAGAAACCAGAGCTACTACAGCAGAAATGAGCACCGATGCCCAAAATCATGGGATTATTAAGATATAATTGAAATAATCTGTGCATTAACTTGTAAATAAATTGCTTCTGCCGGTGACGACAGTCAGACTCTGCTCAGGTCGACACCGTTTCATCAGTGAGGATGACTGCAGCCTCTCATTGTGGTCGTGTCCAAATTTGCACCCTGGTTGTTAAAAAGGTTGCAGATGCAGCTGTCATGTTTGCAGAGTAATCGTCTGACTCTGAGCTTTGTGTTGAAGCCACATAGTCCTGAACCCGGTGGTATCGTTGTTGAACCCGTGGCTTCAGGCTGCAGCCTCCAAACTTCGTCTAAATCAGTGATTCCCAAAGTGTGGGCCGCGGCCCCCTGGTGGGCCGTCCTGGGACTGCAGGTGGGCCGTGAGTGGTCATTAAAATTAAAGAAATGTGTTTTCTCAATCTTTTTTAAATATGTTCTTTAATTACTGTAAAATATTCATGACATGATTTAAAAACATTAAGAAGTAACAAAACAAACCAGTTAAGTGTTATTGTACCATCATCTTAACTTAATATGACAAGTATCACCTTATTTGTTGACCCCTTACATTAATATCAGAACATGGTTCCTGGTCCTGTATATTGACCAGAGTTGTGATTGAAGGTTTCGGTGGGCCGCGGAGATTTTTCGCATTTCAAATTGGGCCTTGGTATCCTGAAGTTTGGGAATGGCTGGTCTAAATCTTTCCTCTGCATGTAGACGGAATCACAGCAAAGCCACAGCCAAGTAAGGCAGCGACAGCTGTTCCTGGAGCTAACAGCTGTTCCTGGAGCTAATAGCTAATCCTGCAGCCAACAGCTGTTCCTGCAGCTAACAGCTGTTCCTGCAGCCAACAGCTGTTCCTGCAGCCAACAGCTGTTCCTGTAGCCAACAGCTGTTTTTCTGCAGCCAACAGCTGTTTTTCTGCAGCCAACAGCTGTTCCTGCAGCCAACAGCTGTTTTTCTGCAGCCAACAGCTGTTTCTGCAGCTATTAGCTGTTCCTGCAGCTATTAGCTGTTCGTGCAGCTATTAGCTGTTCCTGCAGCTATTAGTTGTTTCTGGAGCTAACAGATGTTTCTGAAGCTAACAGCTGTTTCTGTTCCTGCAGTTAACAGCTGTTCCTGCAGCCAACAGCTGTTTTTCTGCAGTTAACAGCCGTTCCTGCAGTTAACAGCCGTTCCTGCAGTTAACAGCTGTTCCTGCAGTTAACAGCTGTTCCTGCAGCTAACAGCTATTCCTGCAGCTAACAGCTGCTCCTGCAGCCAACAGCTGTTCCTGCAGCCAACAGCTGTTCCCGCAGCCAACAGCTGTTTCTGCAGCCAACAGCTGTTTCTATAGTCAACAGCTGTTTCTGCAGCCAACAGCTGTTTCTATAGTCAACACCTGTTCCTGCAGTCAACAGCTGTTTCTGCAGTCAACAGCTGTTCCTGCAGCCAACAGCTGTTCCTGCAGCCAACAGCTGTTTCTGGAGCTAACAGCTGTTTCTGCAGCAACATCTGTACACCATTGCAGATTCTTTAAATGTGTCCTGGACTACAAATGCAGACAGGTAAAGTTTCAAATGGCGGCGTGTTATCTCAGTGCTGGACAGATCAGGTGGAATGTAAAGCATGTGATTTAAAAAAAAAAAAAAAAAAAAAAAAGGTTCAGGTAATGCAGGACTTGTTGTGAGGCAATGCAAAAGCCATTTAATACCAGCCATCCAAAAACAGGAGCTCATAATCCACAGCAGCTGCAGAGGTGTTGTCTTTATTTCTAATCTGTTTAATCAGAGTGTTTGGTATGGATACCTGATTCCATCTGTAGATCCTTCATCTGTCAGATCATGATGCCATGAGTTCCTTCAACATCTGTTGCAGATAGCAGCAGTTCTACGGAGAAGGAAGAAGGATTACTACCTAAAGAAGCTCCTCCCAGAGATCCTGTGGTCCACCTCTTTCCTGACGGCCAATGGAGGTCTCTTTATCGTTTTCTTCTGTGTTCTCAGGTTGGTGTGAAACTCACGACACGAGCCAACTGAAAGTAACGTGCTGTGAGTCAGTTTATCCATCACACCTGTTTTTATTTTTGTACATCACCATACCCACAAATAAAATATTGAAGCAGTCTGAAAGAAAACAAAAATATAATCCTGATGAGCTTTGACAACTAATCAAAGGGAACCCTTCTGATTTATAAAACACCTCCTGGTCCTCCGGGCACCTTACGAATGTTTAACTTGTTGTTTCAGGAAACTGCTGGGGGGGTTCTACTCCTGGTCCTCCGGGTTCGGGGCAGCGCTGCCTGCCTCCTACATCGCCATCCTGCTGGAGCGTAAGAGCAGGTGGGCTTCCTCTCTTTGTGCTCCATTTTCATGGAACGTCTTGGTCTCAAACGTACCTACAGAGTCTGACATTTAAGATTACGTTAGGGCTTTGTTTCATTTGTTCTTAGATAGTAGATTGTTTCAGGTGATTGCTTTTACGCGTGCATGTCATTGCATGTCCTACTGGTCCTACTGGTCCTGTGTTTTACTGAGAATCTGTTTTGTCTCTTGCTGTCTCGCCCCACCAGGAGAGGGCTGCTCACCATATACATGGCAAATCTCGTAAGAGCCGCTCTGTTAATTTGAATTTTTTATTTATTTTTTTTCATATCTGAGAAACATCTGCTTTTGCCACACATCAGGTGTGTGACTGCTTCATCTCGTTGTCAGGCCAGCGAGACGCTGTTTCGAATGGCGGTGACACGAGGCGTCATCAAACCCATCAAACACGGCGAGGTAGGACGTCTGCGTGGTCAGGTTCAGGCGTGTAAATCCAGATTAGCTCACCAGTTTGTGTCTAAATGATGTTTTCACCCGTTGTACTGATTTATTTCTCGCTCCGTTTGCCATCAGGTGCTCTTGTTCTGCATAACTGCGTCGCTCTTCATGTTCCTCTTCAGGTCAGAGCTGTGGATGCGTCGTCGTGGTGAAATATTGGACATTTCACTTAGGGGTGCACGATAACTATCAGGCCGATAACAGGAAATTATGACGTCATCCCGATAAGGCTCCGATATCATGACGAATAGCCCCGATAACATATATATTTTTGTCAACACGGCAGTGTCTCGCTCCCTCTGAGTCTTGAATGACCGGTAGTGAATGTTATGTTCAAGTGACGTCGGCATAATCAGAAAAACGATTACTCAATAAGGAAAATCAAGAATACCCCCTCATGCCAGAAAACAACTCGTTAATTCGGTCATAATTTTAGTAGTTGCTGACTTGAATTGATATTCACAGTATTTCCCCTCAGGTTACACATAAAAAAGAAAAAAATAGAAAAGGCTGAAAGAACGACTAGCAAACGAGGGAACAGAGGGAATTTACGTTACACCTTGAATGCAGCCTGCAGCACAGCGCTGATCACAACAAACATGGCGGCGTGGAACTTCGTTAAAGTTTCAGAAGAAGATAGTTTGGTGGTTATTTGTGATGAATCCTCCGAGTGAATTCTACGAGGAGGGAAGCACAAGCTTTAATACGTAAAACCTGATCAGCCACCTACAACATAACAATCGCTTCCATGGAGATTTAAAATCGCGAGCTAATGCTAACGTACGCAAGCCAGCAGCAGTCTCCCCTCCACCTATCTCTCTCATGAGCTAAAGCTTCCATGAGATAAAAAAAAAACAAAAAAAAAAAAAAACACTGAACCTCATTTACTTTAATTAAAGGTATTAATTTAAATGTAACCACAAGTCAAAATCCTTTAAATGTTAATCTTTTTCAGTTAGTAATTCTGATGCATGTATTTCCATCAGTTCAAGGAGCCTTTATTTTTATATCAGTCAGTAATGAACCTTATTTAAGTTAATGTGAGATATCAAATAGGTTTGTTTGATAGCTTTATGAAAAATGTTTGAGAGGCTTGACAATAGTTTTTCATTGGAAAAAATAAATATCTGTTCATTTAAAGAGTCCAAACTATTTTTGGTTTTGTTCATAGTATTGATGTAATGATCTTAGGTATATGTGTGTGTTATTGGTATCGGCCTAATCGGTTTTTAAAAAGTTATCGTGCATCCCTAATTTAAATAACCTTCTAATATCAGAACAACGTGTTGAATATTAAGGTTCGAGTTACATTTTGTTGTGTTTTGCAGGAGTAACAACGGTCTAAAAGGCTTTGCGTTTTCTGCCTTAAAGTAAGTTGACGTTGTTCATCCTTGAGTCTCAGCTCAGAGCTCCGTCGGCGGTCTAAAACGTACGATGTCCCGTCACAGATTCATCATCGGTAAAGAAGAGCTTCCCACCCACGGTGCCGTGGCAGACCCCGTCGGTTCGAGGCCCCCGGAGTCGGGAGCTGCTGTGGAGGCTGAAGGTTCCCAGGCGGCAGCAGGTCTCCAGAGGTCCAGGAGGAGAACCCTGGTGGCCCGCACACAGGAACTGCTGGAGTCCATGTAAGGAGAAGACTCCGCTTCATGGGTTGGTGGAGGGTTAGGGTTCAGCCGCAGACTTTCAGTGAGGGATTGATTTTTCATTTAAATGATCCAGATGCAGACGGGGACCGAGACACAGATGTTGTAAACATTACCAAGACAACTGCGTTTCCTACTGTGTCAAAGTAAGACTCGTCCTGCTGAAGATGTCATCGTTCTCTGCTCAGCTGTCAGTCGTCACGCGTCTCCTCTGTCCTCTGTCCTCCGCAGGGGTTCGTCAGGATGTTCAGTATTGGTTATCTCATCCAGTGTTGTATTAAAGTTCCCTCAGCTTTCAGGCAGATGTTTTCTAAACCTTCACGGCTCACCTCTGTCTTCTACAACAAAGAGAACTTCCAGCTTGGAGTCTTTCTCGGCTCCTTCGTCAGTATTTATAAGGTACCTTCAGTCTCTTAAAACTTTCTTTCCTTCTTTCAACTCGTGCTTCGCTGTTAGAAACGTCTCCCGCTCTGATGTGAACATCGTTGCTTCATCAGGGGACCAGCTGCTTGCTGCGGTGGATGCGTGACATCGATGATGAACTTCACGCTCTGATAGCAGGCGAGGCAGCACTTTGTTAATTAAATGAAATTTTGACGATTGTTAAGTCATTTCTGAGAACCGTTTCTTCTCCCTCCTGGTTCGTTCCTGAAGGCTTCCTGGCTGGCGTCTCCATGTTCTTCTACAAAAGCACATCTATCACCATGTATCTGTTCTCCAAGCTGGTGGAGGTGAGAAGCCGTCTGCGCTTGAAACAGATTAGTTTATTGTGTCACAGAGACGCTTTTTGATTACAGAAGAGAGAACATTTTGTTGCTTAGAAAGTATACACGACAAAAAGTCAAGGACGGAAAAGAAACATCAGTGAATGAAGCACCAAATCCAAAATCACCTGACGGTGATGAATTCGCTTGGCTGTTGTGTAAAATACTAATGTGAAGCTTTTAAACTTGGGATGCATGATAACTGTTTTTTAAAACCGATACCAAAAACTTTCAGCTCCTAAAGGCCGATACTGATAACTGATAACACACACATATACTTAAGATCATTACATCAATACTATGAACAAAATCAAAAATAGTTTTGACTTTTTTCCAATGAAAAACTATTGTCAAGCCTCTCAAACATTTTCGTAAAACTATCAAACAAACTTATTTGATATCTCGCATCAACTTAAATAAGGTTCATTACTGACTGATATAAAAAATAAAGGCTCCTTGAACTGATGGAAATACATGCATCAGAATTACTAACTGAAAACGATTAACATTTAAAGGATTTTGACTTGTGGTTCCATTTAAATTAATACCTCTAATTAAAGTAAATGAGGTTCAGTAGTTTTTGTTTTTTATTTTTTAATCTCATGGAAGCTTTAGATGAGAGGAATGAGGGAGAGGAGAGGGGAGCACGTTAGCATTAGCTTCTGTTAGCTCACATTAGCGCGATTTCAAAACTCCATGGAAGTGATTGTTATGTTGTAGGTGGCTGATCAGGTTTTACGTATTAAAGCTTGTGCTTCCCTCCTCATAGAATTCACTCGGAGGATTCGTCACAAATAACCACCAAACTATCTTCTTCTGAAACTTTAACGAAGTTCCACGCCGCCATATTTGTTGTGATCAGCGCTGTGCTGCAGGCTGCATTCAAGGTGTAACGTAAACTCCTCCGTTCCCTCGTTTGCTCTGCGTTCTTTCAGCCTTTTCTATTTTTTTTTCTTTTTTTATGTGTAACATAATACTGTGAATATCAATTCAAGTCAGCAACTACTAAAATTATGACCGAGTTAACGAGTTGTTTTCTGGCATGAGGGGGTATTCTTGATTTTCCTGATTGAGTAATCGTTTTTCTGATTATGCCGACGTTACTTGAACATAACATTCACTGCCGGTCATTCAAGGTTCAGAGGGAGTGAGGCACTGCTGTGTTGACAAAAATATATATGTTATCGGGACTATTCGTTGTGATATCAGAGTTATCGGGATGATGTCATCATTTCCTGTTATCGGCCCGATAGTTATCCTGCACCCCTATTTTAAACTGCTTTTATTTAACAACGATGGGTCCTAATCATGTAATTAAGTTTTCATTTTTGACAGGAAGAGTTAGTTTGGCTCCGTTTTGAACTCTGCCACAAAAAGAAATAGATAAATAAAATAAATAAAACAGGAAAATATTCTCAATGGAAGCTGCCTTGTCTTATGAAGAACAATTTATATGAAATATAAAAAAGCCCACAGCTTCAACATTCACTGGACGACCTCAGAGTCCAGGAGGTCGTTGTTCCTCTCGTGTTCCCAGTTGTGTAATTCTTCCCGCTCACGTGCTCATATAAGCGGTGGAGGTGAACTCAGTCAGGTGACTGCAGGACAGACAGAGTTACAACAAGGCCGTGAAGGAAACATTGTTTCTGATTTAGAATTTTCAGTAAATTATATGCAAGTGGTGTTGGAGACCAGCTGTTCCTCAACAGGTTATAAACTCCAGACTGACGGCAGCGTCGGTGATTAAAGCCAGTGTTACACCGGTGAAGGTCACGCAGGTCACCTGTGGGCGGGTTCAATGCTGCGGCAGATCGCTGCACGTCAGGAGGACGTTCTGCACGTCTTCTTATCTGCTCCGGCCGTTTTTATCATTAACAGCGTATCTGATCTCTCCCTTTAGACCATGTACTTCAAGGGCATCGAGGCCGGCAGGTTCCCTTACTTTCCACACGCAGACACCGTCATTTACACCATCTCCACCGCCATCTGCTTCCAGGCTGTAAGTGACACACGCCGGCGCCGGTCACATGACTGGGTTTCTTCCTCCAGCTGAGTGAAGACATGTTTGCTTTGTTACCTTCACACAGGCCGTGATGGAGGTGCAGAATCTTCGGCCGTCGTACTGGAAGTTCCTTCTGCGTTTAACGAAGGGCAGGTATGAAACCCTCCAGCAGCGTTTTGGTTGAGAATCTGTCTGGATCAGAACATCTGTCTGGATCAGAACATCTGTCTGGATCAGAACATCAGTCTGTCCCCAAGGCCGTCAGAGGTGTCTGGTTTTACAGAGAAATGCTTCATTTATATGTTGGTCTGGACTTTCTGTCAACGTTAATTAAGGGAATACGTGGGTCGTTTACTGAGGGTTTAAATGACGGTTGGTGGAGGTGAAATTTCAAGGATTTATGGTTAAATTTAGGGATGCACCATAACTGTTTTTTAAAACCGATACAGATAACTTTCATTCCAAAATCAAAAATAGTTTGCAGAACAGTTTTGACTCTTTAAATGAACAGATATTTATTTTTTCCAATGATAAACTATTGGCAAACCTCTCAAACATTTTCATAAAGCTATCAAACAAACCTATTTGATATCTCACATTAACTTAAATAAGGTTCATTACTGACTGATATAAAAAATAAAGGCTCCTTGAACTGATGGAAATACATGCATCAGAATTACTAACTGAAAAAATGCATTCCTAAATTACAATAAAAAATAATGCACAGGTCATAATGTACTGACACAAGTTAGACTTGTCTGTGTAAATAAACTGAAAAAGTTCACTCCATAGAAACAAAAAAATACATTTAAAGCATTTTGGCTTGTGGTTCTATCTAAATTAATACCTTTAATTAAAGTAAATGAGGTTCGGTAGTTTTTTTTTTTGGGGGGGGGGGGGGGGGGGGGGTTATCTCATGGAAGCTTTAGATGAGAGAGATGATGGCGAGGGGAGGGGAGGGAAGACTTGCTGCTGGTTTGCTCACGTTAGCTCACGTTAGCGCGATTTCAAAACTCCATGGAAGCGATGGTTATGTTTTTCCCTCCTTCGCTTGGAGCATTTGTCACAAATAACCAGCGAACTATCTTCTTCTGAAACTTGAACGAAGTTCCATATAATCGGCATGTTTTTTTTTTTTTTCAATCAGCGCATTGTGCCGCAATGCTGCATTCAAGGTGTAACGTAAATTCCTCCGTTCTCTTGTTTGCTAGTCGTTCTTTTCAGCCTTTTCTATTTTTTATGTGTAACATGTGGGAAAATACTGCAAATATCAATTCAAGTCAGCAACTACTAAAATTATGACAGAGTTAAGGAGTTGTTTTCTGGCATGAGGGGGTATTCTTGATTTTCCTTACTGAGAAATAGTTTTTCTGATTATGCCGACGTCACTTGAACATAACATTCCCTGCCGGTCATTCAAGTCTCAGAGGGAGCGAGGCACTGCCGTGTTGACAAAAATATATATGTTATCGGGGCTATTCATTGTGATATTGGAGTTATCGGGATGACGTCATCATTTCCTGTCGGGTCAATAATTATCGTGCAGCCCTAGTTGAATCTGTGATTTATTGCTAACGATCATCCTGTGGTAATAAAACTGCTGCATGGAGGTGACTCTGTTGTCGCTCCCAGATTCGCCCTGATGAACCGACAGCTGCTCGACGTGTTTGGAACTCAGGCGTCCAGGGACTTTAAAGGCTTCGCCCCCAAACTGGATCCTCGTTTCACCACAGCGGTCAGAGCTGCTCTCCCTCCAGGGGGCGCCGTCCAGCTCGGATAACGGCGGAGCAGCTTCCTGCGGGCTTTAAGGTTACCTCAAATGAAGACGGACGGCCCGGCTGTTGGTCCTGAAGTTCCTTAAGGACTTATGTGCTGCTGGATGCTGCCGAAGCCTGAAACCAGGATCAGGAAAGCAGAATGTGCGGAGTGTTCAGTGTGGAGATGCAGAGGCCACCGACTGGAAATGACTGAAAACTTACTGGTAGATGTGTTTTAATTCAAAGCATTTTTTTTTAAATTCAGTTTACAAATGACACATTACACTACAGTTGGGTTAGCAGCTCAAAATCTGGAAAAGGTATGAAAAAATACACCCCTGTTTACCTTTCAGTCGACTGACGTGTTAATTACACGCCTCTTATTCAGCATTAAACTCACTGGGCTGCAGCTTTGACTCGTCAGGAAACTTAACTGTTCGCATCTTTTCCAACTGTTCCCCAAAGATCTTCATCACACATAAAAGAAAATAAGAATAAGTGATCGTTCAGCAATAACATCATGGTCTAACATTTGTGCTCTTTTGGCAAGTTGATCCATTTTCTAATTGATTTCCATTTGACTGCAAAATATTCCCGTTTTAACCCTGGATATTCCCGCTTAACCCCAGATATTCCCGCTTTAGCCCCAGATATTCTCGCTTAACCCCAGATATTCCCGTTTTAACCCAGATATTCCCGTTTTTAAACCCCAGATATTCCCGCTTAAACCCAGACATTCCCGGTTTTAACCCAGATTTTCCCGCTTAACCCCAGATATTCCTGTTTTAACCCCAGATATTCCCATTTTAACCCAGATATTCCCATTTTAACCCCAGATATTCCCCGTTTTAACCCCAGATATTCCCGTTTTAACCCAGATATTCCCGTTTTAACCCAGATATTCCCGTTTTAACCCCAGATATTCCCACTTTAACCCCAGATATTCCCACTTTAGCCCCAGATATTCCCGCTTTAGCCCCAGATATTCTCGATTAACCCCAGATATTCCCGTTTTAACCCCAGATATTCCTATTTAAACCCCAGATATTCCCGTTTTACTCCCAGATGTTCCCGTTTCAACCCCAGATATTCCCCGTTTTAACCCTAGATATTCCCGTTTTAACCCAGATATTCCCGTTTTAACCCAGATATTCCCGTTTTAACCCCAGATATTCCCACTTTAACCCCAGATATTCCCACTTTAGCCCCAGATATTCCCGCTTTAGCCCCAGATATTCTCGATTAACCCCAGATATTCCCGTTTTAACCCCAGATATTCCTATTTAAACCCCAGATATTCCCGCTTTAGCCCCAGATATTCCCGTTTTAACCCCAGATATTCCCGCTTTAGCCCCAGATATTCCCACTTAACACCAGATATTCCTGGTTTTAACCCAGATATTCCTGTTAAACCCCAGATTTTCCTGCTTAACCCCAGATATTCCCACTTTAACCCTAGATTTTCCCACTTAACACCAGATATTCCCGCTTTAGCCCCAGATATTCCCATTTAACACCAGATATTCCTGGTTTTAACCCAGATATTCCTGGTTTTAACCCAGATATTCCCGTTTTAACCCCAGATATTCCCACTTTAACCCCAGATATTCCCACTTTAGCCCCAGATATTCCCGCTTTAGCCCCAGATATTCTCGATTAACCCCAGATATTCCCGTTTTAACCCCAGATATTCCTATTTAAACCCCAGATATTCCCGTTTTACTCCGAGATGTTCCCGTTTTACTCCCAGATATTCCCGTTTTAACCCCAGATATTCCCGCTTTAGCCCCAGATATTCCCACTTAACACCAGATATTCCTGGTTTTAACCCAGATATTCCCACTTAACACCAGATATTCCTGGTTTTAACCCAGATATTCCTGGTTTTAACCCAGATATTCCTGATTTTAACCCAGATATTCCTGTTAAACCCCAGATTTTCCTGCTTAACCCCAGATATTCCCACTTTAACCCTAGATATTCCCATTTAACACCAGATATTCCCGCTTTAGCCCCAGATATTCCCATTTAACACCAGATATTCCTGGTTTTAACCCAGATATTCCTGGTTTTAACCCAGATATTCCCGTTTTAACCCCAGATATTCCTGCTTTAACCCCAGAGATTCCCGCTTTAACCCCAGATAGTCCCACTTTAACCCCAGATATTCCCGTTTTAACCCCAGATATTCCTATTCTAATCCCAGATATTGCTGTTTTAACCCCAGATATTCCCGTTTTAACCCAGATATTCCCACTTAACCCCAGATATTCCTGTTTAACCCCAGATATTCCCACTTTAATTCCAGATATTCCCGTTTTAACTCCAGCTGTGATAGAAATCCAAAGCATAAAATAAATACCAGTAATGACGTCATCTGAATCAGAGGTGGTTTCTGTTTTCTCTCCACATCTCATCGGTCTCCATTTGGGCTGATGTCCCGGTGGACAGCTGGCCCAGAACACTTGACACGAGGAAATAGGGGGGAAAAGTTCTTTCTTTCCTCATTTCTTTAAATCACTCAGCCACATTCCTTTTATTTTATTTTTAATCTTGGTTTTCAATTATGCAGAAGAGAATCTTGGTTTATTGAACTTGTTTTCCTTTAGTTCTGTTCAAATTGCTGGTCGACACCGTAGACTGAAATAAATATGGACACATTCATGGAGACGTTGTCTCTGGGTTTCTGGAGATGGTTTCCTCTTTGGTCTCTGGGTTTCTGGAGATGGTTTCCTCTTTGGTCTCTGAGGAGCTAGGGTTAGGGTTAGGGGTTAGGGTTAGCTACAAGTGTGGAGCTACAGGTGTGTTTGGTTGAAAAGATCCATCTGATCGACGGTACGTTATTTTAAAGATGAAAACACCTGCAGTTATTTTCAGAAGCTCCTGATATTATAATTCATTGTGGGAGCGTTTCCCTTCGTATTTAGACTCATCAGAGTCTGTAGATTTAATATTTTACGAGAGGAAGTCTGTCGTTGGAGATGTCTGGAGCCGTCAGTCAAACACTAATTAATTTCTCTCACGGCTTCTTGTCCGTCAGCAGAAGATTGTGTCCATTTTTATTTCACAGTTCATGCGGTGAAACTCACTAATCCTGTTTTTTTATTTTTTATTTTAATCATTCAGAATTGGGTAATTGTGATTACTGGTGGTGATTTCTGAATGTATTTAAGTCTGTGAATGTACCTGAGTTTAAATCCTGTAGCCTCATCAAACGTCGTTCCTATAACGACACTGAGATGTATTTTCACTCTGATGGGAGATTTAAAAAGCAGTGCTGGTGGAAGTCACCATTTTTGCAAATTATTTAATGGAAATAAAATGTATTTTTTAACAGCTTTTTTCTTTTTTTTCCATCTATGTCTGCAGCATTAATCCTACAAACATTTCCCAGATGAATAATGATCTAAAAGAGAGAGAGAGAGAGTATTTTGAAAAAAAAAAAAAAACAAAACTCGTTTTGTCGTGTAAATATAAAGTTACAGTAAATCCATCCGAGGGGTATCAGTAAATGTCTTCTTGTTCACCTGGAAAGGTGACAAAGCTGCTGACTTGGAAACAAAACCTTTTGGGTTGAAATATTTGACAGAAAATAAAAGGTTTGTTTGCAGGACAGAAACATGTGAGATTATCGTCTGACTAAATAACGTCTGAGTCACGTGTTAATGACCTCGTAGATGTCCAGTGTTTCCCAATTAAAGCCGTTAATGTCTATAGTTGCACAGATATCCAACCCTGCAGCATCACGCTAATGTTGTTCAGAACAGTTTTTATATTCAGCCTATGATGGCGTCTGCGTCTCCTCATTTCAGAAACACCTGCCCAAACAACCAGGCAGGTGTGGTGACGGCAGACGTGGGCAGCAGCGCCACCTGCTGGACGTATGTGAGCAGGCTGTTTTATGATCTGCACAGTTCTGGAGCAGGAAAACATCTGAGCTGAGCAGAATAAAATGATGCACTTTAACCAGTGTTGCTACTCATCACTGATGTGGAGCTGAACAGGTGTGGAGCTCAACAGGTGTCAAAACAGGTGAAGGCAGACGGACTCAGAGGACATTTGTTTGTCTTTTTCCTCTTCTTTCATTATGAAAATGACAAAATCTACACTTTGACTTCATCGAATAAATAAATTTTTGTGCTGGCGACCTGTCCAGGTGGACCCCAGATCCCCGTGACCCTGCAGAGGATTAAACAGGTCTAGATGATGGATGGACGGATTTTTTATGTAGCATGGTGAAGGAAAATATTATTTTTTGTCTTTTGTCAGAAATTGTAGTTTGTTTACATTACAAACATGGTATTTAAAGGGTTACAAAATGACAGGTATTTTTAACAGCTCAAGTTTTTAAAGTAAAAATGTAAAGAATTATTATTGTTATTGTATTTTTAACATGAATATCTCTAAACACAGATTATGTTCTTTCTGAACATCGTTTCTGGCTCTGTGAGGGTTAAAACTACAAAATGAAAACTGTATTTGCTGTTGTGTTCTGTTTTAGAGACTCAGTCTATGTTGTTTTATTTTTTTTTAAGGTTTTGAGACTCTAGTGGCCTTTTTATTCTTTTTGTATTCAGAAGCACTTTTCAAACAGCTCCTTTAACACTGAACTGAGTCTTTTTTGTGCTCTGGAGTCAATTTAAAGACACATTCAGGGGTCAAAGTTCAGAGTAATACAGAGGGTTTTTTTTTTTTCCTACACGACCTTACATAATGACTTTTTTTAATACGAAAGATTTCCAGGCTTAAAAATAAGCATTTGAATAATTAATTTTTGGTGAGACTACATTCACCTTGAACAAGGCATACATGCATTTTTCTACAAAAGAAAGTCCTACATATTAAATCTTGGGCTGGGCAATTAATAGAAAGTTGGTCAAAACTGACATTCAGAACCAATAACTGATCTAATCTCATCCACATCCATTATTTAATTATTTCTATTATTTGAAATATTCAAATAATGACAGGATTAAACTGTGTGCGTTTCCTTTCACTTATTTTAAAATCAAAGATACATCTATCCAACCATCCAGTTGACGGCTAATTTAGGGGTCTGCTCCAGTCATCTGAGGGGAAAAGGTAAAACCAAAGATGTGCGCTTATCCCAGTTTTGATAGTTGACTGAATTTGCAGTAAAAACTTTGTCAGACCTATGAGGGCAAAAATAAAATAAAATAAATAAAACGATACAAAAATAATCATTTATTGATTGTGAATGAGGAAACCGGTTCAATTAATTACCGGTTCATACCTGTGATATGTTTTTTTTTTCTTTTATTGAACACAAACAATTTTAGTACAAAAACACGTAGAGGGGATACAGTATAAGGCATTATAGCAAACAGAAACAAAAACAACAACAAATATTAAGGGGGTAGTGATAAAAGAGACTTACAAACAAAAAATGAAATAAAAACATATACATAAAATTTAAAAATAAAAGTAAGGCAGTAGAAGGCAAAGAGCATTGACATTTCAAAATAAAACGATTAAAATAAAAGATATTTTGATATATTAGCTGATAATGTTTAGCAGAATTACTTGACTTTGTTTTCTTCAGAGAGACCGAAAAAAGTTAAAAATCGTTTAAAAAACATTGAAAAGAGGGTTTCATTTTCCTCCACTTGCAACAGTGGATGTGATATTTACCAAGTAACGTTCACCAAAAAAGACACTAATTTGTCCATGGTATCCATATAAAAAAATATATATTTGGAGATTTCTATAGTTGGGATGTCATTAATTTTTTAGAGATAACCAATTTCTAATTTCTCGCCAAAAGATTTGAGTGACATACCTGTGATATGTAAGACACCGTGTACCTACACGTGTATAAACTTTGGCTTGTGGTGCATTCAGGTTCACTAGGAAGTTACAACTTCTATTTTACCTCTCGTGAGAATGCAAGATATCGCGAGTAGCAAGAAACGTTTTTCGAGCGAGGCTTCTTCACTCGAGATCTTTTTTCGTTTTTGTATCTCTATCACTAATTTACGCGAGTGTCAACAAACCTGCTAATCAACCGAACACAGGCCGACGTCCATTTTCCCCACTCTTTCGTTGTGCCTTGAACGTGCTGAGGTAGGATGTGACGTAGCACAGACTTCCGCCACCAGACTTCCGAGTGACTCGGATGGAGCTGCGGTTCAGACGAAAAATCACAAGAAACACAAACTTTAAATGTTAACGCGAGGCCATGGGGGGCAAAAACAAGCAGCGAACAAAAGGAAACGTCCGGGTAAGTTGTCGCCGGCGTCCGTGAGCGTAGAAAGAGACTAAACTAACTTCAGACGGCCGCCTCCGTCTGAACGGCTCCGGAGCCGAAAACATGTCCGTCTCTTTCTGAAGTCCGCTCTGTCTTCTCCCGCGATACAGCCGTCCAGCAGCGGCCGAGCCGCGGAGGTTCTGGCCCGGGAGGGCGGCGTCATCCCGGGCTTCGTGGGCTTCGGCTCCACGGCGGCTTCTGAGCTGAGCTACGTCCCGGCCGTCCACGGCGCGGAGGACATCGACAACCTGGTGGACGCCGACTTCCGCCTGGTGCTCAGAAAACTCTCCAAGAGAGACGTTGTGACGAGGCTGAAGGTGAGTTTGAACCTCAGCTGTGTTGTCCTTCAAGTATCACTCCAGTACTAAAATAATATTATCTTTGGTGGGTTTTTATGCTATAATTTTTATTAGAGATTAGACTTTTTTCTCTTTACTGATTCCAACTCCTGGGCTTCTGGGTATCAGAGTATTGATCAGATACCAGGTGTCTCCACGGTGAATCATCTGCCTCCATCCCTCTCTCTCCTCTGCATCCTCTTCTCTCACACCAGCTGACTTCATGTCCTCTTTCTCTACATCCATACGTCCTCTTCAGTCTTCCTGCGGTCCTCCTGCTTGGTCCACTCTTCACTGGGGTCCCTCTCATTCATAAACAGTTTAACTTCCACTCATCTCAGAGAGACTCTCCTCCAGCTCCTGCGGGAGAATCGGAGGTGTTTTCAATCCCGACAGGTGACGTAATCTTTCCGCTGTGTCCTGGGTCTGTTGGACGCGCCTGAAACACCTCCCCAGGGAGGCGTCCAGCTGGCGTCCAGCCCGTCCCCAAGGCAGAGTGTAGGAAGGTTATTTCAGCTGCGTGTATCTCATTATTCCGGTCATTACCCACAATTCCCGACCACAGGTGAGGGTTGGGACGTAAATCGATCTGTGAACAGGGAGCAATTAGAACTTTTTTTTTATTAATATTTTTTTTATTAAAAGGCATTTTGTATTTTGACATTTGAACACACTGGAGGTCCACATGTCCCTCTTTAAGCAGATTGTTGACACTTGGACTGATCATATTTCACGTCAGCTGTATCATGTTTATTGGAAAGAGCGGCTCCAGAGATGTATTTGCAGCTCTCCAGGTGGGCCGTTACTACGTGAAAGCCATGATTTTCATTTTTCTTTGATCGTGAAGGTGTTTCAGTTTGAACTGACAGAGCCTTCTGGGTAACAAAGATAAAACGAGTCCAGCTGTCTCTGTCTGGGTATTTGTAGTGATAATGTGTCATCTTCTCAGGCTGTGCAGGACTTCGGCTCCATGTGTCAGGAAAGAGATGCTGAGGAGGTGAAAGGAGTGCTGCCGTACTGGCCCAGGATTTACTGCAAGATATCAGTGGTGAGTTGCTTATTTCCGGTTTAAACGTCGGTGTCTGCGTTGCCCTGAAGACGGGTCCACGTCTTTGAAGCCTCCTCGTCTCTGCACGCCAGGACCACGACCGCCGCATCAGGGAGGCCACCCAGCAGGCGTTTGAGCAGCTGGTGCTGAAAGTGCGCCGCAGCCTGGCGCCGTATCTGAAGAGCCTGATGGGCCACTGGATCCTGTCCCAGTGCGACACCTACACACCTGCCGCCTCTGCTGCCTGCCAGGCTTTCCAAGCTGCTTTCTCCCCCCCCAAGCAGCCCGAGGCTCTCGGCTTCTGTAAGGATGAAATCCTCAACGTGAGTTGTGGGGCGGCGGCTCTTAACGTTGGCCAGTGGAGTTTTGCTCACCTGTATTTAATTGACTGTGTTCCTGGTGCAGGTGCTTCAAGATGTGCTGTTAAAGGAAACGGCGGACACTCTGAGCGATCCACAGTAGGTTCAGACTGAGCTGGTTTTAGCTTCTGTGACTGCGTCTGCAGGGTTGTTACTAGGGATGCACCATAACTGTTTTAAAAACCGATACAGGTAACTATCAGCTCCTAAAGGCCGATACCGATAACCGATAACACACACATATACCTAAGATCATTACATCAATACTATGAACAAAATCAAAAATAGTTTGGACTCTTTAAATGAACAGATATTTATTTTTTCCATTGAAAAACTATTGACAAGCCTCTCAAACATTTTCATAAAGCTATCAAACAAACCTATTTGATATCTCACATTAACTTAAATAAGGTTCATTACTGACTGATATAAAAATAAAGGCTCCTTGAACTGATGGAAATACATACATCAGAATTACTAACTGAAAAAGATTAACATTTAAAGGATTTTGGCTTGTGGTTCCATTTAAATTAATCTCTTTAATTAAAGTAAATGAGGTTCAGTAGTTTTTTTTTTTTTTTATCTCATGGAAGCTTTAGATGAGGGAGAGGGGAGACTGCTGCTGGCTTGCACACGTTAGCATTAGCTTCCGTTAGCTCGCGTTAGCACGATTTCAAAACTCCATGGAAGTGATTGTTATGTTGTAGGTGGCTGATCAGGTTTTACGTATTAAAGCTTGTGCTTCCCTCTTCGTAGAATTCACTCGGAGGATTCGTCACAAATAACCACCAAACTATCTTCTTCTGAAACTTTAACGAAGCTCCATGCCATCGCTGCCATGTTTGTTGTGATCAGCACAATGCATGCTGCATTCAAGGTGTAATGTAAATTCCTCCGTTCCCTCGTTTGCTAGTCTTTCTTTCAGCCTTTTCTATTTTTTTTCTTTTTTATGTGTAACATGAGGGGAAATACTGCAAATATCAATTCAAGTTAGTAACTACCAAAATTATGACCGAGTTAACTAGTTGTTTTCTGGTATGAGGGAGTATTCTTGATTTTCCTGATTGAGTAATCGTTTTTCTGATTATGCCGACGTCACTTGAACATAACATTCACTGCCGGTCATTCAAGGCTCAGAGGGAGCGAGGCACTGCCGTGTTGACAAAAATATATATGTTATCGGGGCTATTCGTAATATCGGACTTATCGGGATGATAAGCCGTCATAATTTCCCGTTATCGGCCCGATAGTTATCGTGCACCCCTAGTTGTTACATGTTCCACTGGAGGTTTCCTGAGAAGTCTCCGTCTTCCAGAAACGTGACAGAGGAGGAGAGGGAAGCTAAGTATGTCCGCATGCTAACCAGCTCGCTGTTGGGGGTGAAGAGGCTCCTGTCGCTGCTGCTGCAGGACGACAGAGCAGCACTGGAGCAAAGGTTATCGCATCTCATCGGCTCCGGCAAGTTCTGGAAGTACAGCAAGCACAAGACCCCACAGGTGCGTATGTGACGCAGCTTTGCTCGGCTAAATAAGTTCGACGTCAGCAGACGTTGGGCCGTTGCATTAAACTGACCTTAGCCAGATGTGTTTCACTCTTCAGAACTGGGTAGAAATCCCTTGTTTTAGCATTAACCGTTGCCATTCCGACGGTCCAATTTCCAAAACTAAACTGTAATTTACACAGCTCATATGTTACGTGAGGTAGTCATGCAACATATCTTTGGAAAGCTAAGATTCTTGTGATTCAATCGATGCAAACCATTTCAGGGTTTAATCATAACAGCAGGTACAATCAACGCCTGTGTCACACCACAAACAAACAAAGAAACAGTTACAAAATTGACGTAACTTACCTATTGAAGCCTTATAGAAGTCGTCCAATCAAAAATATTCCCACAAAAATGGTCTGGTTACATTCACAAAGGTCCAGTCGATGCAGTCCAGTAAAGTATTGTAAAGTAAAGTTTAGTCCAAAATGCATTATTATACCAGTAAATATCCCCAAAAAGGCGCTGCATTGTTTAAAAATTTGCCGGTCGGCGGTTGAACTTCCGGGCTTTGTTCACTGTGACTCGCCGTTTGCATGTTACTGCATTCCTTCGCCTTCATTTTAAAATGAAGGGGGTCAGCTGACCTTTAGATTGACACCTCATACGTCCATATAGCAGCTTCCCTGTCCTGTCCACAGCCTACAACAGCCAATGAGGGTCAGCGTTGAAAGGAAGCCCCCCCCCCCATTTTGTCGCGTAAAATACTGAGCCAGTTAGAACCAGTCGTGCTGATGACTGGCGCATTGTATAGCCAATGAAATTCTGAACACAGCGATGTGTTGCTTCAGGGGGCGGAGACAAAGCCACAACCAGGAAATACCTGCGTAAAGCAGCCCAGTCAAAACGTGCGTCAATGTGTCATTTCATCGACACTGACCACCTGCCTGGAGGAGATAGAGGCATGGATGAAGTTAAACTTCCTACAGTTGAACAGCTCCAAAACAGAAGTCATCCTAGTTGGCACCGCACATCAGCTCCACTCCTCCACAATCACTGGTATCACCTTCTCTGGCCAAAACATCCTGGTTTCCTCATCTGTCACCAACCTGGGTGTTAAAATGGACTCTCAACTTTTCTTTAACACCCACATCAAACACCTCTGCAAGAACTCATTCCACCACCTCAGAAACATCGCTAAACTCCGTCCAATACTCACCTTGGCAGATGCAGAGAAGCTCGTCCATGCCTTTGTCTCCTCCAGGCTGGACTACTGCAATGCACTCCTCAACGGGATTTCTGCCAGTAGCATTCAGAAGCTACAATATATCCAGAACAGTGCTGCCAGGATCCTGATGAGGTGCAAACTTGAACATATCACCCCCATCCTGAAATCTCTTCACTGGCTCCCGGTCCAACTCAGAACTGAGTACAAGGTCTCCCTCCTCACTCATCACTGCATTCACGGACACGCCCCCGTTTACCTAAAGGAACTGCTCACTCCCCAGACATCCTCACGCCCCCTCCACTCTGCATTCACAAATTACCTCCAAGCCCCCAGAACCAAGAGCACAATGGGTGACCGGGCCTTTTCCTCCGCTGCTCCGAGGCTGTGGACCCCCCTCCCCGACCACCTAAGGGCCCCACAGACAACTGATGTTTGTAAACAAGGCCTAAAAACGTACCTTTTTACAAGAGCATTTTGCTAATATCTCTTTTAATCCATTTATTGTTCTTAACACTTTTATTTTTTATTTATTTATTTATTTTTATATATTTTTTTTATTTTTTTGTTAGCACTTTGAGATTTTAAATATAAAGTGCAATACAAATAAAATGTATTATTATTATTATTATTTATGAAATTATGTTGATATAAAAAAGGCCGCAAATAACCTGTAATTGGTTATAATTGTAAATGTGTGTAAATATGTGAATAGTTTGCTATGTTTGCTGCGTTGTAAAAGGCAGTTATGACTTTTATCCTCGGTATGTGGCCATGGTTATCCAAGTGTCCTTTTGGAGTCTCCAAATGGCCATTTTTGGAAACGCCTAGACATACTCTTCCACAAACATGTGTAAAATACTCATTTTTTGTGGTATTGTTATTAAATTTGAACTTCCACTAGGTAAGGCTTCATGCTGTGGTCCCATTGTGTTTTCCAGCTAATAAGTCACAGCTGCACTCATCTGCAGACATCTGTTTACAAAAAACTAAAAAAAAACTTCTATTTCAGTGTGTTCAAACTTAGATTTCTCAATGCTAGTAGCACTTACAGTGATTCTGACAGTTGGGGAAAAACTTCAGAGTGTTACCTTTCAAAAGAGACCAAAACCATCCATGTGCTACAAACGGTTCAAGATCAGCTTTCAATTTACTTTGGGTATGACTTGGATAGGCGTTTTAGGCTAATTTTACAGGGTTGGCAATGGGGTTAAACTGTAATTCGAAAAGGAATGAAAGCTGTTAAACATGCCATTAATTGCCATATTCCTGTTGTTGAGTCTTGTAATCGTTCAGATTCTTGTTCTGAGTGACCTCTGAGAGGATGTTGTGTTAAGATCATCTGTTATGGTGTGATAAACGTGCAGTAACCCTCAGTGATCAGGTGTGCTGCTCCACAGGTGAGGGGGGCCTTGTTTGAGATGGTCTGCTCTCTGTGTGAGTTCACCCCCGGACTGGTCCAGGCCGAGGCGGCGCGCCTCTGTCCCGCCGTTCTCCTCAGTATCGACGACACCGATCCCGTGGTGCTGCCCGTGTGGGAAGCCGTCCTCCACGTCGTGTCTGCGATCCCCGTAAGTCCGCGTTTAAAAGAGAAACCTGCGGCGAAACTAATCCAGATGTTCTTCTCCTGGAGCTGTCAGTAGAGGAAGTACATCGTCAGAGTCACTGTTCACCTGATAACAGAGTCTCCTGTTGTTCTCTAAAGGATTGCTGGACGCATGTCAACGCCAAGAAAGGCTTCTTACCGAAACTTTGGGCCTTGTTGAAAGAAGGCGGTAAAGGCCTGGCCAAAGCCCTGCACCCAAATCTGATGCCGCTCCTCAGCAAACTGCCCCCACAAGTTACTGATCCAGACCTGGACTTCTACAGCACCTTCTTCACCGCATTCATACAAGGGTAACTTCTAGTTTCAGAAAACTGAAATCACGCAGCATGTTCTCGTATCTCACGGCGTCTGCGCTCCGTCAGGCTGTCCAGCGAGCGTGCGGTGACCAGCCCGTCAGAAAGCGCCGTCATAGTGACGTCGCTCGTCGAGTGCCTGAGGTTCTGCCTGCTGCAGAACCTGGAGGAGGAGCACCAGGAGAAGATAAGGACCATGCTAGTTTCACAGCAGGTGGGATGGCGTGTGCGCTCTCTTCTCATGACCTCAGATGTCCAGATGTGTCTTACACTGTTTCATGTCCTTCTGCAGCTCCTGCCTTTAATAGAAAAAGCCCTGAGGAGCCCGTCCCTTCAGAACGGGCCGTTTTTCCTCCTGGTCACTGAAATGCTGGTTTCCTGGGAGAAGAGGGCGGGTTTACACGACGAAGAGGAGCCAAATGACAGCAAGGATGTCTTTCAGAGGCTTCTGGCAGACTTCTGGGAGGAGCTCGGACTTCTGCTCGTACGCCACGTTGACAACGAGGAAGCCGATCCAGAGGCTCTGGAGGGCGTGGCCACCTTGCTGCAGGTGAGTCGGGTTCACAGACATAGTCACCGCTGACGCATCTTTTTTGACAGATATACAACCCCCAGCAAAAAGTCTGGAATCACCAGCCTTGGACGAGCGCTCACTCAGACATTTTATTCTTTAGAACAAACTCAGATAAAAAACATGAAACAATAATCAAAAGTGCAACTCCTTGACATTCAGAAACACCAAAAGAAATGAATAAAAAACATTGTGGTGGTCAGTAAATTATACTTTTATAGAGCAAGTGCAGAGAAATAAATATGGAATCACTCCAATTTTAGTAGAATGTAAGGATACACCCAGTCAGTTTCCTTTCCTTAATTGGGCGCCTGTCTCAGATTAGATCTTCTCGTTAGTCAGCCGTTAAAAACAGTGCAGTTATCACTGCTGGACCAAGTGGATCGGCAGGAATCATGGCTCCAACAAGAGAGACGTCTCTTGAGACCAAAGACGGGATCATCAAACCTCTTGAAGAAGGAAACTCTACACGTATGGTTGCCAAAGATGTGGGCTGATCAGTCAGCTGTAACGAAGATACGGACCAAGGACAAACAGCATGGGAAGGTTGTTAAAGTCAAGCGCACCGGTGGACCAAGGAAGACATCTAAGCGTCAAGACAAACAACTAAAGGCCAGAAAACAGAAAATGCACAAGACAAATGAAGAAGAAATGGGAGGAAGCTGGAGTCAATGTGACAGAACTGTGTAAAATATCCTAAAGGAAATGGGATTTTCATCCAGGAAAGCTAAAAGGAAACCATCATTGATGCTTAAACATTAAAGAACAAGACTGCGACGGGCTAAGGAGGCAGTCATGGACTGTGGATGACTGGATGAAGGTTATCTCCAGTGATGAGTCATGAATCTGCATCAGAGAAGGTGGTGATGCTGGAACTTTAGTTTGGTGCCGTTCCAGTGAGATTTACAAAGAAAGAAAACATCAAAATTCCCACAGTCCTTGAAGATATGAGGCTGATGTCAGGCAAAGGCACTGGGGAGATGGCTGTGGTTAAATCCTCAAGTTTACATTAACATTTAGGACAGCTTTCTGATCCCTTCAACTGAAAAAATGTTTGGGGATGATGACATCATCTTCCAAGATGACGATGCATCAAAACTGTGAAAGACGCATCCAGTCAACGTCACGGCCTGCAAACAGCCCAGATCTAAACCCAATTAAAAACCTGTGGTGGAAATAGAAAAAAACTGGTCCACAGCAAAACTCCAACCTGCAATCAGAGAGAGTTGGCACCAGATTGATGCAGAATACTGTCTGTCCCTCATCAAGTCCATGAATCAGAGACTGTAAGCTGTAATAAAAGCCAGAGGTGGTGCAACTAAATACTAGTGATGTGTTTTGATTGTTTTTTTTCTTTGTCTGTTTTTCATGATTCCATTTTTATTTCCCTGCACTTGCTCTATAAAAGTAACATTTACTGACCACCATAATGTTTTTATTCATTTCTTTTGGTGTTTCTGAATGCCAAGGAGTTGCACTTTTGAAAAACTTCATTATTGTTTCATGCTTTTTATCTGAGTTTGTTCCACAGAATGAAATGTCTGAGTGAACGCTCGTCCAAGGCTGGTGATTCCAGTCGTAGCTGTCAGAGCGATCCGTGGCCTAAAACGAGGTGAGTGAGACGGTGAAACGCTGCCTGAATAACTCCGTTGTCTCTCGTATCTCTAAAGGTGATGCGCGACCCTGAGAGAATAAGCAAAAAACACGTCCAGAAGAGAAAATCTGTCAGGATGTGTTTCTCTAAGCCAGAAGACGACGAGAAAGCAGGAAGTGAGGGGGACGGCGTCAGCAGGCTGGTGCAGCCGGCGTCGGAGCCGGCGGACGGGAAGGCGCCCGGGTCCCTACGGACCCAGCATTTTGAAGACGTGGTGTGCCAGCTGGCGCAGCTTTGTCTGCTGCATGTGAATGAGAAGAGCTCAGAGCAACATCTTGTTTTCCTCTCCCTGCTGCTGCGCTCCTTCCACACGCCCAGAGTCTTCAGCGTACGTCACGTTTTAAACCACATCTGTTAAACATTATCGTTTCCTAGTGTGAACGTTTACATGATTTATTATGATGCTGCATGCATGCGTTTATGATGAATACAGTTTTTAAGTTGGTAAAAAGCAGCGTTTATAAACCTGGGGGGGTGATTTCAGTGTAAAAAATATTAATATGCTTTAAAAACACATTGGATGAGTGCGTTTAAATGTGCTTAAACCTCTGGGATCAAATCATTGAACGTATTTCCCAGCCGTTAAGTCTACTTCAACCTGCTCGTTTTAGACGCTGGTCGACTTTGATGGGACGATAACAGAAGATGGAAAACAGAGGGATGAAATGACGAAGAACCCGGCGGTGCAGTTCCTCCTGGAGCGGGTGGTGGCGTGGTTGGCGGAGACGAGGCGCCGCGACACCGAGCACCTGGTGGAGATGGTCTTCAGTTCGCTCAGCTGCTGCACCCGCCAGGAGACCACGCGGATCCTCGACCACATCACCGCCGTAACGCTGTCCCTTCGCTTGTCCGCCTTTCAGATGCATCATTTTTTCCGTCTCTGTTGGAACTCACACTTTTTTTTTGTTCTTTTTTTTTTCTAGATGTGTTTGCAGTGGGGGACTCTCCTGCAGATCATTCAGAGGGTGAGTATCAGTCGGCTCACATCACACTGTGGCTCATGCTCCCAGTTTACCTGTGCCGTTCTGTGTCGGCAGGCGTGCAAAGATCCCGAGACTCTGACGGGTTGCAGTGATTGGCTGAAGGGTTCGGTTCTGGGGGAGAAACTCCTGGGACTGACCGAGGAGCTCTGCAGGTTCGGGGACGGCTCTTGTGGCTCCACGTCTTCCACCAGCAGCTGGACGCTCATCAGCCTGGTCCTCTCTCAGAGCCACAACAACGGTGAACACAAACACCTACTAGAACACACCTGTGCTCCGTCTTTAACGTCGTTAACGAAAACGAACAAAATAATGAAAACTAGAATTGAAAAAACATTTTCATTAACTGAAATAAAATAAAAATGAGAGTTTTTTAAAAAAACGATAACTAACTGAAATGTTATGTTATGTTTTTATATAACAAACTAAAATGAACTATAATAATATCAAGAACGTCCTTCATGTTTGTAATTTTTTTTCCTCATAAACGTTTGAAATCTATTAATTCCGCTCCGCCGTACAACAACAACCGCAAAAAAAAAATAAAGTGATCAGCAGTGATGGCTGCGGCAAAAGTTGGGAGAAAGCGTCTCAGTCCTATTTGGGGTTTCTTTGACTATGACTGTGTTAACGATAAAAATAAGTGCCTTGTTGTAGAAGCAGGTGATACAATGTGTGGAATACTTCTGAAGGAGAAAAAACCCACGAATCTGAAAGTCCATTTGAAAAGCTCACACAAGAAGGTTAACCAAGACTAGCTGGATAAGCTAGCCTAAGCTAGCCCCCTGGAAAGAAGGCTAACCAAGACTACCTGGATAAGCTAGCCTAAGCTAGCCCCCTGGAAAGAAGGCTAACCAAGACTACCTGGATAAGCTAGCCTAAGCTAGCCCCCTGGAAAGAAGGCTAACCGAGACTAGCTGGATAAGCTAGCCTAAGCTAGCTCCCTGGAAAGAAGGCTAACCAAGACTACCTGGATAAGCTAGCCTAAGCTAGCCCCCTGGAAAGAAGGCTAACCAAGACTACCTGGATAAGTTAGCCTAAGCTAGCCTCCTGGAAAGAAGGCTAACCAAGACTACCTGGATAAGTTAGCCTAAGCTAGCCTCCTGGAAAGAAGGCTAACCAAGACTACCTGGATAAGCTAGCCTAAGCTAGCCCCCTGGAAAGAAGGCTAACCAAGACTACCTGGATAAGCTAGCCTAAGCTAGCCCCCTGGAAAGAAGGCTAACCAAGACTACCTGGATAAGCTGGCCTAAGATAGCCCCCTGGAAAGAAGACTAACCAAGACTAGCTGGATAAGCTAGCCTAAGCTAGCCCCCTGGAAAGAAGGCTAACAAAGACTACTTGAATAAGTTAGCCTAAGCTAGCCCCCTGGAAAGAAGGCTAACCGAGACTAGCTGGATAAGCTAGCCTAAGCTAGCCCCCTGGAAAGAAGGCTAACCAAGACTACCTGGATAAGCTAGCCTAAGCTAGCCTCCTGGAAAGAAGGCTAACCAAGACTACCTGGATAAGCTAGCCTAAGCTAGCCCCCTGGAAAGAAGGCTAACCAAGACTACCTGGATAAGCTAGCCTAAGCTAGCCCCCTGGAAAGAAGGCTAACCAAGACTACCTGGATAAGCTAGCCTAAGCTAGCCCCCTGGAAAGAAGGCTAACCAAGACTACCTGGATAAGCTAGCCTAAGCTAGCCCCCTGGAAAGAAGGCTAACCGAGACTAGTTGGATAAGCTAGCCTAAGCTAGCCCCCTGGAAAGAAGGCTAACCGAGACTACCTGGATAAGCTAGCCTAAGCTAGCCCCCTGGAAAGAAGGCTAACCAAGACTAGCTGGATAAGCTAGCCTAAGCTAGCCCCCTGGAAAGAAGGCTAACCAAGACTAGCTGGATAAGCTAGCCTAAGCTAGCCCCCTGGAAAGAGAAGCTACAGCTGCAGGCCAGTCAGCGTTGGGAAGGAACAGGAGAAAACAGCAACTATAATGGACTGTTTCCATGGAGACCAGATAGCTGCTGGTCAGTAAATACTCAGGAACACCACAAGAGGGAAGATGCATTGATAAATATGTTTATTGAGACCAGAATGTAAACACTACGATAGAGTATTAGGGCCACTCTGAGAAAAAAAAATTGCCGGCAATAATTTTTTTTTTTTTCATTCCTCACTTGCGAGAATAAAGTCGAAACGTTGAGAATAAAGTCGAAACATTGAGAATAAAGTCGAAATGTTCAGAATAAAGTTGAAATGCAGCTTCCAGAATAAAGTTGTCTTAAAGATTTATTCAAACCAGCTTTACTCTACAAACATAATGTCTGTGTCTATGGAAACTGCATTTCGTCTAGCAAAACTAGCAAAACTGCTCTAAAAACGAATTAAAACTAACTGAATTTGGAAAAACTAAACTAGAAACTAAAACTAATGGAAATGATGTGTTTTCCTGATCTCTCATGCTTGAAGAGCCTCTGATCGGGGGGGTGTACCTGGAGAAGATACTGGAGAGACTCCACAACACCCTGTCGGAGACCAAGAGCCTGTCGGACCAAGGCAACATGGAGCCGCTGGTCTCCTTCATCTGCGACGTGGCGTCCTCCTTCTTCTCCTCCGTTCAGGACTGTCTTCTGCTGTCGTCGGCCGAGGAGCTCCTCCTCACCGTCTTCCAGCTCACCGCCCAGGACCAGCGGCACACGCGTTTATCCGGTAGGTACCGGTACCAATATTTAACCACCTGGTTGAGATGAAATCTTAACTTGTGATGCTGCTCCAAAAGACTGGCTTTTAGATAAACTGAGGAAGGTGTGCGTGGCTGGAGTCCATTCACTGGTGCAGCACTGCGGTTGTGAGATCACAGACGGCAGCTTCCTGCACGGCGCCGCCGTTTGGGTGACGAGACAGCTACTCACCGTCTCTCTGGATGTTAAGAGGTAACCTTTCCTGACGTCTGAATTTAGTCTAATCTTTCTACACCTTTAGATAATAATGTATTTTTATCCTCAGCTTGCAGACTCTGGTTGCAGCCGTCCACAGCTTAATGGAGTCGATGGTTTCTGTCGGTGAACACGCCTCTCCCATCCTCGGTCACTTCTTTAACCTTCTGACACCCAGTCAGGCCGAGTGGACAAGAATCAGAGAGGCCCTGCCCCCTCAGGTCAGTAACCCAGTCAGCCGGTACCAGAGAAACGTTGAAGCACACCTGTACAGTCCTTTACCTGCCTCTACTCTCTTCTTCAGTGGGTCAAAGGCGCTTTACTGTCCAGCCGTTATAGAGGAGTTTGTGATAAACCCTCCAAGGACACCTGGAAGTTCAGGGAGTCCAACAAGCTGCCGGCCCACCTCAGCGTCTGTGCCCTGTTAGGGAGGGTGGCCCAAACTGCTGCAGCCCCCCAGGAGGAGGCGGACTGTCATGCACCGCTACCAAACCTTGCATGCACAGGTACGCAGCCCAGATGCTTCTGGGACGGACCACCACACTGTCCCAGCTCTTACTGGGAGATATTTCCAGTCTTAATTAGGGTTGGGCATCGTTTCAATTTCAACGATTCTCGATTCCGATTCTTTGATGTGTAGGTCAACAGATCACGACTTATCTAACAGTAGAATTTTTTCATTTAAAAAACTGTGACACATTTACACAGACGACAGGCCGTTTTTATTCTTCCACATGCTTGCATGCACATATGCAGACACAGAATTCACTTACAGCCTAAATGTTAAACAACTTACAGTTGGCAGTTGGCCTCCAAAATACATTTTGCCCAACAAAAAACAAAATCAACAGTTTTTGTTTAGGGAGATGACCATATCTGCTCTTTCAGAAACAGACAGATAAACTCCAGCAAAAACATAACCTCCTTGGCGGAGGTAAAAATTGTTTGTTTACCTGGTTGCTGGGTTACGCTCATACAGACCAGGGGCCCTCCTAGCCAATGGGATGCCAGGAAGATGCTAGCCGATAGCCAATGGCAGAGCAGCTACAAGTTTACGTTCGGTAAACTCTGGGAGCTGCGAGTAACAGCGCTACTGTATTTTTGCCTTTCGTATCCTGAAATTTCTTTCGTAACTAGAGGCAATATTTTCAATTCAATTTAATTTTATTTATATAGCGTCTGTTACAATGACAATTGTCTCTAGGCGCTTTACAGAGACCCCGAGCATGACCCCCGAGCTAATATCAATAACTAAAATTATAATATTAAATCCAATCAATGATAATGGCAGGTAAACACCTCCCACATAGGGAGAAAAACCTTTAAGCCAAACAGTGGAAAGAAAAAACTCCACTTTAAGAGGAATAAACCTTGAGCAGAACCTGGCTTATATGGGGGGACCTTCCTGCTGAAGACCAGCCGGGTAGAGAAAGAAAAGAGGGGAGACAGGACAGAGAGAGGACGGAGGACAAAGAGGATGGAGGACAGAGAGAGGACGGAGGACAGAGAGAGGATGGAGGACAGAGAGAGGATGGAGGACAGAGGAGGATGGAGGACAGAGAGAGGAGAGCACACAAATGACTAAATACAACCACCATATAAACATAAACAGATGGAGGCAGCAGCACTGGGATGAGATGGCCAGAGGACCAGGTCGCCGATCACCACGCCAGTCGGCACCCAAACACAAGTGGAGGAGAACCCCGGGATGGACAGAGGATGGAACTGCAAGTCAGCATGAAACCAGGAAACTCTGGCCTGAAAACACACAGAAAGAAAAAGGGCAGTAACAGGGTGCTCCCAAATAATTATGAATGAGCTGGAGGAGGAGGAAGGGAGGAGGAAAGGGAAGGAAAAGGAGAAAAGCAGTAGAGACACCACTCAGCAGATCATGTTGGTGTCCCCCTGCAGCGTAGGCCTATAGCAGCATAACTATGATGAAGCTGTGATTAAGACGAGCTACTCTAGTCTGAGCTACTACAGCTATAGCTATAACTATTAGCCCCTACACACTATAGTTTAGACTAACTGTAGGCTTTACTGAACACATATGTTTTCAGTTTAGTTTTAAAGATGGAGATGGTGTCAGGCTCCTGAACCCAAACTGGTAGCTGGTTCCATAAAAAAGGTGCCTGGTAGCAGAAGGCCCGTCCTCCAAACCTACTTTTAGATATTCTAGGAACGACGAGTAATCCTGCACTCTGAGAGCGAAGAGCTCTATTAGGAGCATAACGTGCTATCAAGTCTTGTAGATAACGAGGAGCTAGGCCATTAAGGGCTTTATATGCGAGAAGCAGAATTTTAAATTCAATTCTTAATTTCACGGGAAGCCAATGGAGGGAGGCTAACACGGGAGAGATGTGATCTCGCTAACGGATTTCTGTCAGCACCCTCGCTGCTGCGTTCTGGATCAGTTGGAGGCTATTCAGCGAGCTTTTCAGACATCCTGCTAACAACGCATTACAATAATCCAGTCTAGAACTGACTAACGCGTGGATTAATTTTTCGGCATCACCCTGGGAGAGGATGCTCCTAATCTTGGCAATATTTCGGAGATGAAAAAAGGTAGTCTTGCAAACCTGGTTAATATGCTGCTTAAATGACATATCCTGATCAAAAATGACTCCAAGGTTTGTCACAGCTGTGCTGGAAGCCAGCGTAAACTCAGTTAATCCATTCCTCAGGTGTTTGGGACCAAAGACAATAACCTCTGTTTTATCTGAGTTTAGAAGCAAAAAGTTAGAGGACATCCAGGACTTAATGTCATTAAGACACCCTTGAAGTTTAGCCAAAGGTTTTGGTTCCTCTGGTTTCATAGATAAGTACAGCTGCGTATCATCAGCGTAGCAATGAAAGTTTATGCCATGGCTCTGGATAATTTTTCCCAAGGGCAGCATGTATAAAGTGAAAACGATTGGTCCCAGAACTGAACCCAGTGGGACGCCATAGCAGACCCTAGTCCGTGTAGAAGAAACGTCACTAACATGGACGAACTGGAACCTGTCAGATAGGTATGACTTAAACCAGCCTAATGCTGTCCCTTTAATTCCAACAGTGTGCTCTAATCTGTACAGCAAAAGGCCGTGATCAACAGTATCAAAAGCAGCACTGAGGTCCAGCAGAACAAGGACAGAAACTAATCCATTGTCTGAGGCCATGAGGAGGTCGTTGGAGACTCTAATCAGCGCAGTTTCTGTGCTATGATGAGTTCTAAACCCTGACTGGCTAGCAACTATTTTTTCCAGAATTTTCCCGTTAAGGCGTTTCGTAACCTGAAAACTTTGTATGTAGAAACGTTCGTAAGTAGAGGTACCACTGTATATGAGAAGGCAAGAGTTTCTGGATGAAGACGGACTCTGCTGCAGTCGAAGAAGCGACGGGAGCAACGCAGTGAATTAAATACGCTACACTCGTTTATTTTTGTGATGCCATGCAGGTGAAGGTGTTTTGCCATATTAGTCATGCTCTCCTTTGGCAGTAACAGGCTTCCCGCAGGTGTTGCACTCCGCCAGGTAGCCGTCATTTCCAGGACTGAAATGCAGCCAAACTCCAGAGAGGCGTCTCTTATTATTATTGATTATTATCTTATATTATTGATGTTGTGGCGAGTGAAGTCTCGTCGGCGACGGACGTGACGTCGCCACTAACGCGGAGTTGAGTACGCCGGGCGGAGTAACATCAACAAACTAGCGCAGTAAATAGCGCGGACACTTAGGAACTGAAAAAAGGAATCGAAATTCAAAAATCTTCTAAAGGATTCCAGAACCGGACGTTAAGAACCGATTCCTACTTGGAATCGTTTTTCGGTGCCCAACCCTAGTCTTAATAAAAGATTTCACAAACCTGAGTGAAACTGAGAAAGCGTCTTCACATCTGCAGTTGAATAAAATCCGGACGCCTTCCTGTTTTTTTGTCAGTTTCAGAGCTGCTGTACGCGTTGCAGTGGTGTCAGGAGGTCCGGTTCAGCCCGGCGATGGTGTCTGCTTATCACAACCTGCTGACTGAATGGAGGCTGTCAGACGGACTCCGTCACCTGGTTCCCAGGAAAACCCTGCTGGAGACGCTCTATTCAAGGTGAGACTGGATCCTCGATGCCACGAAGGAAAGATGCGTAAATATTCTGCACAGAGCTCCTCCTGGCGTGAACGGCACAGATCTGCCAGTTTCTCAGCTCGTATTAACGCCAAGTGCTGTGTTTCCCTTCAGGTCAGTCATGGATGGAGGTCTGTGGTCTCTGACGCTAGAAAACTACATCCAGACTGGCGGCGCGGCGGCCGTGAGGAAACTCTACGGCGGCGTGGACGGGTCAGTGATTTATTCCAGGAAACAGATCTGAAGCTTTTCTGTGGACGCCTGCGTTGTAATCTGGAAACTGCTTTTGTGACCAGTCTGTTCCCAGTTTCTCAGAGTAAGCTGAGCACGCTCCAGGTGCTCTGCCCGGTCATGACCAGGGAGGACAGAGAGACTCTGGTTGCCCTGGCGACTGCTGGATTAGTGAACTGGCAGGGGAACGACGGTGAGAACCCCCCCCCCCGACAGACGGTAACATCAGAGGGAAGCGTGGACGGACCCGCGGTGATGCTGTCCCGTGTGTTGCAGATGTGTACGGGTGTCTGGCGGTGCTGCTCTGCTGCCTGAACGCCAGCACAGATGTGGAGGAGGAGGTGGTGCAGGCGGTCCTGGCCACGGTGATGGAGTGGAGGAACAGCAGGGAGGACTGGTTCCTCTTTGGCTGGTAACGCACTTTTTAAACGTTTCACTAGAAATACGGTCAAATTTACATACGATGATCAGCCGCATTAAAATCTGCCTGATGACGTTTTGGGCAGCGAGTTGAGAGCCAGCTGTTGAAAATGAGCGATAGAAGCTGGAGTAATGGGAAACCAGTGATCTAAACCATTTAGGGATGAAAGCTGGCAGCGTGTCCTCTTTTCCTTCAAAAGAAAGAAAAAACACGACTCACAGTTTGTGAAATTTTTTTAAATCTGTCAGTAGATTTGCACAAAAGTCACTTCCTTCTCCGGATTTAGGAACGCCGCCTCATAGGGATGCACGCTAACTGTTTTTTAAATCCGATACGATAACTTTCAGCTCCTAAAGGCCGATAACCGATAACACACACATATACCTAAGATCATTACATCAATACTATGAACAAAATCAAAAACAATTTTGACTTTTTAAATGAACAGATATTTATTTTTTTCAGTAAAAACTATTAGCAAACCTCTCAAACATTTTCGTAAAGCTATCAAACAAACCTATTTGATATCTCACATCAACTCAAATAAAGTTCATTACTGACTGATATAAAAAATAAAGGCTCCTTGAACTGATGGAAATACATGAATCAAAATTATTAACTGAAAAAGATTAACATTTAAAGGATTTTGGCTTTTGGTTCCATTTAAATTAATACCTTTAATTAAAGTAAATGAGGTCCAGTAGTTTTTATTTTTTAATCTCATGGAAGCTTTAGATGAGAGGAATGAGGGAGAGGAGAGGAGAGCACGTTAGCATTAGCTTCCATTAGCTCACATTAGTGCGATTTCAAAACTCCATGGAAGTGATTGTTATGTTGTAGGTGGCTGATCAGGTTTTACGTATTAAAGCTTGTGCTTCCCTCCTCGTAGAATTCACTCGGAGGATTCGTCACAAATAACCACCAAACTATCTTCTTCTGAAACTTTAACAAAGTTCCACGCCGCCATGTTTTTTGTGATCAGCGCTGTGCTGCAGGCTGCATTCAAGGTGTAACGTAAATTCCCATGTTCCCTCGTTTACTAATCGTTCTTTCAGCCTTTTCTATTTTTTCTATTTTTTTATGTGTAACATGTGAGGAAATACTGCGAATATCAATTCAAGTCAGCAACTACTAAAATTATTACTGAGTTAACAAGTTGTTTTCTGGCATGAGGGGGTATTCTTGATTTTCCTTATTGAGAAATCGTTTTTCTGATTACACTGACGTTACTTGAACATAACATTCACTGCCGGTCATTTAAGGCTCAGAGGGAGCGAGGGGCTGCTGTGTTGACAGAAATATATATGTTATCGGGGCTATTCGTCGCGATATCGGAGTTATCGGGATGACATCATAATTTCCTATTATCGGCCCGATAGTTATCGCGCACCCCTAACCCTAACACATCGGATGCATTTAAACAACCCGTCGACCCTTTAAGAAGCACCATCTGGAGCCTGAATTGATTTAAAAAGTTGAGAACTGCTAAATGAAATACGCGTAAACCTTTCTGACGCTATAACTCTTTCTGTCCGTGGCGTCGAAGGACCCGCTGCTCCCATCATGCCGCTGGATGTCGCAGCGCTCTGTTGTGACCTGCAGATTCAGCGGAGGTGGTTTTAATGTCGTGGCTGATCAGTGCGTCTTCTTCTGGTACTAAATCAGACGAATCTAATGGTTTTCAGCGATCTGTCTGAAGTAACGTCTGAACAGCTGAACCTGAATGTGGAAATGATGCGTTTCCTGTCCTGGCTGGTGATTGGCTGCCCAGCGGTTCTTGGAGGGGCTCAGTGGGACTTCTTGCTGTGCTCCATGTTGGCCTGGTTGGAGGTGAGACGGTTCATCTCTGCATGTTTAGTGGAGAGTCCAGGACCGGGCTAATATGATTATTCACTTTCACTTCTGTTTTTTTATTATCTGTTATTCGCCTCATCATCGTCACCATCTGCTCTCAGACCGCCAGCGAGAACGTGGGCCGACTCTGGGACCCTTGGGTCCAGCTGTTCGTCTGCCAGAACGCCACGCTGGTCGTGGAGCTGAACCGCTTCTTTGCGTCGCCTCCGTCTGAAGTTGTGGAGAAGCTGCCGTCGGAGCTGGCTGCTGAATGGTCAGACTTCTTCGTGGAGGGCATCTTCAACCTGCTGCTCCCTCTGCCTGTGAAGATCACCGGTACGTGGTTGGGAGGTTCTTCAGTGCCTGGATGTCGACCCGGTTGACTACAGAACCGCTCTGTTGGCTTCGCTGCAGGGACAGATCTGATCCTCTGCACCTTAAAAGTGCTGCTCCTCAGTCGCTGCTTTAACATTCTAGATCGGGGTGTCAAACGGGTGTCAAAGGACTAGGGGTTAGGGGACTGGAGGACTAGGGGATTAGAGAACTGGAGGACCGGAGTCTGACACCCCTGTTCCAGATCAAGACTGGTCTGGGTGCAGCGAAGTGGATGGAGACGTGTTGCTGGAAACCAGAAAACCTCTTAATCACAGAAGCTGTAATCTGACAAAGAAAATAAATTAAACTGTAGAGTGAGAGGCTAAATGAGTTTCTGGATGTCTTACTTCTATCTTATCTGTCACTTATCTATCATAACCACAAACATAAAATCACCAGAAAACATGCACAGAGCCTCATAATGTAGAGGTTGATTAAAATCCATCCCATGTTTCTAAAGTCTCTAAAATGTCTTTACTGTGTGGAGGAACTGTTGTGTTCCTGACTTTGAACGTTGTGCTCTTGTTGGTTAACTTCAGAGGCCTTCACTGAACCGGACGACCCGGTGTTCCCCACCGCCGTGCTGCAGTCGGTCGGCTCGGCTCTGACACACGTGCCGCTGCAGCAGCTGAACCGAAACTCCCTGCCGCCGCGGTTCATAGCGGACCAGAAGACCAACCTGCCGGAGCCTCTGCAGACTCTCCTCAACACGCTGTGTCCTCTGCTGCTGTTCAGGTCCAGGCCTCTGCAGGTCACTGTGTACCAGCTGCTGGACAAGTGAGGCTTTAAGTTGTTTTTTTAACTCTATACCCCCGTTTGTGGTTTTAACTAGGGCTGGGGAAGTTAACGCGTTATCGCATTAACGCATTAATTTATTAACGCCAACATTTATTTTATCGCGCGTTAACGCATGTTGCTCACATGCTTTTGTTTTTAAAAGTCTGTTACTGGCTGCTGCAGAACCGGATGATAATTGCCGGGTAAACATAAAGAAAAGCTAAAACAGACCTGGTGAACGGTAAAAATCAGTGAACTTTACAGTTCAGGTAGCAACTCAGGTAGAAATATTAACAGTTCTGTCTGAATTAAAAAAAAACAAACAAACTGTTAAACCCCTTTGTTCCGGACGTTGGCGTCATTCCTCCATGTTCCATCAGATCTGCTCCGTGTGTTCACTGTCCTGCTGTTCTCTAGCTGGTTACTGCAGTGAGGCTCCATCTAGTGGCACAGATGTGTAATGACAACAGAAAATCTATTCTTTGATTATGAAACAAAGCCATTTCTGGGTCACGTAAACCAGACAATAAAATATTACAAACAAATTCAGTCCCTTGGCCTGTCTGCTAAAATTGAAATATAAAAAAACAGGCATTTTTTTTGTGTTAGATTATAAAACGGGGAAAAAAAAGTCACTTTTTAATTTTTTTAAATTTTTGATATTACTTTAATTTTAATTTTTGATTACAGTTGGATTTTGTTTGTTTGTTTCTTTTTTTTTTTTTTTTTTTAATATAAAAACAGGATGACATTAATGTCCTGGCAGTGGTAATAAGCTTTATTTTATTTTACATTTTTTAAGATGAGATTTACACTAAATATGTGTTACTGACAAGTGCTGATGTTAAAAGTGTTTGAACAACAAATGTTATGACACTTTACTTCATATGGCAGCAGAACATTTAAATAAAAGTGACCTTTACACTACTTTTGAATTCATTATTCGATTTTCAGTATACAATGCGATTAATCGTGATTAATCAGGGAAATAATGCGATTAATCGCGATTAAAAATTTTAATCGTTGCCCAGCCTTAGTTTTAACGTAAAGGCTGATCGACGTACCTTTACTGATCTTAAAAACCATGCAGACTCTTGACTTGAGTCGTCTGATGTTCAGCAGCGCTGCTTAAAGGAGAGATGAATGTACGTGATTATTGTCATTACAGAGTCATGCCTCAGCTGCCAGAGTGTGATGGAGAAGGAGACAGCAATAAGTCTGAAGATGACAGGGATGAGCCTTGCCTGTAAGCTGGAGTGGGAGGAGCCTCGTGGGGGGTTTTCACGCTTTGGAAATGTTTTCAGTTTGTTCTCACGGTTTCGTGTTTGCTCTCAGCTCCCCGCCAGCTTCGCTCATGGCCATCCTGTCGACGTGCGAGGAGCTGTGTGATAACATCCTGGCCACGGTTCAGGTGGGGGAGTTTGCGGTGGTCCAGCCTCTCAGCGTGGAGTACTCCTGCATCCTGGGATACTTACTGGCGTGGAAGCTGCTTCTCACTTTCTTCAAATCCTCCCCCTCCCACGTGAGCAAATTTTTGAATTTTTGACCTTTTAGTCTGGTTTGTATACAAGCGAGAGGGTGGAGTTTGAGAAGAGGTCTGTTGATGTGACATTACTTCTTTTTTTATATATATATATCTAGCTGCGAGCCCATTATGCTCAGCATCTGAAGAGAAGCTGCTCCCTCAACAAGCTCCTCCTCCATCTCTTCAAACTGATGCCTGAGAACCCGGTCTACCCGGGCCAGGGCTCAGAGACCAAGGAGACCAAAACCTTCTTCACCGAGAGCCTGCTCCTCACAGTTGACGGTGAGCACGTCACACAGCAAAGACACTCCTTCGACCATTTTACAAGCTACATTTCCTCATTTGGCGTTTTGACCTGCAGAGAGCGCCGGCGTCGAGTGGGAGCTCCCCCACCTGGCCTGCAGCGTGTACTACAGCACGGTGCAGGACCTGCCCGCCATGGTGCGGCTGTGGTGGAACAGCCAGGAGAAGAGAGTGAGCGCGGCTGTGGAGAAGTTCACCATCAAATACGTCAGTCCAGTCCTGTCTTCTCAGGAGATCTCCTCCGTCCACGGCAGCACTCAGATGTTCGACAGCATGACGGTAAGTGGGCAGCTGCCGCCCACTGAACATCTGCAGCTGCAGCCCACTAAACATCTGCACCCCACTGAGCAGCTGCAGCCCACTAAACATCTGCAGCTGCCACCCACTGAACATCTGCACCCCACTGAACATCTGCAGCTGCAGCCCACTAAACATCTGCACCCCACTGAGCAGCTGCAGCCCACTGAACATCTGCAGCTGCCGCCCACTGAACATCAGCAGCTGCAGCTCACTAAACATCTGCAGCTGCACCCCACTAAACATCTGCAGCCCACTAAACATCTGCACCCCACTGAGCAGCTGCAGCCCACTGAACATCTGCAGCTGCCGCCCACTGAACATCTGCAGCTGCAGCCCACTAAACATCTGCAGCTGCACCCCACTAAACATTTGCACCCACTAAACATCTGCAGCTGCCGCCCACTAAACATCTGCACCCCACTGAGCAGCTGCCGCCCACTGAACTTCTGCAGCTGCCGCCCACTGAACATCTGCAGCTGCCGCCCACTGAACATCTGCAGCTGCCACTCACTAAACATCTGCACCCCACTGAGCAGCTGCCGCCCACTGAACATCTGCAGCTGCCGCCCACTGAACATCTGCAGCTGCAGCCCACTGAACATCTGCACCTGCAGCCCACTAAACATCTGCACCTGCAGCCCACTAAACATCTGCAGCTGCAGCCCACTAAACATCTACACCTCACTGAACATCTGCAGCTGCAGCCCACTAAACATCTGCACCCCACTGAGCAGCTGCAACCCACTAAACATCTGCAGCTGCCGCTCACTGAACATCTGCACCCCACTGAACATCTGCAACTGCAGCCCACTAAACATCTGCAGCTGCACCCCACTAAACATCTGCACCCACTAAACATCTGCAGCTGCCGCCCACTAAACATCTGCACCTCACTGAGCAGCTGCCGCCCACTGAACATCTGCAGCTGCCGCCCACTGAACATCTGCAGCTGCAGCCCAATAAACATCTGCACCCCACTGAGCAGCTGCAACCCACTCAACATCTGTATCTGCACCCCACTAAACATCTGCAGCTGCACCCCAATAAACATCTGCACCCACTAAACATCTGCAGCTGCCGCCCACTAAACATCTGCAGCTGCCGCCCACTGAACATCTGCAGCTGCCGCCCACTGAACATCTGCAGCTGCAGCCCACTAAACATCTGCAGCTGCAGCCCACTAAACATCTGCAGCCCACTGAACATCTGCAGCTGCAGCCCACTAGACATCTGCAGCTGCAGCCCACTAAACATCTGCACCTCACTGAACATCTGCAGCTGCAGCCCACTAAACATCTGCACCCCACTGAGCAGCTGCCGCCCACTGAACATCTGCAGCTGCCGCCCACTGAACATCTGCACCCCACTGAGCAGCTGCCGCCCACTCAACATCTGTATCTGCACCCCACTAAACATCTGCAGCTGCACCCCACTAAACATCTGCACCCACTAAACATCTACAGCTGCAGCCCACTAAACATCTGCAGCTGCAGTCCACTGAACATCTGCATCCTTCAGTCATTCTCGATTAAACGTCTAAACTCTTGCTACTATGAAACTATAATTTTCTTGACTTGAGACATTTAAAGTCCAGATATTTACTTTGACAGCAGTTTTAGGCTTTATTGGGGTCTTGTTTTATCTAATAAAACCTCCACTATCTCTCCTCTACAGTAGATGTTTCTGTTGTTTAGGAGAACTCGTCCAACTCTGTCTAGCCTGAGGCAAAAAGGCTTCTAGGTGTAATAATAAACATTTAACTTGTGGAAACCCTGCGGTGCAGCAGCTGCCTCGCTCTATAACCATCCAGCAGCAGTGGATTCTGTTAAATTGAAATTAATGAACTCTCATTTGTGATGAAAGCATCCATTTCATCAAGAGTGATCCAGGCGTTTGGTGGTTTAGCAGGTGGCTGATTGTTTGACTAAAAGACCCCCTAGTGACGACAGTAAATGGATCAGTTCATCTTCTCGTCCCAGGTTAAGGCCCGCTCGGCGGCTCGGGAGGTGATCGCCACGTACTCTGTTGACGACATCTACATCGAGCTGGTGATCCAGCTCCCCCAGAACCACCCTCTGGGCTCCATCACGGTGGAGAGTGGGAGGCGAGTGGGTGTGGCTGTGCAGCAGTGGAGGAACTGGATGCTGCAGCTGAGCACCTACCTCACACATCAGGTAACAGGATACAACTAGGAGGAGCTTCTTCAACAACCACGGGCTTTTCTGATCATCTAACTGAGTCTTTGACAGCAGCACGCCATGGTCTGATGTTGTAGAACGACTGTGTTTCATGTTTCCACTTTGGTTGTTGATGTGGAGGTTTAAAGACCTCCCACCCAGGTAGGGCTCTTTTCCTCCGGGAGCACAGCTGCAGCTCCTTGTCCACTGATTCACTTCTTTTACACACCTGTAGGAGTGATTGTGAGCATGCATGGTTGTTCATCTGTGATGGACTGGTGACCTGTCCAGGTGATGGACTGGAGACCTGTCCAGGTGATGGACTGGAGACCTGTCCAGGTGATGGACTGGTGACCTGTCCAGGTGATGGACTGGTGACCTGTCCAGGTGATGGACTGGTGACCTGTCCAGGTGATGGACTGGAGACCTGTCCAGGTGATGGACTGGAGACCTGTCCAGGTGATGGACTGGTGACCTGACCAGGTGATGGACTGGTGACCTGTCCAGGTGATGGACCGGTGACCTGTCCAGGTGGACCCCTGCCTTTAGACCTGAAGAGGGGTGGATAGACACCAGCAGATCCCTGAGACCCAGATGGGACCAAACAGGAACGGGTTATGGATGGATGGACGGATGGATGGATTCATAGATGGATGGATGGATGGATAATGTATGGATGATTGGATGGATGGATGGATAATGGATGGATGGATGGATAGATGGATAATGGATAGATGGATGGATGGATAATGGATGGATGGACAGACAAATGGATGAATGGATGGATGGATGAATTAATGGATGATGGATGGATGATAGATAGATAATGGATGCATGGACAGATGGATGGATGGATCAATGGATAGATGGATGGATAATGGATGGATGGATGGATGATAGATGATGGAGGGATGGATGGATAGATGGATAATGGATTGATGGATGGATGAATTAATGGATAGATGGATGGATGGATGAATTAATGGATGAATTGATGGATAATGTATTGATGGATGGATGAATTAATGTATAGATGGATGGATGATGGATAAATTAATGGATAGATGGATGGATGATTGGATTGATGGATGATGGATGGATGGACGGTTGGATGGATAGATAATGAATGGATGGATAGGTAATGGATAGATAATGGATGGATAATGGATTGATGGACGGATTGATGGATGGATGGATGGATGATTGGATGGTGGGTGGATAGATGGATAATGGATGGATTGATGGATGATTGGATGATGGGTGGATAGATGATAACGGATGGATAGATGGATGGATGGATGGATGATGGATGATTGGATTGATGGATGTTTGGATGATGGGTGGATAGATGGATAATGGATGGATGATGGATGATTGGATTGATGGATGTTTGGATGATGGGTGGATAGATGGATACCGGATGGATGGATGATGGATGATTGGATTGATGGATGTTTAGATGATGGGTTGATAGATGGATGATGGATGGATGAATTGATGGATGTTTGGATGATGGGTGGATGGATGGATAACGGATGGATGGATGATTGGATTGATGGATGTTTGGATGATGGGTGGATAGATGGATGCATGGATGGATTGATGGATGTTTGGATGATGGGTGGATGGATGGATAACGGATGGATGATTGGATTGATGGATGTTTGGATGATGGGTGGATGGGATGGATGGATGGATGGATGGATGGATGGATGGACAGACAGATAGATGGATGGATGAATGGATAGATGGATAATGGATGGATGGATAATGGATGGATGGACAGACAGATGGATGAATGGATAGATGGATGGATGGATGAATTAATGGATAATAGATAGATAATGGATGCATGGACAGATGGATGGATGGATCAATGGATAGATGGATGGATAATGGATGGATGGATGGATAGATGGATAATGGATTGATGGATGGATGAATTAATGGATAGATGGATGGACGGATGGATAGATGGATGAATTAATAGATGAATTGATGGATGGATAGATGGATAATGTATTGATGGATGGATAAATTAATGTATAGATGGATGGATGATGGATGAATTAATGGATAGATGGATGGATGATTGGATTGATGGATGATGGATGGATGGACGGTTGGATGGATTGATGGATGGATGGATGGATGGATAGATAATGAATGGATGGATAGGTAATGGATAGATAATGGATGGATAATGGATTGATGGACGGATTGATGGATGGATGGATGATTGGATGGTGGGTGGATAAATGGATAATGGATGGATGGATGGATTGATGGATGATTGGATGATGGGTGGATAGATGATAACAGATGGATAGATGGATGGATGATGGATGATTGGATTGATGGATGTTTGGATGATGGGTGGATAGATGGATGATGGATTGATGGATATTTAGATGATGGGTGGATAGATGGATAATGGATGGATGGATGGATGGATGGATGTCAGGTTTCCTGCTCCATGTGCTATGTGGGTTGGGTGCAGCCACTAAAACCCAGACCCGTGACCCGTGACCTCGTGCCTGTAACTGTTCCCAGAACGGCAGCATCATGGAGGGTCTGGCTCTGTGGAAGAACAACGTTGACAAGCGCTTCGAGGGAATAGAGGACTGCATGATCTGCTTCTCCGTCATCCACGGATCCAACTACTCGCTGCCCAAGAAGGCTTGTCGCACCTGCAAGAAGAAGTTCCACTCAGCGTGTCTGGTGAGATCTCCACGACAACATCTACTAACTCCCCGCTCTCATCGGATGGTTTAAATGTCTTCCATTAGCAACAACAAGCTTCTTTCTTCTTTCTACAGTACAAGTGGTTCACCTCCAGCAACAAGTCCACCTGCCCGCTCTGCAGAGAAACCTTCTTCTGACCCGGCTGGAGGAGCGACGCCCCTCACAGTAAACCAGGACCGGATCGGTTGTGATACCAGGAGACCCGTTGGGGTTGCTTTCAGATTAGTTGTTTAGTTCAGAAGGTTTAGTGAAGGCGTGTTTGGCAGGTTCTAGCAGCTGTCGTACTTCTGAAAGCTTTTGTGCGCTGAGCCCGTGTGGGTTGACGGGCTCCCAGCGGTTTGTACATACGCTGCTCTACTGCTGCATACGCAGAGATCAGCGGCCCCCCGCTGGTGCTTTCATCTCCCCCCCGTAAACTTCAGACGCCTGCGTGCACACGAGCCTGATTATGGGTTTCAGCTGCACAGAAGCAACTTTGGAAATTAGAAATTCCACAAACTTCAAAAAAAAAAAAAAAAAAAAAAAAAAAAAGGATGGTGAAAATAATGCAATGCTTAAGATGGATTTCAACAATATTTCCTAATATTTAGGAGTCTAAAAGGATTATGTCCGATTACTGACATCCATTTCATTTATCAAAAGCAGAATTTTTTTTTTTTTTTTTTTTTTTTTGGTTGTTGGGAGGTTTTTAAATGTAAAAATATAAATGCCTGTGCCTGGATACAGCTGTAAATGATGCCTGAAAATGATCAAAATACATGAAATGTCAAAATGTCTTTGATTCGACACGGCTTGTTTAAAAATAAAAACCCTGTCCGGTGATCGTGGAGCCGGTCTGTAAATCGCCACTTCTGTCGTGTAAACGGTTATTTCAGAAAGGAGGAGGAGCGACTGCTGTAACGGAGCTTCAGGGTCTCCGTGAACTCGGCCTCCAATTACAGTCGGCGTTTCCGGGCCGGTCCAACTGTAAGTACCGCGCTGGTTTCCAAGAAAAGATCCTAATTAGCCCGGGTCCAGGAGTCCCAGGCTCATTTATCCTGGGTCCACCTCTTCTTCATGCTGAATAATTTATCTGTTTAATGGAGACTTACTCTCATCACAGTTGTTCCTATGGAATTAATTATGACAGATTAAGCATGATCAATTAATTAATCCCCATCATTCGGTCTGCCGTCTTACGTGTGTTTGTGCAGGCGTAATTCATCACCGCGGTCAGGATTCATCAATACATACAGCCAGCATCCATCATCGTCTGCCCTTGACCTTTTTAATCGTCATTGATCTGTTTGCCAGACATAAATATTTATGCTGAAACCTCGCGCTCTCACGGGTTCTGACAGAAACACTCACAGCAACAGCCTCCAGTCTTATTGCTCATTATCTGCCTGATTAAGCAGCGGTTCAAATGTTATGAACTGCTGTACAGTCCTGCCGCGCTGCCGCCTCACGCAGCACCCGCCTGTAGATGGCAGTGTTGCCACGGAGATGAGCCATGCAGCCGCTGGGATGGAGGTGTGTTTGGGGGACGTTCAGGCAGAGATCTGCAGAGTTACCTGTGAGCAGAGTTGGGTAAGTTCACTTTCTACATGAACTAGTTCAGTTCATAGTTCACAGATAATAAAATGAACTAGTTCAGTTCACCATTTTAAAAAATGAACTAAATGGTAAATTTTTAAAAAAATTCTTTTTTAATATTGCTGCAAGCAATTATTTGTCAAAAATGATTGCCACTGCCCATATACTACACCACCACAAACGGCAATTATTTTATCCATTTTAACTGTTGAAAACTATTGGTCCAGTTCTAAATTCTGAACCAACCAGGGTTCACATTAGCACTGAAGGAACAGTAAAACTGTAATTTCAGTTTCAGCTTCTCTCTACAGCAGCCATTCCCAAAGTTCAGAATACCAAGGACCAATTTGAAATGTGAAAAATATACGCGGTCCACCGAAACCTTTAATCACAACTGTGATCAACATACAGGACCAGGAACCATGATCTGATATTAATGTGAGGAGGTCAACAAATAAGGTGACACTTGTCATATTAAGTTAAGATGACAGTAGAATAACACTGAACTGGTTTGTTTTATTACTTTTTAATGTTTTTTTAATCATGTCATGAATATTTTACAGTAATTAAAAACATTTAAAAAAGACTGAAGATTTAAAACACATTTGTTTAATTTTAATGACCTCTCACGGCCCACCTGCAGTCCCACGACGGCCCACCAGGGGGCCGCGGCCCACACTTTGGGAATCACTGCTCTACAGTAGAATAAAAATATGAGGAAAAACTTGCTGGCAAATGGTCTTTATTATAAGACAAAAACAGGTCCTTAAGGTGCAAATGTTTTTCCCCCCATTTCAATATTTCAATCCCCCCCAGCAGTCGGGGGTCTCCTCCAGTTCTGGGTAACTGTAGCTCTCATCTTCCTTCATGATTGTTTTAAATGTTTGATGACGTAATTGTTAGCGTGACAGCAGCGACAGCCGTGTTGCCATGTTTGATTGATTTCCTCAGATCCATATCAGGCTCGTTTGTGGTGGATTTTAAATGGGGTTCGCCGGAAACCTGGAACGGTTTTGACCGTGCATGAACTTTGAAAGAGCGTCGTTCACAACTGCCCAAATGAACTCGTTCACGCCCCCCGCTGGTGAAGGAGAAAGAGAGCGCGCTCAGTTCACGTTCGCGCAAAATATGAACTAGTTGGTGAACTTTCTGCCTGCGAGGGTCAGGTTTGTGTTGTAAGCTAATGTTGCTCTGACACCAAAGAGCCGAAGCAACGGTGACTCCTTTGAGGGTTGTTGCTCTGACGGTTTGGTAAATGAGAAGCCGCTGTTAGATGTCTGAGGTTCATCCCTGCTGACCCTGCTGCTGTAAGACGTCGTCCTGTCAGTCGCCTCTGTGACCTGACTGGTGCAGACTTGTAATTTCCTGGGTCTCGTCATCCCTTGACCCATCTGCAAAGGCCCATTATCATTCCAGCCCCCCACCCCGGTCACGCCACCCTGCAGCGCCGCAGACAACCGCTGGAAACGGCTCGAAGCGAGGCGGCGTTTGAGCGCACGTGCTCGTCACCGTGACTCCTGATATTAGTTTCCCTCAAATTAATCCCACCGTCGTTCTGTTTGGCTCCAGCTTCCTCTGGTGTTTTCCACCGTACGGGGAGCTGTGAAATCCCTCTGGGCTCGCAATCGATATCTGAAATTGAATGTGAACCGAGGAATTTATCAGGTTCATTTGTCTTAAAACAAAGCAGGGAACTTTACAGCCGGGGCGACTTCCTCGGCTCACACGGACGAGGATCAATTTTATTAAGATTTGCTGTTTTCATATAATGAATGCAATAAACAATGATTATTGACCTGAGTTTATTGGCTCCTAGACATGCATTTGTATTAGGCATTATGACTGTAAAAGCCTGGCGTCGTTTAAATCAGCTGTTATTAGTCTGTCATCACGCGCGGCCCTTTTATAGTTTTCTATTACTGCTGCCATGTTGCAGCAGCGGTGGAGGACACTGAAGACGAAGCAGCAGAGAGAGTTAGAGAGAGAGAGAGAGAGAGAGCGCTGGGAGTCACTTAAATAGAAAGTAAATTGAGAAAAACAAACAAGACAGAAAAAAATACATGAGAAATCTTGATTTGATTCAGAAATGGGGCTCAACGGGTGGTGGATAGTCTGCTTCAGTGAATACGTGTTAAAAGTTTTTTTTTTTCTACGAAGGGGGTAGAATGATGTAAAGAAAATAAACATTTTAAAGCAAAAATAACCAACCCCTTCAAAAGAGGGCCGACGCTTCTGAAGTATTCAGCAGCAGCGCCAGCCTGCCCTCAAATAAAGCTTCTGCTGTACTTTTCCCCGAGCAGAAAACTTCTACATGCAGATTTAATCAGCGCTGCATGGAAAACACACCACAGATCTGTTTGACAAACACACGAGCAGTGGCGGCTGGTCAGTAGAGGGCGCTAGGGCGCCGCCCCAACTCTCCCTACGTCCAAGAACTTAAGTGAAGAAGACTTAATTACTTTGAAATATATTCTGTATAGTTTTAAAATGAGTATGGTAATTAATTACCATAGAGTTAGTGAGTAATATGTGTAATCTACAGTAAAATATAGATTAAAATATGTTTTATATTCTGTCTAAAGTCACGGATAGGTCACATGTTTCCGGCTGGGGTGCAGTTTTTTCGTCCTTCACTCGCTATTAGTTGTGTACATGCGCAGTTCGATCCTCAATACAAGCGATAGGAGCTTGGTGGGGCGCAGGCGCACATAACCTGCGTCCTCAGCATCCATTTGAATGGTGCTGCTGTACACTGTCAGCCACAGGGTGGCAGCAGAGAGCAACCGGCTCGCGGCACGTCTGTCAAAGTGCGCCAGAAGGAGTCCGCGGGAAGAGAGTGTATTTTTGCTAGCAAGAATGGAAAGAGAAAACTCTGTTCAATCATTAAAAGCAACGCCTTTTGAGAGGAGAACATTGCAGGAGAAGGAGAGTATAAATCAGGCTTAAGAAGGCTTGGCTAACGGCATGTAATGACAGCAATGCTTTATTTTGCTTTCCTTGTCTCCTTTTTCAAACCTCCGGATCAGACCCAGCATGGATTCAGACAGGACCAAAAGACTTAAAACACATATCTGAAAAAATTAAAAAACACCAACAAACCAGGGTTCATATGGAAAATGCAATGTGGCTAGCCATGTTTGGGAAAATGAATATAGCTGCTCAACTTGATGAAGGCTACAGGATAGGGATCCGAAAACATAATGAAGAGGTTGACAAAAACAGGCGCATCCTGTCCATAATAATAGATTGTATCAAGTTCTGTGGTGCTTTTGAGCTAGCGCTCCGTGTCCGTGGTGAAAATAAAGGCTCAGGAAATCCAGGTGTTTTTAGAGGACGTGAAAATTAAAAAAACAAATAAAACTTTGTCTATTTCAAGAGAAATTATTTTATTCTATTTTGTTATGTTATATTTTAGTATAACATGTTATTCAGCTCAGCAAAAACAAAAGCAGGCATTTTTTAAATATACATATATTGATATTAATGTACGTGTATCGATATCGTACTACATTTGCTTCTTGGTTTTTGGTGTAGCCCCCCCTGGAGAAAAGTGCACCAGCCGCCACTGCACACCAGTGGTTCTTCCTGCACATGAGCCAGATGTGGGACACCTCGGTTCAGCTGCAGTGTTGTGATTTTCTGAGGTCGTTGGATTTGATATATTCACCCATTTTTGACTGGGTGGAAAGGCAATTAACCCTCAGAAGTTCTCTTAACGCCGGTCTCTATCACACCCCCTTCACTAAATTTAGAGAAACCCTGAGGCGCGTCCATATATCGTACAAACGCTCCGTATATTGTGATAGAAACTAAGAAAATGGGCCTCCACTCCCCGTGGCCAGATTTGATTTACTGTGCTATTTAAATGGCCGTAGTGTTTCAGAGGCCGGCGCCTTCACGGCCGAGCCCGGCGGCGTCCAGATACATCACGCCGTAGAGCAACGAGGAATTCAACATACGCATCAGAAGGTGCTCATCAAAGTCAAACTCTGCGTTTAGATCCATCAGTCTGGATCGTTGACTCTGGGAAGAAACGTCGGCCGTTTGATCCCCAGTTGGGATTCAGACTGGAATCCGGGCCTCGGGGCGGAGGTTCTTCAGATTCTCTACGCGCTGTTATGGAAATTAGCAGATATTTTAATAGCAGTCTTGTGAGCATCGCTGTCTTCCAGTCGGTCTTTCCAAGGTCGAGGGAGGCTGATGGAAAAATCAAGGCCACCTCTGGATGTGAGCCCGGACTCTGGAGCAGACAGAACCACTTTATTTGGAGTCCTGAGGCTGTTCAGTTTTCTGCTAGTAGTTCTGACCCAGAACCAGCCGGGTTCTGAAATGAACACAGAGGGAATAAAGTAGGCGAGGATGGAGGTTTGTCCTCCGATGAGACCAGCAGCTGCATCCTGAACCAGGCTGAGGGGAGAGGGTGGCCCTGGAGCCTGAACTGGAGCCTGAACCGGAGCCTGAACCGGAGCCTGAACCGGAGCCTGAACCGGAGCCTGAACTGGAGCCTGAACCGGAGCCTGAACCGGAGCCTGAACCGGAGCCTGAACCGGAGCCTGAACCGGAGCCTGACCCGGAGCTGACCGGCGCTGAGGAGCTGCAGCAGCTGGAAGAGTCTGAACAAGCAGCAACACAAAGGAAACCATTTAATCCATGAATCTAATAACAACCGGAAGGTTAAAAACGGGATTCCTCTGTGACGCCACGACCGTCCCGGTCCGGGTTCAGTCCTGGTTCAGTCCAGGTTCGTACCGATGCACCAAAAAACTGGAGGAAATAAAAACACCTGTGAGACTCAGTCCCTGTTTACACCTGGTATGAAAATCCTTTTATTATACCTTCGTATCAACATCCTTCCTGAGCCATCGGTCACAAGTGAACAACTCTTAGCACACCTGTACACAGCTGTCTGCACCCGTCCACACCTGTCCGCACCTGTTCGCAGCTGTCCACACCTGTTCGCAGCTGTCTGCACCTGTCTGCACCTGTTGGCAGCTGTCTGCACCTGTCCACACGTTCACACCTGTTCGCACCTGTCCACACGTCCACAGCTGTTCACACCTGTTGGCACCTGTCCACACCTGTTTGCACCTGTTCGCAGCTGTTCACACGTCTGCACCTGTCCACACCTGTTTGCACCTGTCCACACCTGTCCACACGTCTGCACCTGTTCGCACCTGTCCACACGTCTGCACCTGTTCACACCTGTTCGCACCTGTCCACACGTCTGCACCTGTTTGCACCTGTCCACACATCCACACCTGTTTGCACCTGTCCGCACCTGTTTACACCTGTTCGCAGCTGTTCACACGTCTGCACCTGTCCACACCTGTTCACGCCTGTCCGCACCTGTCCACACGTCCACACCTGTTTGCACCTGTCCACACATCCACACCTATTCGCACCTGTCCACACCTGTCCGGAACTGTGGACAAGAACACCATTTCTTCTTCCTGAGGGAGCCAGAGACACTAAACCAGGGTGAGTCTGCTCTGAATGTCTGCTCTTAAATATCGTCCAGGTGTCATCTTGACTCCAGTGTTTGGCTCATGGACGTCCTTGAGACTCAGCAAAGCCTCAGGTGTTGCAGTCGTCTCTCAATTCTGTAAAAAAAGTATTTTCAAGCATCACTTTCAAGCGGCTCAAGTAAAAGACCAAGGCTCCAAATAAAAACTGAAATTCATCTCTTTCAGTCGCTGAACTCCTTATTTCCGTCCGGCTCAGTCGCAGGATTCTCTTCGGTGAGTAACTGGTTGGTTCGGGGGTCATGGGGGCGGGATCCTGATAAACAGGTACAGGTGGCACCACAGACCCCTGTGATGTCACACTGAGTGAGAAAGCCATCAGATCCTCCACGATTCTAACAATTAGGTAAATCCTAATTGGCAATTACTTTGATTTGTAATCCCGAAGGTTTATAATGAGCTCATTTAATGGAGCCATGGAGCATGATGAAGGATGGAAATTGGCTTTTATAAGGTGTGTTAAAAATCAAGGTGTGCTTGTGTGGCGGGTGGCGCGAATCATTCGCCAAGCTGTTACTGAACAAAAAGAAAAAGACTTTTTCCACAATTGTATATGTGTATTTATTGGATATAAATGTACACACGTGGAGTTTCCAAGTGGGATTTTTCTTTTTTTTTTTTGTGCTGCAGCTTCTTCTTCATGATCATCCGCTGATGACTCCGTGTTTGTGCACATCAGTCTCGAAGGGCAAAACAGAAAAGTAAAAAATAAACATAAAGCTGTTCTTGCAGATTTTTTTTTTTTTTTTCCAGCTGTAAAAGTGGACGTCTCAGTCTGCAGCTCCAAGGTCAGAGCTGTCAGGATGCAGCGAGGCCGCGGGAACGAATATACTCAAGCAAGACGGAAGAGTTATTATTTTTATACACACAACAGATGGAAGACGGGGGGAGGGGTTGGGGGGGGGGGGGGGGGGGGGGGGTGTAGACAGGGAGAGGGAATAAACCAGCCAGGATAGACAGTAGGGATGGGCATTTTATCTGATGTGCAACCAGTTGCGTCGATGGGAGGGTCTATGGTGAACTGCATCAGACTAGAAACTGGAAACACGATGCATCGCTTTGTAAAAGCTTTGCATCAGTAAAATACGATGTCATGTTATCTATATATATATATATATATATATATATATATATATATATATATATATATATATATATATATATATATATATATCTATATATATATATATATATATATATATATATATATATATATATATATATATATATATAGGGCTGGGCAAGTTAACGCGTTATCTGACCTGGTGAACGGTAAAAATCAGTGAACTTTACAGTTCAGGTAGAAACTCAGGTAGAAATATTAACAATTCTGTCTGAATTAAAAAAAAAAAAAAAAACCTGTTAAACCCCTTTGTTCCGGACGATGGCGTCATTCCTCCATGTTCCATCAGATCTGCTCCATGTGTTCACTGTCCTGCTGTTCTCTAGCTGGTTACTGCAGTTACTCCATCTAGTGGCACAGATGTGTAATGACAACAGAAAGTCTGTTCCTTGATTATGAAACAAAGCCATTTCTGGGTCACGTAAACCAGACAATAAAATATTAAAAACAAATTCAGTCCCGTGGCCTGTTTGCTAAAATTGAAATATAAAAAAAACATTGCAGTTATTGCATCGTGGTAGAAAGATAAATCTTTATGTGGAGATGCTTCATGTGAATTGTTAATGTATTTTACCGTAGCCTACATATAGAGATGTATATGTTATCATCATGAGGATGGAGATTTCCATCCCTAGTAGACAGAGAGGTGTAAATGGATAAAGGAGAACTGGAGCAGAGAGAGTAGAAAAGACTGGAGAGGAGAAGAACGAAGGTTCAATTCAATTCAATTTTATTTGTATAGCGTCTGTTACAACGTCAATTGTCTCCAGGCGCTTTACAGAGACCCAGAGCATGAGGTTGCATGATTCAGGTTCCCTGAAGATCCCTGAACCTGGACTGAAGCCGGACTGAAGCTGGACTGAAGCCTGACTGAAGACAAACTAAATATTGGACTGAAGCCGAACTGAAGCCCGACCGAAGCTGGACTGAAGACAAACTGAATATCGGACTGAAGCTGAAGACAAACTGAATATTGGACTGAAGCCGAACTGAAGACAAACTGAATATCGGACTGAAGCTGAAGACAAACTGAATATTGGACTGAAGCTGAACTGAAGCCGAACTGAAGCCCAACCGAAGCTGGACTGAAGCTGAACTGAACCTGGACTGAAGTTGGACTGAGGCTGAACTGAATATCAGACTGAAGCTGAAGACAAACTGAATATTGGACCGAAGCTGGACTGAAGCTGAACTGAACATGGACTGAACCTGGACTGAAGGACCAGTTGTCTGGAGTCGAACCCGGTGCCAGTTTACGTTACTGGCATCTGGCTCCGCTGACCTTTACGCTGAGAAATGTAGCGACGTTGTATCTGAGTGACATATTTGGACTCATTTGTGAGAGGAGGTGTCCGGACTGCTGGCTCATCTCTCCTCTGAAGTCCGCCACGCTGTCGCCCAGCCTTTATCTCTGTGGCATTAACGCCCCCGTCAGCAGCGCCCTCGTACACGCTCATCATTTTCCTCTGGATTGGATGTATTGAGCTAATGGCTAATAAATAAAGCTAATTACGCTCACGATAATGGAAAGATAATTTGATGTCAATTACTCATCCAGCGCACACGCCGGACCTGCTCGGAGCGGGCCGGGCCAAGATACGTGAAACCGCTGCTGCCTGTGGGATTACGTTTACATTATCTCCTGGTGCAATGGAGCCTTATCAAGGCTAGCAAAAATAACAAGGTAATCAATTAAGTGAACCATGCAATTAACTTAATTAATTGCTAGTATGCCCAGGAGTTTCCTGGGGCTGGCGCCGTGGACCGCATTACTACACTGGCCAGTGATTAGATTACAGAGTTAGTGATGCCATTTGGGTCTCAAGTGTGAGAGTTGCAGAGTGGAGTCCCGCCGGCCGCCGTTAGCATCCGTCTCCACATTAGCAACACAATACCGCATCAGCAGCGAGCACCGGAGGAGGCTCCTCGTTCCCGCTGTTCCTCAGCCGGCGAAGTGCAGCTTTAAACGTCTGCTTTTGTTTGCTGAGGCGGAATTGGAGAAGAAAAAAGCTTTTTATCAGACAAGTGCATGGGCTTTATGTGCTTCAACGATCGAATAGAACGAGAGAAATAAAAAGATTAAAGAAATGTCAGTTACTGTATGCCTGTGCTTTTTCCCTTCACACCTGTTAGTTCTCTAGTCACAGTTAAAATGTTGTCGTCAAATCCACCGCTGCATAAGAGCCACTTCGGCTAAAAAATACACAGCTTTTAAAAGAATATACTGGAGAAATGGAAGTATTTCACATTATTTGGAAATTGTTTCATCACATAGTTTCCAGGAGAGTGTGCCTCATCATCTTGGTCATCTGCAGCACACAGGACACACTGTAGATGTTTCAGATATATTGTCGAATCAATGGCGCGATAGCGATATGAATCCTTTGAGTTATTTTTGCAAAAATATGGGAGCATTTCAAATTTCATGTTGGCTGCAGGAAGAAGACTGCCGGCAACGGATGGTAAAAGTTGCATAATGTAAAATAACAGCAGATACAGCGCCTCTCAACTAATACGGACGCGTCATAACTCACCAGTTTTCAGCAGGTGAGACGACCGAAAGAGCTGAATGAACCCAACATCCATGATATCCAAGATCCATCACTTCTGCTGAAATCTGATTGGTTTCAGCTCAGCTCAGAATAAGCAACGAACACAGGAGCATTTCTTTGAAATTAAAACAAACTTAAAGGTAGGGTAAGTAATTTCTGTGACATCACGTCTGATGATATTTGAAAAACACCAACATCTCGTAGACAGATAACCCCAACCCTCCCTCCCTCTACCCTGGTAGAGGCCTTTCTCTGTGGAGTTTGCATGTTTTCTTCATGCTTGCATGGCTTTTCTCTGGATGTTCTGCTTCCTCCCACAATCCAGCGATATGCATGTTAGATTAATTTCTAGATTGCCCGTCAGTGTGAGTGTTCGTGGTTGTTTGTCCACCTGTGGCCCTGTGATGGACTGGAGACCTGTGGTGACCCTGCTTAGGAATCAACGGGTCTGGACAATGGATGGACCTGGGAAGGAAAATGGCTTTTTGTTGAAATTATTTGAGAAGGGTAAGTGGATGTGCAGGTCGGAAACGTCCCTTGGATCCAAATCTTGGCCGGACTCGTCCCAGGTTATTCTCTGCATGGCTCCAATCAAATCAGACGGTCTCTGAACGTGTCAGTGAGTCGAGGCCGACAGGAAGTAGCGGATAGCTTCAGTCAGCTCCACAAACTTGACCTGTTTAACAAAGAGACAGAAAGACCATTCAGGTGCTTTAAAGACATCCTGTACATTTAAACATCTCTGTCACGCATGAATAACACACAGCCCATATAAGAAAAACTCATGACATAAAACACATGTGAAACAGCTCCACGATCAGTATATTGTGCACGTGTGCACTCAAGGCCACGTCATTGCAGATAAAAGCGCCACATTCATATCCATGGTGACATGTATATCGCACATGTCATAGAAGGAGTGTTACAGTGATACAGTCATTACGTGTGTTGATGGAGCGGACGGCCTCGCCGCAGGAACGTTTTATGACCTGGGGGTGTGTGGATGCAGCAGCCAGGTATTTATGGAGGAGGTGAACGATGAGCTGCAGCACCAAGCCACCTGGGTGATGCTGGGAATTTGGGTATCGATCTAAACACAGGGCCAGTATTGCCGATACCGATACTTTTTCATATTAACTTGATCTATCATGAAACTGCTGATCTTTTGGTGTTTTTGTGATTTTTGTCTTTGGATTTTTTTGTTAAAACTGAGGATATTTTTGTGTAAATATTCCTTGGAGTTGAATTATTCTGTTAATAATGTTTTTTTTTCTAGTCCGCCTCTTATGATATTATATCTTTCAACACTTTTGTTTTGTTTGCACTGTGTGCCCTTTCCCTTTGCTTTAACTCAATAGATTTCTCCATTGTGGGATAAATAAATGATTATCTAATGTTATTTTATCTAAGATAACACCTTTCAATGGGATACATGACATGTACTGGGATATTTCAATGTCTTAACTATATTTTTTTGAGTTGGCTCCAGTAACATATGACTTCAGTAACATGTACTTTGAAAGTTAATATGAATTGATGCTGAGGATGACCACTCTGATCTACCTGGATCCTCTCTGTTGGACTGAAGGACTCTGATCTACCTGGATCCTCTCTGTTGGACCGAAGGACTCTGATCTACCTGGATCCTCTCTGTTGGACTGAAAGGCTCTGATCTACCTGGATCCTCTCTGTTGGACCGAAAGACTCTGATCTACCTGGATCCTCTCTGTTGGACTGAAAGGCTCTGATCTACCTGGATCCTCTCTGTTGGACCGAAAGACTCTGATCTACCTGGATCCTCTCTGTTGGACTGAAAGGCTCTGATCTACCTGGATCCTCTCTGTTGGACCGAAAGACTCTGATCTCTGACCTCTCTGACTCTGATCTCCTGATCTCTGTTGGACTGAAGGACTCTGATCTACCTGGATCCTCTCTGTTGGACTGAAGGACTCTGATCTACCTGGATCCTCTCTGTTGGACCGAAAGACTCTGATCTACCTGGATCCTCTCTGTTGGACCGAAAGACTCTGATCTACCTGGATCCTCCCTGTTGGACCGGAAGACTCTGATCTACCTGGATCCTCTCTGTTGGACTGAAGGACTCTGATCTACCTGGATCCTCTCTGTTGGACCGGAAGACTCTGATCTACCTGGATCCTCTCTGTTGGACCGGAAGACTCTGATCTACCTGGATCCTCTCTGTTGGACTGAAAGGCTCTGATCTACCTGGATCCTCTCTGTTGGACTGAAGGACTCTGATCTACCTGGATCCTCTCTGTTGGACTGAAGGACTCTGATCTACCTGGATCCTCTCTGTTGGACCGAAAGACTCTGATCTACCTGGATCCTCTCTGTTGGACCGAAAGGCTCTGATCTACCTAGATCCTCTCTGTTGGACCGAAAGACTCTGATCTACCTGGATCCTCTCTGTTGGACCGAAGGACTCTGATCTACCTGGATCCTCTCTGTTGGACTGAAGGACTCTGATCTACCTGGATCCTCTCTGTTGGACTGAAGGACTCTGATCTACCTGGATCCTCTCTGTTGGACTGAAGGACTCTGATCTACCTGGATCCTCTCTGTTGGACTGAAAGACTCTGATCTACCTGGATCCTCTCTGTTGGACTGAAAGGCTCTGATCTACCTGGATCCTCTCTGTTGGACCGGAAGACTCTGATCTACCTGGATCCTCTCTGTTGGACTGAAGGACTCTGATCTACCTGGATCCTCTCTGTTGGACCGAAAGGCTCTGATCTACCTGGATCCTCTCTGTTGGACCGAAAGGCTCTGATCTACCTGGATCCTCTCTGTTGGACCGGAAGACTCTGATCTACCTGGATCCTCTCTGTTGGACTGAAGGACTCTGATCTACCTGGATCCTCTCTGTTGGACTGAAGGACTCTGATCTACCTGGATCCTCTCTGTTGGACTGAAGGACTCTGATCTACCTGGATCCTCTCTGTTGGACCGAAGGACTCTGATCTACCTGGATCCTCTCTGTTGGACCGAAAGGCTCTGATCTACCTGGATCCTCTCTGTTGGACTGAAAGGCTCTGATCTACCTGGATCCTCTCTGTTGGACCGAAAGACTCTGATCTACCTGGATCCTCTCTGTTGGACCGAAGGACTCTGATCTACCTGGATCCTCTCTGTTGGACTGAAGGACTCTGATCTACCTGGATCCTCTCTGTTGGACCGAAGGACTCTGATCTACCTGGATCCTCTCTGTTGGACTGAAGGACTCTGATCTACCTGGATCCTCTCTGTTGGACTGAAAGACTCTGATCTACCTGGATCCTCTCTGTTGGACCGAAAGACTCTGATCTACCTGGATCCTCTTTGTTGGACTGAAGGACTCTGATCTACCTGGATCCTCTCTGTTGGGCCGAAGGACTCTGATCTACCTGGATCCTCTCTGTTGGACTGAAGGACTCTGATCTACCTGGATCCTCTCTGTTGGACTGAAAGACTCTGATCTACCTGGATCCTCTCTGTTGGACCGAAAGACTCTGATCTACCTGGATCCTCTCTGTTGGACCGAAAGGCTCTGATCTACCTGGATCCTCTCTGTTGGACCGGAAGACTCTGATCTACCTGGATCCTCTCTGTTGGACTGAAAGGCTCTGATCTACCTGGATCCTCTCTGTTGGACCGAAGGACTCTGATCTACCTGGATCCTCTCTGTTGGACTGAAAGACTCTGATCTACCTGGATCCTCTCTGTTGGACTGAAAGACTCTGATCTACCTGGATCCTCTCTGTTGGACTGAAAGGCGTCTGCCAGTAACTTCTGTCTCAGGGTCGGCAGTCTGTCAGGAATGGAGGATGTCTCTCCTCCTCTATCCGTTTCTGCCGCTCTTCGTTTTTCATGGTTTTTAATGGTTTTTAATGTACTTAAATACATTTGTTGTGTTCACTATATTTTACAGCATTTTTACAAACTACACAACTTGCCATTGTTTCGCTTTCCGGATTAAAATACAGCAGGGCTAGGGGGCGGGGCCAGGCTGAGTCTACCTGCATGCTTGTTTGGTTGCTGCAGCTGAGCCAAGTGATGATGCAACGTCAAAAGATGAAACGAGAGGGGAGGGGGGAGGAGGACACAGCAACAGCGCGTCAGAAACAGACTTCAATGAATTCGCACTTCACATCAGTCAGTGTTTGTGCGAGAGAAAAATAAAGCTGGAGGATCGATCTTTTTACATGAGTATCATTCGATACCAATACCAAAGTTGGTATTGATATTATCGGTATTTGGATCGATCCGCCCACCTCTACCGGGCTCTGCTCCTGCGAGGCAGCGTCCGTGACACACGGAAACCCAGCTCTATTTTCTGGCTCGGTTGCGGTAGCTGTTTGGTTCTGATAGCAGCTCCAGGACCATGCTGAGGCCAACACCGTCCTTTCTACATGAATCTTTGTAGAGTCCAACAACCTGAGCTGAAAACGTGCACTGTGTCGCTGCTCGACGCAGCCTCAGCTGCTGGGGTTGGTTAGGCCAGAATACTGAAGCTCGTTAAACTTGTTTTCTAACATCTGGACATCCATCTGGGATGGTTTTCCTCGTCTCAACAAGCAAACACCAAACTGCACTGAACATGGGCCACAACAGCGAGGCTCCATAACCGACTGCTGCATTTAATCCCACATGTACACCTTAGGGATGTAACGATATGGAACGTGATATCTCGATTATAGTGACCAAATTATCACAGTATACGATATTATCGTGATATTCTTAATTTCTGTACATATGTACAAAAAACACATGCATTTAAATAATTTCACAAAATCTTATGATTTTCTTGTCAAACTAAAACACCAGAAGCCAAAATTTTATTAAAATGAAACTTTCACATTAAATGGTCAAACAACTGGCACAGAAAGAGGTTTTATTTTAAATGAACAAAATAAATAACAGGAACAAAGTTTATTTGTCTGGTGCAAATTTAAATAAACACTTTAACAGCCATAGTAGGTCAAAATATGCAAACGATTATCAGGAACAAAAATTATAGTGCAAGTTCAAATGAAATAAACTTTGTACTTTAAGCTGAACCTTAAATAAGTATAAATGTGCAAATAAAGAAACAGTTGTTTAGGAGCCAAATATGTTGTTCTGAATTGTAGTTCACTCTGTGTGTCTGTGGGTGTCGCTGTGTTGTTACCTGAGGGTCAGGTATAAAGGTAGCTGCCTGTTATTGGTTAGGTGTTTGACCAGGAAGGGTAAAAGGTTTTTGACCGCTGTGGCGCTAACTGCTGGCGTTATGGTTGTCGGATCAGTTAATGGAATAAATTAATATTTTAACTGCATCAGAAGAACATCGTTACGGTCCTTTTTCACCCAACACGCAACAATAACGTTTACGAAATGTGAGTTAGCAAAGCGGGTCGACCAGGTTACTCTTGGTCCAACATCTCATTAGCTTGAAGCATTAGCCTTAGCTCTTTCAAGCTGCTTCTACAAATTACAATAAAATGTAAACAAGTGCTCTGCAGACAGAATAACTGTCCTCCACCAGTTGTCCCTCTGGATTCTTTAAAAACAGAATATGTCCTGACCTCGGATTTCGTCCTTTTAGTGGGTTGGTAAATGTCCTGCGTGCTATCACCGCTTGCCGCCATGCTACGTTATGATACCGATGTTACAAGCTACAAGTTCACGCGAGACACAGTCGCGAGACGCTCACAGACTTGAATGAGGCTGATATTACATATCCTGGTAATCGACCGCGATAATGAGATGAAGTCAAACATAAACGGTAATCGTTATCACGTAAAATTTTACCGCGCTTTACCGTAATACCGGTAACCGTTCCATCCCTAGTACACCTGATAAAAAATGTTGAGCCCAGTCGGAAATCTGCAAGAACTGACATTTTGCACTATTGGATCTTAAAAAGGTTCTAAGTACCGTTTCAAAATGCAAAAAGAAGAAACGGAAGTGAGAAAAAAATATATTTGAGTAAACGATTTATTGCAAATAATTAAACTGAAAAAACTGTTCATCAGCAGATCAAAGGTTTAAGACCACGGCCTTTAAAAGACAAAATCTGTGTAAAAATGTGAGTTCAGTGTCACCAAACAGCTTGAACCTACTGAACCTGGTCAGAAGCAAAGCTTCTCCCAGCGTACCGTCACTGCTGAGGTTGGACGCAGTCAGATAGTCATTTTAAATGTCTTTAACATCCGGAGGGTTAAGGAACAGGATCTGATTGGCTGTCTGTCAAGACATGGGATGACCTTCAACCCAGATGAAGGCTGTTACTGGTGCCGACTGCAGACCAGTAACCTTCAGAGAACATCTGAGAGAGCAGATGGTGTCTGAACAATATGGTCTTTATCTCTTTATTATAAGTTTTGACCATGTTCTTCAGAGTCAACGAGTTCATGTTGGTGTGTAAAACCCCCTGTACTGCTCTGTCAGTATGTCATTTAGGTTAAAGAGATATACTAGCAGCCGATACTAAATCTGTCGTAGGATGTATCTGGTTCCATCTGTAGAGCTCAGATTCATCTGGACCAAACCTGTAAAAGCTCCTGTCTTTCTTTGTTCTGGGATTTTCTCCTTCATCGGCTCAAGGAAATCCCAGACTGCAGCAGGAGTCTGTTGTCTGCCTTCTTTTATCTGTAATAAATACTTTTATGCATTTAAAAGTTGGCCTCGGGGCAGCTTTTTCGTATCCTGACACTCAAAACAGCGCGTCGACTGAGAGAGGGAAAAGAGAGGCTCGAAGCCACATCACGTCGCCGTGAAGATCTTCAACTTTTGTGGCGAATAAAACCACAAATGTCTTCAGAGGCCTCGTCTCCTTCGAAGCCACAAAACTGCCCGTGCACCAGAGGCGGCTGGCCCATAGGGGGCGCTGGGGCTCTGCCCCACCAGCTGTGGAGGGGAAAATCTTTTATTTTATTTTATTTCTATTTATTTTTTTGATCAGCATCAGATTTACTTAATAGTATGTGTGTGCCTACATGTGATTTAAATAATTTAAACAATATTTCCACCAACTGACACTCAATAAACAGTGAATTTCCACCGACCTACAGAGCATCGTTCTCTCAAAGCGCCCCTGACCTGCAGCTAAATAGCCAATCCGGTTATGGTTGCTAGGGAAAAATTATTGATAATTGGCGCCACAACGTCACCAAATTTAATGCCGATGGGGCACTGGAAATGTAGCCCCAACTGCTACGTAAAATGCGTGAAGGTTTATGATTGCTAGAGCTACGTGATAGTTTTATTTAGAGCAAATCCCAGTGACAACTGGAGTTCAAGAGCAGCTTCCACCAAATTCGGTGAAATCATTATTAATGCTCCCTTTTGCGAGACGGAGGACAAACTTCTCGTTAATGAGCTGGGACCCAACAAGCATGAAATTAACACTTTCCAGTAAACGAAGGAGAAAGGTAAATCGTACTAACAGAGTTTTTGTTGGAGCTGGTTCAACTGTAAGACGTGGCCTGCAGGTTGTGGAGCAGCTAATGCACTTTTCTGTTTCCCCTGTATCCTCTTCAGAAGTGACAGATGTGATTGGACTTGGACAAAGACTGGACTAACTGACTTAAAGCACCTCTTTGAACGGATCAAGAAACATGAGAGATCCAAAGTTCACATGGAAAACTGCGTAAAGCTAGCTGTGCTCGGAAAGATTAGCATAGCAACGCAGCTAGATGATGGGCACCACATTGCTGAAAGAAGGCACAATGAAGAGGTAGATAAAAACCGTAATATTTTATCCATTGTGTTAAATTTTGTGTTAAAATTTTTAATTGTGTTAAATTTTGTGGTGCTTTTGAATAAGTAATGTGGGGACATAATGTCAGCTAGTCCTGGTACTGAGGGACATTGATGGACGCAACAATATACAGGAGCGGTTCTATGGATTCATCAAGCTACCCAACAGCTGTGTGGATTCAACAGCTGGAGCCTTATTGGAGAGGCTGCTTGATTGTATCGTATTTGATAGCATAAAGTCTAATATAGCTGTAAATTGTTACTTCTTCTGTGAAACTGGAAACAAATTAAATTATTCTTGTGGACCTCCTATTTCTTCCTTTTGCATTTTGAAACTTAGAGCTTCTTAAGATCCAACAAGGACAAAATGTAAATTCTTGGAATTTTTTTTAACTGGTCTTAAAATTTTTATCAGGTGTGAATCTAAAATATAAAAATAAAAACATACAAACTAGACAAAGACGTCTTTGAACATTTGACTCTTTGTACATTTTTCTTTCAGGAATGCAGCAGTTGATCTCAGATCCCGAATGCTGATAAAAGAAGTGATGCAACGCAGAGCTAAACGTGAGCTTTTTTAAAAACGAGCATGCACTTTCAATAAAATCTTAACATTTCAGCTCTTCACATCTTTATCTTTTTCAGTCAAGGATAAAGTGAAATACCAAGCATATCATTAAATCACATTTTTGGCTGTCTACGGTCCTTTTACACAGTCGTACTGCACGTTTACTGACTAAATTCAGTCCTGAACTGGTCGGTTAAACCCGCGTCTGCTGATCTATATTTCACTCACGAGAACACAGTTTATGAATAAAACTATGAAAAACTAAATCCTGAGTTAAAACAACTTCAGGTTTGCTGTTAGATCCTAATCAGTGTAAAGCTTCATTAGGAACCTTTAGAAACGAGAATAGAAGCAGTTGTGAGCGAGAACGAGGACGACGTTTGCAGCAAAATGAGAATTAATGTGATCAGTAAACAGAATAAATGATTTAAATCCTCTGACAAGACTCAGATAAGTCATTCCACATAAAGGACAGCGTGGACAGGATCCCTGCAGACACGCTGAGCTCAATTATTAGTGTTTAAGACGAACCGTTTGTACAAGAATCACTGTCTGTGTCAGTCAACAGATGCAAAAAGAGGTGAGTTCATGACCGGCGCTTCCATAGAAACGGGATTATTACCGATGTATAACCGCTTCAGTTCAGGATGTCCTGGTTCTGAAGGACCATTTACACTCCTGATCATGTAATCAAAGACTTTTAACTCTGGATTGTTCCTTTATAACAACACCGGTCCAAAGAAATAATGGCCACGCATCATACTCTTTTATTTTTGGATTTTTATTCAACATTCCTCCTCCGCAGACGCTGTTAAAACTACAAAAATAAAGACATAAAAACAAAGATTGAAATACACATGTCCAGAGTTTAGACAGGTTCAACGATAGCATTTGCTGCTAATACCCGGATATAGACAGGACCCGACCAGTTAGCATAGCAGCAAAAACATATTAAACTGTCCATTTAAGTCACACAAACATTATACACAGTTACAAACCCATATAAAGTGTAAAATTAAAGTTACCGTGTGCGCCTCCTGGACCATGTAGTGAGTTAATACTTTGCGGCCGCATGTACTTCTTTTATCGCCATGTTGGCTCTCTACTCTGTAGCCATCATGCTGCTCTGCCGCCGTGCTGCTTCACCCCACAATGCCACAGGTGCGACCTCTGAACTTTAACCATGTGATCAGTTATGCCAAATCAAATAAACTTAAACTTACATAAGAAACAATACTTCTTTTTTAACCAAACAATATTTTTAAATCAGTTTTTAATGACCATGAATTGAAATATTGATAAAATTATAACAAAGTCAAATAAACACTGCAGGTACACTGGGCAGTTACATCGGTCCTGGAGGGCCGCTGTCCTGCAGGTTTTAGATGTTTCCTTCCTTCTTCACACCCTGATACCAGCGGCTTGTCGTTAACAGACATGTGCTGAGCTTGATGACAAGATGATGACGGTCATTAATTAGGATCAGGTGTGTTAGAGCAGGGAAACACCTGCAGGACGGTGGCCCTCTAGGACCGAGACTGGGCACCCCTGCTTTAAGGTAAAGGAGCCAAGACACGTGACGTCCAGCCTGGTTTTACAACAGACGGCGTCCAGTCAGACGTTTCTGTGGAGTGAACTGGGGAAGTTTGTTTTTGGTTTGTGTCGTCACGTGTTACTTCTTACATTTTAATATACTGATGCCACATAAGCCAAGTGATAACGGCAGGAGTTGACTTTAACGTGAGCTGTTGGTAACAAAAGCAAAGCAGATGAATGAATATCCTGGAAATCAGATTAATTCAATTCAATTCAATTCAATTTTATTTGTATAGCATCTGTTACAATGTCAGTTGTCTCTAGGTGCTTTACAGAGACCCAGATCATGACCCCCGAGCAAATATCATTAACTAAAATTATAATATTAAACCCCCCCCCCCCTGTTAGAGCATCACAGCTCAGTCGATGGAGCGCGTGCAGCGGCGTGCAGGGAAACAGACCGAATGTTGTTCCAGTCCTCTTGATCCATCCAGCTTTAATAAATTACAACTCATTTCAGCATAAGAGCACCATATTACATAATTCAGGCCTCTTCTTGATGCTTTATGTACCGTATTTTCCGGACTATAAGCCGCTACTATGGGGTGCTGAATGTAAAAACTTGATTACAGTTTTCAAACTGATATATTTTCAATATTTAGCTCATTTTCTTCACATTTAGCTCATTTTACACACATTTGAAACATAAATTATTTAAAAATTTGGTTATATGTGAACAAAAATGAAATGTTAAATCAAATTGTTAAATGTAAATGTAAATGTAAAAGATTTAGATTTAATATTTAGATTTAACATTCGACATTTAGATTTAACATTTGACATTTAGATTTAGATTTAACATTTAGATTTAGATTTAATATTTAGATTTAACATTTGACATTTAGATTTAGATTTAACATTTAGATTTAACATTTAACATTTAGATTTAGATTTAAGATTTAAGATTTAGATTTAGATTTAACATTTAGATTTATATTTAATATTTAGATTTCGTTCACATATAACCAAATTTTTAAATAGTTTATGTCTCAAATGTGTGTAAAATGAGCTAAATGTGAAGAAAATGAGCTAAATATTGAAAATATATCAGTTTGATAACTGTAATCAAGTTTTTACATTCGGCACCCCATACGCTACTTTTGTCCCACACTTTAAACCATGAGGTTTATACAGAGATGCGGCTTTTCTATGAATTTTTCTTCAGCCCTCAGGGGGCGCTCTAGCAGGAAGAGCAAAAACCAAAAAACAAACCAAGTAGTTAAAGGCTATTCTGTTTTTGTTCAGTAGTCTATGTTGGCTAAGCTACTCTACATTCATTTAGCATCAATACCTGTTATTATTGGACAAACTGATTAATCCAGGTGTGTCTGACCATTGTAGCTACTCGGACACACCTGGATTTATCAGTTTGTCCAGTCAGTTTGTTGGTTCCCCAGCGGATTTCAGGGTTCTGAGCGGACCTGCCGCAGAGGGAAGGTTTTAATCGCAGATGTGGACCGGACGCAGCGTGGAGCCAGCACGTCCGTGATCCGGCTCCAAAGCGGATCCGACACTGAGTGCAAGTGGACCCGATACGGGTCAGTTTCACGGGTCTGTTCCGGATGTCTTTGCTGTGTGGGGTAGTTTCAACAGGAGGAGGAAAAATAAAGCAACTTGGTTTTAGTGTGCAGGAGTCCCATATACAGGAGTGTATATGTGACAAAATGTATATTTAATTTATATTATAATGGGTGTGGCTTATATTCAGGTGCGCTTTATAGTCCAGAAAATACAGTAGTTTTCATCCTCAGTCTCCATCACATTTTCCCACCTCCACTGCTGCATGTATAACTCCAGCTTTGTCTCAAATTAAGCCCCAGCCGAAGTCTCCTCACTCCTATTAATGATTCATGTGATGAGGACCTGAAGAGGTGGAAAACGTAACGGCACTTTTAAGAAACACATCACACTTCGGGCTCACCTGAGTCTCAATGCTGCAGGTGAGAGAAGTGAGAAAAAAATTTAAAAAAAAAGTCTCATTTTAATTGCGTCCCTCTGAGTGAGCTGGAGAGCTTCAGCCGTCACTCAAACTCTCAGCTCCTATTTTTAAACCCAGCCAGCCTCAGCGGAGCGGCCGGTGTTTAATGGGCTCCCCCGGGTCATCGTGGGATTGTTGGTTCTACGCAGAAGACACGAAGAAGAACTCAGAGTCACGTGTAAACAGAGAGGAAAGACCGAATGACTGAACGGATGCGTGAACACACCTGGACATTTAAAAACTCCTGTAACTACCCAGAGCTTCCAATACGATCCTGAATATGAAACTTTAATGTGGTAGAAACTACAGTATTAACACATCAGACAAACACCATCAAGGCTTTTTTTTTTGTTTTTAATTTTCAAAGAATCAAATCTAGTGAGAAGGAGATGTCTGGCAGCAGTTGTTTCAGCTGATTAAACCAGCGCTGCTTCTGCTTGTTTAACAGTGGGGAGATATTTTCCTTCGGTAGCAGGACGTGCGAGCACAGCGCTCAGTTTACTTTCTACACATAATAAAAAAATACAATAAAAAAAGTGTGTTTGAAAGGACAAATATAATTTCCACGGCCGTCTGAAAGTGTTTCCATGTTTCAGTCCACAGACAGTCGGCTCTAATGAGCTGATCAGAGTTCCTGGTCTCGTTAGCGTCTGTGTGTCCTGGTGATGGACTGGAGACTCCTACCGGCACCTGGTGGCGGCTTGGAAAGGCCCCGGAGGCCCCGGAGGCCCCGGTCACTCCGGGGAAGCCACCAGATGAATGAAAGATTTGTTACTAAAGTCCAGCAATCGTGAATGTTTTAAATTCGTCTTCAGCTGTGTAATAAAGCTCTCAGTGAAGATCTGTCTGACATTTAATTAATAATGACTGTTATCTTCCTCCTTACAGGTTTTAACCTCGTCTGTGATGCAGTAAATCAACGGTACGATATTACGGGAAAATGTAGGCGTCGTTTTTGTGCTTTTAAAGAGCTTCAACACAATTCTTTAGACCAGTGATTCCCAAAGTGTCGGCTGCGGCCCTCTGGTGGGCCATCATGGTACTGCAGGTGGGCCGTGAGAGGTCATTAAAATTAAACAAATATGTTTTAAATCCTCAATCTTTTTCAATTATGTTTTTAACTACTGTAAAACATTCATGACATGATTTAAAAGAAACATTAAGAAGTAATAAAACAAACCAGTTAAGTGTTATTCTACTGTTATCTTACCTTAATATGACAAATGTCATATTACATTAATATCGGAACATAGCTTCTAGTCCTGTATGTTGATCACAGTTGTGATTAAAGGTTTTGGTGGGCCGCGGAGATTTTTCACATTTTAATTTGGGCCTTGGTATTCTGAAGTTTGGGAATGGTTGCTTTAGACAGTTTTGCTTCACTGACGTACATACAGTACATCTACACAGCACCGTCATGTTACCACATTCAGGACCTTATTATATCTAGGTGACCACATTTCTTCCTCTAAGATGATTGTTTAGCTGCTCCGTCTCGGTTTTCAGTGAAAGTAATTCTCCGTGTTCTTTTATCTGGTCCACTGACAAGACTAGAAACAAAGGCCAATTAAATAATTTAATATACAATAATGAATACAAAAATTCAATATGCCATGCAGAATATTTTAATCGGCTGATGGTGCATTGCCTTAACACCACAGAGATGCCAGGAAATGCACCATCATTAACAGAGACTGCATTCTTACATGCCATAAAGTTTAGTTTTAACAGTTAAACAGTTCTCTAAATGAATCTTAATCCTAACAATCAGACAGCTGTTAGCCCAGTTTCAGTTGTCTGGTTTGTCTTTTTGTTTGCCTGCCACATTTTGACCGTCCTGGAAATATGTATCATCTTTTAGCTCAACCACAGGATGTGTCTTCCCACGCTGTTGTTTCCACGGTAAGAAGCCACGCCCCTGTTTGTTTTGCTTCTTTAAGGCGGTGGCACCGCTTCATTTAAAATTAATCTTGCAGAAATACAGCCTGATGGAGCAGAGCCACATCTGGACAGATGTAGGGCCTAAAAACAATCCATAGAGCCTCCCCATCTGAGGGTCGGCACCAACAGTTGCCTCTGCACGCAGTCGGTCAGCGCTGCAACCAGAGACGAGTAAGGTGACGTGTTCAGAGGGAGGAAAAGGAGTCTAGAAGAGAGCAGCGTTGACAACTTAGCAACTTTGCTGCTCTGTTTAGTGAATATTCAGACCCTCTAGAGAGACTTGCAGTTCCCTCCTCTGTCCATCCCAGTGTTTACCTCCAACTGTGTGTGTAGGTGTGTTTAGGGTGCCGGTTGCCATGGTGACTGGTGATCTAGTCCTCTGACCATCTCATCTCAGTGCTGCTACCTGCATCCTCATTCTCTGTCTCTCTCTCTGCTCTCTGTCCTCCACCTCTCTCTGTCCTCCATCCTCTCTCTGTCCTCCATCCATCCTCTCTCTGTCCTCCTCCTCTGTCCTCCATCCCTCTCTGTCCTCCATCCTCTCTGTCCTCCATCCTCTCTCTGTCCTCCTCTCTGTCCTCCTCCTCTCTGTCCATCCTCTCTGTCCTCTCTCTGTCCTCATCCCTCTCTCTGCCTCTCTGTCCTCTCTCTGTCCCATCCTCTCTCTGCCTCTCTCTGTCCCATCCTCTCTCTGTCCTCCATCCTCTCTCTGTCCTCTCTCTCCTCCTCTCTCTGCCTCTCTCTCTCTGTCCTCCATCCTCTCTCTGTCCTCATCCTCTCTCTGTCTCTCTCTCTCCTCCTCTCTCTGTCCTCTCTGTCCTCATCCTCTCTCTGTCCTCTCTCTGTCCTCCATCCTCTCTGTCCTCCTCTCTCTGTCCTCCATCCTCTCTCTGTCTCTCTCATCCTCTCTGTCCTCCATCCTCTCTCTGTCCTCCATCCTCTCTCTGTCCTGTCTCTCCTCTTGTCTTTCTTTATCCAGCTGGTCTTCATCAGGAAGGTCCCTCCATATGATCCAGGTCCTGGTTCAGGTTTCTTCCTCTTAAAGTGGAGTTTTTTCTTGCCACTGTTTAGCTTAAAGGTTTTTTTTTTCTCCCTTTGTGGGAGATCTTTACCTGCTATTATCATTGATTGGATTTAATATTATAATTTTAGTTAATGATATTTGCATGGGGGTCATGATCTGGGTCTCTGTAAAGCTTCTAGAGACAATTGACATTGTAACAGGTGCTTTACAAATAAAATTGTATTGAACTGAATTGAATATTTACGTGAGACAAAGTCACGAGTCGCTCACAGACTTGAATGAGGCTGATATTACATATCCCGGTAATCAACCACGATAATGAGATGAAGTCAAACATAAACAGTAATCGTTATCGCGTAAAATTTTACTGCGCTTTATCGTAATACCTGTAACCGTTCCATCCCGAGCTCAAACGCTGGACCGATATCCTTGAAAAAACTTAAGCAACCTCAAAGCATTTTGGAGACTTTTATGTTGGAGTGGCGGTAGTAAAAACACCATCGGTGTGTCAACCTTTTAACAAGACCAAAACGTGATTTGTTGGCATATCTGAGATGGGTGGAGGACGAGACGGACGGGGTCGTCCAGGTCGCTGCTGCTCCAAAACCTGTTTAACGGTTGGTGCCAATGATTCAAACGACCGCTCGTTCCTCAGCTGCAGCCACCTGCACCATCCAGGCTACAACCTGGTAGCTCTACAGGGACGTGACCTCTGCTCCTCCATGCTTCCTGCTGTTGTAGGATCGCAGAAGGACCGACTGGACTTTGGTTGTTCTTTGAAAGAACATAACTGGCCGAGGTGATCAACTGCTCTGCCACCATTTCAATGCAACATTAACATTAATACCAAAAGACTAGCATGATGAGTCCCTGTCTGCACTCATCCCAATGCCAGGACTTGTCTTCGCCCCACAGAAGCGCCTTAAAATTGTTCCTGCAGGGCACAGGATAAGGGTTATGGTTAGGGTTAGGGTAACCCCTAACCCTAACCATAACCCTAACCACCACCGACCTCTGATGACATGAAACCACCACTGGACGACTGACTGAAGCAGGAAGGAGAGTTCAGCGCCAAACTGGAGTCATGGTGAGACTTTAAGGCTGACGTGAGGTGGGAATAACATGAAACAGGAACAAGAAAACAGGTACAAAATACCTTTTAGTAGTGCTGGGCGGTATGACCACAAATTTATATCACAGTATTTTTCAAAATTATATTGGTTTCACGGTATATCACTGTATTTTTTTTTAAAGGCTCAACTGGGTGTTAACCACATTTTCTAATCATTTAGAGGAATTGCTGCAGTAAATTGTCTTAGAATTACCTATTTTACTGTCACGAGGAGTGAATATTGTAGAAAATCATTCATATCTACACTAGTATTAATACAGGTTTGCATCGCCTCACAAAATGATACTATTTACAAAGAGGTGGCACTCGTTATTCTGATTAAGTGAAGGAATCAGAATGATGATAGTTGCAGTTAAAATACAGAACCCTTTTATTTTTCACATTTTGCAAACAACTTAAAAAAACATATTTTGTAAAAAAATCAACATTAACTACACAATGTAAACAATGTTCTAAAGTTGTAGCTGCGGGAGGCAACACCAGCCTGGTGTAGCCTCCCGCAGCTACAACTTTAGCTCAGCAACATTTGCAGATTATTGTAGTTTGTTGGACGTCGTCTTTTTTAAATCAAAGAACTTCCACACGACAGACACGGCTCCTCGTTTAGGAAGAAGTTCCTCAGTCTCATGTTGCCGTTCTGGAGCTTCCACTTCGGGACTTTCTCTGTTTGCAGCCATCACCGTTTAACTATAAGCTAGTAGCGTGTTGTGCCTCCAGTGCAACTGCAAAACAGTCCCCTGTCAAACAATGTTCTGCGGCACTTACGTTCCGCCGTGCGGACGTTCCCAACGTTGTGTACGCTACAGTACATACTCACCAGTATTACGGTATATGAAATATTCATATCATAAGAAAAATAAACACCGGTGTTCGGTATGAACCGGTATACCGCCCAGCACTACCTTTTAGTATCCGAAGTACATCCATGCAATTCACTTTAAAAGAAAAAATGGTCCCTACGAGCCCAGCTGGAAGTCGTCGTTCCTCAACAGTCTGTTTCAAGTGAGCAGTAATTTTAGCCTGTTTGTCTTCTGTGGCTGCTTGACTCTGTTCAGGTTCAGACGCCAGAGGTTCGAGCTCCCAGCTGCCTTCAGATGAGAGGGAAGGTGACGGGTTACAGGTCCATCACAGGCTGACCCAGGGGTCGTGCACATTCACACCCGGAGAGCTCATGTCTGGTCATCCAACGAGCCGTTTGCCTCCAACCACACGAACACGCCTGTTTTGCATCTCTTTTAAACCAGACTCCTCTTTCTTCCAGAGCTAAAGCGCAGCTTGTCTTGTGAAAACTCGTGGATGAAGACGGGTACAAATGCCCCTTCATGATGCCAGAGCATGTCTGGTCTCTTGCAGCATTTGCAGTTTGGCTTCAACATCAGACATTTGTTCCAAAAGTTAAACATATGGTGTTTGCTTACAGTCTAGCATGGGGCCCATCTTAATGGCACATCTTTAATAAATATTTATAAGGGGCACAGAGGGATATTAAAAAACATGACATGCTAAGGTGAGCTTTATTCCCAAGGAGATAGAGATCTGTGTGGAGTTAGCGAAGGAAGAGAGGTGAGAGGACGGCAGCGAGGCAATCATTTGTTCAGTGCTGGCAGGTCAACAGATGACTCCTACAAGGACACGTTTGATGGACGTCTGTTGCAGTGAATACAAAAAAAAACCTTCTGGGTGATGGAAGAGAAATGACAATCCAGAACCGGCTGGCAAGCGTGCGTGTGCAGAGTGCAAACAAATCAAAGAATGTTCAATATATATTTAAATCAAAGGAAATAGGAAAGAAAAGCTACCATTCAAGAAACAGTCATGAAATGTTGGCAGACGGCTCACAGACTTAAGGACTAAAGTTCAGAGTCTTGTTATTTTTAGCTACGGGCTGAAAATGATGGACATCAGCTAGAGATGGAACGGTTACCGGTATTACGGTAAAGCGCGGTAAAATTTTACGCGATAACGATTACTGTTTATGTTTGACTTCCATCTCATTATTACCGGGATGTGTAATATCAGCCTCATTCAAGTCTGCGAGTGACTCGGGACTGTGTTTCGCGTGAATTTGTAGCTTGAAACATCGGCATCATAACCTTAGCATGGCAGAAAGTGGTGATAGCACGTAGGACATTGAAAAATGACATCGAAAAATGCAAGCAACTTGAAGGAGCTAAGGCTAATGCTTCAAGCTACTGAGATGTTTGACCAAGAGTAACCTGGTCAACGCGCTTCGCTAACTCACATTTCGTAAACGTTACCGTTGCGTGTTGGGTAAAAAAGGACCGTAACGATGTTCTTCTGACGCAGTTAAAATATTTATTTATTCCAATAACTGATCCGACAACCATAACGCCGGCAGTTAGCGCCACAGCGGTCAAAAACCTTTTGCCCTTCCGGGTCCAACAGCTAACCAATAACAGGCAGCTACCTTTATACCTGACCCTCAGGTAACAACACAGCGACACCCACAGACACACAGAGTGAACTATAATTCAGAACAACATATTTGGCTCCTAAACAACTGTTTCTTTTTTTGCACATTTATACTTATTTAAGGTTCAGCTTAAAGTCCAAAGTTTATTTCATTTGAACTTCACTATAATTTTTGTTCCTGATAATTGTTTGTATATTTTGACCTACTATGGTTGTTAACGTGTTTATTTAAATTTGCACCAGACAAATAAGCTTTGTTCCTGTTATTTATTTTGTTCATTTAAAATAAAACCTCTTTCTGTGCCAGTTGTTTCTCCGTTTAATGTGAAAGTTTTCACAAGATTTTGTGAAATTATTAAAATCTATGTTTTTTTTAGACATTTGTAAAACAATTAAGAAGAACCGACAATATCGGTTGCTGAAAAATATTTCCTGGCAAAATGGGACTGCACCCAAGGAGTCGTCGCATCGTCAGCTGTCACTGGTTGTTCTTCAGGTCACAGTGTTGTGAGCGTCCTTTTGAGGTTATCGGCAGCAAATATGAGCAAGTTAAGAAAAAAATTATTTCCCTGATTAATCAAATAATGAATTCAAAAGTAGTGTAAAGGTCACTTTTATTTAAATGTTCTGCTGCCATATAAACTAAAGTGTCATAACATTTGTTGTTCAAACACTTTTAACATCAGCACTTGTCAGTAACACATATTTAGTGTAAATCTCATCTTAAAAAATGTAAAATAAAATAAAGCTTATTGCCACTGCCAGGGCATTAATGTCATCCTGTTTTTATAAACAATAAAAAAAAGTCTACAAACAAAATCCAACAAAATGATTGTGTCTCAGCACAATCAGAACATTAAAACAGGTAATTTCTGAGGTAACAGCAGAAACTTTTAACGGGGAGTTCAACTTGTCAGTTGTTACAAATAACCTTGTTTCTGTTGAATCCTCCGTCTGGGAGAACTTTAAAATGAAAATGTCCATATTAAAGTTCAGTAACTTTACCAATCCATGTATCATTCATTCTTTCCATTTTCAATTGTCAATCAAAAATTAAAAAGTGCCATTTTATTGTGTTTCTCGTTTTTTAATTCAACACAAAAAAATGAAAAAAAATGCCTATTTTTTTTATATTTCAATTTCTGGCTTGGTTAAAAAATACGAAATTAAAAAACGGGCCACAGAATTGAATTTGTTTTATAATGGAGGACTGGACTTTCTATTGTCATTACACATCTGTGCCACTAGATGGAGCCGCACTGCAGTAACCAGCTAGAGAACAGCAGGACAGTGAACACATGGAGCAGATCTGATGGAACATGGAGGAATGACGACAAAGTTTTGTTGCAGTCCAGAATTTTTTTTCAGACAGAATTGTTAATATTTCTACCTGAGTTGCTACCTGAACTGTAAAGTTCACAGATTTTTACCGTTCTCCATGTCTGTTTTAGCTTTTCCGCATGTTTACTGTTTTCCAGTTCTGCAGCAGCCAGTAACAGACTTTTCAACACAAAAGTGAGCAACATGCGTTAACGCGCGATAAAATAAATGTTGGCGTTAATAAATTAATGCGTTAACGCGATAATAATGCGTTAACTTGCCCAGCCCTAAAAATACTGATTTTTTTTTTTTTTAAACAGTAATGCTGGTAAATCAGTCTCAATAGCTGACCCAGAAAACATTAGCTTTCTGTAGCATTAGCTACAGCAGATGCCATCTGCAGCAACGATGAGGAATAAGACAAATAAACTTCTTCCTGTACACTACAGCATGCAGCGCGCTGACCTGGAGGTCATTGTTTGATTATTCTATGGCACATCCAGAAGCCGGTCACATGACCGCTGAGACCGGCTTCCCCTTTAGGGAAAGTTAAGAGGTTTGCTAAATTTACCCCAGCTTTATAATCCATAAATAATTCAGGAAATTTATTTTATTTCAGCGTTTGCCAAGTGCAGTACTGAGTCATGACCTAAGGGGAGGGATGTATGTTTATTCTGTACGCTCCACATTTCTGATGGAAAACGGCTCACGTTGCATGAAATAATAAAAAGTGTGCGGTGATTTAGCGGTTAAAGATTTATGGTGATATTTATTATAAAAGCACACATCGAGATGGCTTACATAAATGGAGGTTGAAGGTTGAGAACTATCTCAAAGATGCATGGATCTTTTTAACCTGCAGAAATCAAATCACAGAGCCATAAACTCTGAAATCAGAAAAGAAAATGATACTCAGCATTCACCGTTCATATCTTATAAAAGATGCTGATTTATTTTGGTTTTATTTCTGTTAATGAAAATGTTGATGCAGCAGCTTCTCCAAACAGCGTCGCCTGATGTCAAAGCACATCTGTAACGAGACAGTAAATGTGACTTTAATGGTTTCCTCACCTGCTCGTCGCTCTGATTAGAGAGTAGACGTTGTTCTGCTCTCTTTAGTTCAAAGTCTCGTTGTTTCTGTTCTCGCCAGATTCAGACTCAAGCAAAGATAAATTCATCGTTGTCGGGCTGGACACCAGCTGACTGACTCGTTTCTTTTCAGAAACACATCGTGATGATGTTGTTTGAGCCAAATACATTTCCTCATATTGAAGCATATTTGTGTGTGAAGGAAAGAGCTCGTTGTTGGATACTGTGGACTGATGGACAGGGACGGGAAGCTGAGGAACAGTTTGGATTAATATAAGGGCTGGGCAACGATTACATTTTTTAATCGCGATTAATCGCATTATTTCCCTGATTAATCACGATTAATCGCATTGTATACGGAAAATCAAATAAAGAATTCAAAAGTAGTGTAAAATGCACTTTTATTTAATTGTTCTGCTGCCATATGAACTAAAGTGTCATAACATTTGTTGTTCAAACACTTTTAACATCAGCACTTGTCAGTAACACATATTTAATGTAAATCTCATTTTAAAAAATGTCAAATAAAATAAAGCTTATTGCCACTGCCAGGGCATTAATGTCATCATGTTTTTATAAAAAATAGAAAAAAGTCTACAAACAAAATCCAACAAAGTGATTGTGTCTCAGCACAATCAGAACATTAAAACAGGTAATTTCTGAGGTAACAGCAACTTTTAACGGGGAGTTCAACTTGTCAGTTGTTACAAATAACCTTGTTTCTGTTGAATCCTCCGTCTGGGAGAACTTTAAAATGAAAATATCCATGTTAAAGTTCAGTAACTTTATCAATCTGTGTATCATTCCATTTCCAAAAATTTTAAAAATTAAAAAGTGACATTCTATTTTGTTTTTTGGTTTTCTAATCTTAATTTTTTTTATATTTCAATTTTGGACTTGGATCAAAAATATGAAATTAAAAAACGGGCCACAGAACTGAATTTGTTTTATAATTGACGACTGGACTTTCTGTTGTCATTACACATCTGTGCCACTAGATGGAGCTGCACTGCAGTAACCAGCTAGAGAACAGCAGGACAGTGAACACATGGAGCAGATCTGATGGAACATGGAGGAATGACCACAAAGTTTCGTTGCAGTCCAGAATTTCTTTTTTTTTTTTTAGGCAGACTTGTTAATATTTCTACCTGAGTTGCTCCCAGAACTGTAAAGTTTACGGATTTTTACCGTTCTCCATGTCTGTTTTAGCTTTACTGCATGTTTACTTGACAATTCTCTTCCAGTTCCACAGCAGCCAGTAACAGACTTTTCAAAACAAAAGCATGTGAGCAACATGCGTTAACGTGCGATAAAATAAATGTCAGCGTTAATAAATTAATGCGATAATAACGCGTTAACTTGCCCAGCCATAATTAATAGACAATCCTTAAAACTGTCCCACTGACTCTGCTTCCTTTTTCAGTTCAGTCCTTATCATCTAAAAACCGCTTTAGTTTCGGAGAACTTGAAGAGCCGCGTGCTGTTTAATGGCACTCATTATGACCCTGTGGGATTCATTAAAATTAAGATGCAGCTCTTATTATGCTCAACATCTGTTTCATATTAGAAGATTTGCTCCCAGGTCACAAATCCCCGCGGATATGCTCTCCCTTGATGCCAAGAGGACACTGGACCATCAGAGATGGATTAATTAAGGTCTTTGCTTCACAACATCCAAGCTTAAATAACACCTCATTTTCATAATTGAGGATTTTAATATCCCGCCTACAGTTGAGCTCTGACAGGTGCTGCTTGTTTGCTCCCTTACATCTCCCTCTATATGGTTTCCTCCATCTGTGGAGCTCATTACCAGAGCAGGAAGTCAACAGTTATGATGCTGGCCGTGTCGTTGGACGCTAAAATCCTTATTCAGTTACCTCTGTGTGAAGAAGATCACACATAAAGCCGCTCGCTACGCCGCTACGCCGCTACGCCGCCCTCCGCAGGCAGGAGGGCGGCTGACTGACAGAACCAGTCGTTAAGTGGTTTATCAGAGATCTTCCCTCGCCGATAGTTTGTCTCCTGTAGTGGACGTCTGCGCTCGGCCATTAATCAAATCATATCAGAGAAACGTCTCAAAGGTTTGCCGAAGCTAAACGCGACTCATCCATCACATTTCTGAGGGGCTTCGTACGTGCGGGATGTAGACATTTGTCTTGTCAAGCGTGCGTGCAATCTATCCAGAGTCGGAACCGGCTGGAAGTGTTATTTCTTTTTTTTTCTCTGTGAGGTCCTCCAGAGAGTTGGCGTTGGACGAAAGACGGAAACTGAGGAAGACACAAGTGGAATTAGGAGGAGAGTAGAGAGCAAGAGGAAGGTGGAGAAACAGTGAAAGGAGAGATAAAGAAGACGGAGGGATGATGGGAAGATAAGATCTTGGCTGGATTGGGCTGAGAGGGAATCAGGCTGAGTGACGGGCTCAGAGGACATTTATCAGAGACCAGTCAGAGGAAACGAGACGTCCCCTGATAAACCTACTCATCTGTGCTTGTTTCAGAGAGCTAATCGATAACTCTTTTACATCAGTTCAGAAGCCAGCGTTTGATTCTTTGTCTAATCTGTGAGTTGATGCAGATATCAGTCTGGTCATCAGGCTCACGGAGATCCAGAGGCCGATCACTAAATACCTGGAGAATACCTCATAAAAGCTGTTTGGGTTTTAGGAAAGAAGGGGAACGTCGACAGTTAAGAGAACCGAGGAACTGAGTAAACGTTGCTGACTGACGTTTAAGTTCTTCTCCAGTTTGTTCTGCAAAGACGCTAAGGAACGTTGGAATGACTGAAGATGAGATTCTTCATTCCTGCATTCAAACCAAACTCTCCTCCAGCGACACCTGATGGACGCTAAAGGACAAACGCAAGGCTTCACAGCAGCCAGCAGGTGGTGGCGGTGAGTCCACCTCGTCCATCAGGTCGTCCCTCCGCTCGTCCGTCCACTCGTCCCTCCGCTCCTTCCTCTGCTCGTTCCTCCGCTCATTCCTCCACTCGTTCCTCCGCTCCTTCCTCCACTCCTTCTTCTGCTCGTTCCTCCACTAGTCCCTCTGTTCGTCCCTCTGCTCGTTCCTCTGCTCCTTCCTCCACTCCTTCCTCCGCTCGTCCCGCCGCTCCTTCCTCCACTCCTTCCTCTGCTCATCCCTCTGTTCATCCCTCTGCTCGTCCCTCCGCTCGTTCCTCCACTCGTTCCTCCGCTCATTCCTCCACTGGTTCCTCCACTCGTCCCTCCGCTCCTTCCTCCACTCCTTCCTCTGCTCGTTCCTCCACTAGTCCCTCTTTTCATCCCTCTGCTCGTTCCTCTGCTCCTTCCTCCGCTCCTTCCTCCACTCGTCCCTCCACTCGTCCCTCCGCTCCTTCCTCCGCTCCTTCCTCCACTCGTTCCTCCGGTCCTTCCTCCACTCCTTCCTCCACTCGTCCCTCCGCTCGTCCCTCCACTCGTTCCTCCGCTTCTTCCTCCACTCGTCCCTCCGCTCGTCCCTCCACTCGTTCCTCCGCTCCTTCCTCCGCTCGTCCCTCCACTCGTTCCTCCGGTCCTTCCTCCACTCGTCCCTCTGCTCGGCCTCTTTAAAATCTTTAAGAGGCTGGCTCGCTGCAGACGGCTCAGGGAAATGAATCCCTGTGGACGTACAGGTGTATATGTGTGGATCTGTCCAGAGACTTATTCAGCTTCAGGAGGAAAATTAGTAAAAAGGCATTTTGACAGCCCATCAGGGAAAATGATTTCATCGCCCTTCACCTCGCTCCGTCGTCAAACGCTCCTTTAATTTTTCATTCTCACATTTGCCCTCCGTGTTTTGTATTTCATTCTCAAATGAGGTCACTCTGAAAAGTCCTACAACTCTGTTAACGTCAAGGACTTGAACCGTCCTTCACTGACAGAACGGAGGAGACGAGGACGTCGTGACATCAGGGTTTGGGTCAGACTGGACGTGGCGTTCTGTTGAAGAACAGACAGAAAATGATATCCTGCCTCTGTTATCCACAGGACTGAACCATCTCCTGATGTTGGAGAGTTTATCCGGAGGTTTAGATCTTTACGTGACTAAATTCAACAACGTGTTTCCAGCGTGAGTTTAACCCTTTCCTCCAGTCTCTCAGAAGGTTACATGCTCACGTGTGTTCATGACCCGTTTGTTCATGCGTACAAAGGTCGTGGAGGATGCTCGGGGTCATCTTCTGAGCCTCTGGGAGATAATTACAGCCTGAACAACAAGATGTAACATGCTGCGTCAGGACAACGTCCACTAGGCGTGTAGGGACGCTGCTCTGCTCAGATATTATATAACAGGCTGCTTGTGTACCGTACAAATGACGCATTTGGATGTGCGGACTTTTCAGCAGTTCTACGGGGAACTGGTCTCTTTACAGCAGGGCTGCAGCTACAGTTAGAACAGTTAGAATAGCAATAATAACTTTGATTTATGTGGACTTTCATGACACGCAAAGCATTTGACAATAACGGTAATTCAGACATTTAAAAAAACAAAAAACCCCACTAACACCGTTACTGTCGTGAGTTTTTATGCAGAAGTGACCTGACGAGTGGCCCGTCGAAGCCTCCATGAATGAAATGGAGTCTCTGGAGCTCATCAGTAACCGTGCAGATGCTGAAAGGCGCCAAAGATGAGCAGCGGTTAGAAGCTGCGGAGCGTTCAAACCAGCGCTGAGAAATGCTTCATACGGAGCTGATGTCAGATGGTTCAAACCCTGAAGCAGGGTTATAATAGTTTTGGATTTTCCATTAGTTTTAGTTTTTAGTTTAGTTTTTCAAATTCAGTTAGTTTTAATTCGTTTTTAGAGCAGTTTTGCTAGTTTTTATTTGCTTTCATTTTGAAATACTTAGTTTTAGTTTAGTTTTTACTAGTTTCAGTGTTAGTTTCATTTTTATTTTGTAAATTAGGGTTGAAATTTTGGTTGGAGTGAAGCACTGAACTTTTTGAAGGCTATCGAATCACATAGTCATGTTTACATTCTGGTGTCAATAAACATATTTATCAATGCATCTTCCCTCTTGTGGTGTTCCTGCGTATTTACTGACCAGCAGCTATCTGGTCTCCATGGAAACAGTCCATTATAGTTGCTGTTTTCTCCTGTTCCTTCCCAACGCTGACTGGCCTGCAGCTGTAGCTTCTCTTTCCAGGGGGCTAGCTTAGGCTAGCTTATCCAGCTAGTCTTGGTTAGCCTTCTCTCCAGGGGGCTAGCTTAGGCTAGCTTATCCAGCTAGTCTTGGTTAGCCTTCTTCCAGGGGGCTAGCTTAGGCTAGCTTATCCAGGTAGTCTTGGTTAGCCTTCTTTCCAGGGGGCTAGCTTAGGCTAGCTTATCCAGCTAGTCTTGGTTAGCCTTCTTTCCAGGGGGCTAGCTTAGGCTAGCTTATCCAGCTAGTCTTGGTTAGCCTTCTCTCCAGGGGGCTAGCTTAGGCTAGCTTATCCAGCTAGTCTTGGTTAGCCTTCTTTCCAGGGGGCTAGCTTAGGCTAGCTTATCCAGCTAGTCTTGGTTAGCCTTCTTTCCAGGGGGCTAGCTTAGGGCTAGCTTATCCAGCTAGTCTTGGTTAGCCTTCTTTCCAGGGGGCTAGCTTAGGCTAACTTATCCAGCTAGTCTTGGTTAGCCTTCTTTCCAGGGGGCTAGCTTAGGCTAGCTTATCCAGCTAGTCTTGGTTAGCCTTCTTTCCAGGGGGCTAGTTTAGACTAGCTTATCCAGCTAGTCTTGGTTAACCTTCTTGTGTGAGCTTTTCAAATGGACTTTCAGATTCGTGGGTTTTTTTCTCCTTCAGAACTATTCCACACATTGTATCACCTGCTTCTACAACAAGACACTTATTTTTATCGTTAACACAGTCATAGTCAAAGAAATCCCAAATAGGACTGAGACGCTTTCTCCCAACTTTTGCCGCAGCCATCACTGCTGATCACTTTTTTTTTTTTTTTTTTGCGGTTGTTGTTGTACGGCGGAGCGAAGTTAATAGATTTCAAACGTTTATGAGAAAAAAAAGTTACAAATACGAAAACGAAGGATGTTCATGATATTATAGTTAATTTTAGTTTGTTTTATAAACACATAATACAGTTTCAGTTAGTTATCGTTTTTTAAAAAAACTCTCGTTTTTGTTTTATTTCAGTTAACGAAAATGTTTTTTCAATTCTAGTTTTCATTATTTCGTTCGTTTTCGTTAATGATAATAACGTTGCCCTGACGCTGAGTCATCTTCAGCACGCTGGTTTGGTTGTCAGCAGGATCACATATTTGATTGTCCAACATTCTTAAAAGAAGTCTTACATGAATATTTCCTGGTGTCAGTGTCACTGGTGTGCAGTAAAGGGCACGTTTAGTATGAAACGTAGCGCTCGGTGCAGAGTGGAACGTGATTTATCGCGCTATACAAATCCATCGCACAGATAAATGATAAAGAGGACTCACAGTCCACATTCCTCCAGAGGGAATTCACTGTTCTTCTGTCACCAACATATTAATCATCTCAGGAGGAAGACTGACAGCACGATGGTTTCATGAATTAATAAAGCCCTCGCTATAGAACAAAGCCTCCCAGTTAATACAAATAAGGTCATAACTCAGCTGCATTTGTTTGCAGGAAGTCGAACACGCACTACACGCTAAGCACGCACACGTACGTGGAGGGAAGCCGTCGCTGCTTGATTGCAGCGTTTTCAGCTCTAATACTTATTATTCAGAAACAGTGGGACGGTGTCGAGCTCAGCGGTCGGCCCATTTTTTAATAAACAGCACACTGCTGAGCTCAGTCCGATCACAGCAGCTGTTTGTCTGCGTCTGTCAGAGCAGCAAGAAACGCACAAAAGCGTGTGAGAACAAAGGAATTTAAGATTCCAGTACGTGGAGAGAGCTGGATCTACGTCTTCACGGATTAAAAATGCTACATCTTTAATTCAAATTACAAACCTGAAACCTGGGGTGCCAGCATTTTAATGCTCGTGAGAAGGAACAGCAAGAGCTACAGTAAATGATGAAAGCTGGTAGAGACCAGAACTTTGAGCCGGGTCAATAAAAAACGAGTTTACTACAAGTTATAGTGGTTCAGTAGGAGAATGTATTCTTCCAGGGACAGATTTACTCTCCCCGGCACATTAGTGCATGTTCGTAAATGACCAGCAGCTCTGATGAGTTACCAAGTCGGTGGGCAAGTTTCCAGAATGGCTGTGATCTAACAACTAGAGAAAGAAATGAATTCAGTGGCTGGGTTTCCATTAGTGGGGGTGTGGGTCGTTTGTCTCCATGAGCAGGGATTTTCATTCATTTTCAGGAACCTCTAAGTGGCTGAAACCAGTCCCAGTCTTGGGTTGGGTGCATCATGGCGGCTCCGTGGGGGGTCGGCGTTGACTTGAAGCTGACTGAATCTGCTGCAGGTTTCATCAGCACCGTTGCCGTGGATGCAGTCAGTAAACAGAAACCCAGCAACCATCTGAGCTACGTCTACATTGTTCTCATTGTTCCAGGTTGTTTTTCTTACGTTTCTTTGTCTTCTGTTTTGATATCTTTTATTTATTGGTAGCTGGCAAGAGCAAAGGTGGTGCACTGGCACCACCAAGTGGTACGGTGTGGTAGTTTGCCGAGTCAGTGGATCCTACCAGGGCCATCGGTCAGTAAATTTAGATACACAGTTTTATTAAGATATGACTTTAGCTGAACTCGGCTGTTCAATTGAACTTTTTTTTTTCATCCCAACATACATGCATGTGAAGGAAATGGATATGCTGTACAAAGTTTGTTACAATCCGCCACGATAGATGATGATAGTGCCCATGTTAGCATGTTAGCATCGTGCTTTTGATCTGTCACTTCACACATCAAAACAACAGATAAAACACTGGTTCAGCTGGTGGAAATGAACTAAAAAAAAGGCAGCATTTCATAGGTCCTGCTTTAGTTTGTATTTTCATCTCAGTTTTAATTTAAAGCCCAGGGTGGGAGCTGTGGAGCATGCTCAGAACATGCCGGCTCCAGTCCCATAATAACTTTTACGTGCAGGGACCAGCTTGACTTTAATTACATTATCTGTGCGTGTCAGTCCAGTGTGATGTCACTGGGTCGGCCCTGTTACCCCTCCAGCCTCCCAGGTTTCAGCCCGGACCCTCATGGATGGAAACCCACCTCAGCGACCAAAGCAGTGGACCAGGAGTAGTACGGATCAGCACCGAGCCATAAACACTAACCCTACCCCTAAAATATTTGATGCGCTCTATGCAAAAAAGTTTGCTCTTACCTATGTTTGTTTGTTTAAACTACTTTAAATTCATTGGTGTCGAGGAGGCGTTATTGCCTGTATGAGGGCATCTTTCCGGACTTTAACAGCCACATACGACGGCCGTCTGCCGCTCACATCTGGGATGCAATCAGCCGCTGGTCCAGAAAGTAATGCATGTCTGGGATTCTTGCCATTTGGTAATGTTATATCCGTCCGTTTGGGGGAAAACGCCAGCGAAAATGTGGATGATGACATTTGTTACCACCAAAGCAGAGTTTGCACCTGGCACGCAGAGATAGCAGCTCCATCCTGGTTAATCAAGCAGACGGGTTTCACTGGACCTCCAGGCAGAGATGAATTCACAGATAAATGCTTCTCGTTCGTTGGCTGCTGGGGGATCGATGTAGACAAAACCTCATCAGTTTTGAGACATTTAGCTTTCGGGACAAACGATCTTCAAGACGAGTGGAAAGAAATCAGCCACGTCATCTATTTAGTTTGTTTTAAACCAGACTTCGTCTCCTTCGTGTGTTCTGTGAATCAGCTCATATACACATGATTCCTTATTTCTAGACATAAATATATTAGAAAAAAAGCCATGTATTTTGAACATTGTGGCCTTCGTGTCCTTCCTCACACGTCCCTCCTGGTTTACCAGCGTCCTGAAATCAGGGAAAAGTAGCCGTTCGGTGAACTTCAAGGTCACATCTTCAAAGTGAAAACTGTTCACTGTGAAGTGTGTTTTCTAAAAGCTGTCATGGTATTTAAAGGCTGGTCCTCCCCCAGTAGCAGTCAGGAGGTGGAGCTGGTGGAGCTAGGCATTTGCCGATTGTGCTAGTAAAAGTGGCATATTATGCTAGTGGCAGTGCTCGTTTTTTGCTCAAATTATGCTCAAATTATGCTCGTTTTCAAAATTATGCTACTTTTTTTTAAAAGATTATTCTGTGTACAAACTTCACAACTCACAAGACAAGTTTGAAAATGTATTTTATTAACCCTGGCCTGATATTCTGGGCCCAGTTGTTCAAAACCTGGGTAACTTTATCCGGTGGTTAGGCCTATACGGCGGATAAATCTGCTATCCAGCGGATAGTTATCCAGCGTTTTCTACTGTGACATCAGATATCGCTTGTTTTCTTCATCTTCGACCAAACTAGCCTCTCGACGGTCAACAAGCAAAACTTTTACGTGATACATAGAAGAAAATCCATGTGATGCATTTCTGGAGCAGCTGTCTTCATCAGCAGCTCCCACTGAGTCGGACTTCGGTGTTTGTGACGTTTAAGACTTTTTAAAGGCATAAAAAGTTCTAAAACTGTGAAAGAAAGAATCATATATATTAGAGGTGCACGATAACTCTCGGGCCGATAACAGGAAATTATGACGTCATTCCGATAAGTCCGATATCACGACGAATAGCCCCGATAACATATATATTTTGTCAACACAGCAGTGCCTCGCTCCCTCTGAGCCTTGAATGACTGACAGTGAATGTTATGTTCAAGTGATGTCGGCATTATCAGAAAAACGATTTCTCAATCAGGAAAATCAAGAATACCCCCTCATGCCAGACAACTCGTTAACTCGGTTATAATTTTAGTAGTTGCTGACTTGAATCGATTTTCGCAGTATTTCCCTTCATGTTACACAAAAAAGAAAAAAATAGAAAAGGCTAAAAGAACAACGAGCAAACGAGGGAACGTCGGAATTTACGTTACACCTTGAATGCAGCCTGCAGCACAGCGCTGATCACAACAAACATGGCGGTGTGGAACTTCGTAAAAGTTTCAGAAGAAGATAGTTTGATGGTTATTTGTGACGAATCCTCTGAGTGAATTCTACGAGGAGGGAAGCACAAGCTTTATTACGTAAAACCTGATCAGCCACCTACAACATAACAATCACTTCCATGGAGTTTTGAAATCACGCTAACGTGAGCTAATGCTAACGTACGCAAGCCAGCAGCAGTCTCCCCTCTCCTCTCCCTCATCTCTCTCATCTAAAGCTTCCATGAGATTAAAAACAAAAAATCACTGAACCTCATTTACTTTAATTAAATGTATTAATTTAAATGGAACCACAAGTCAAAATCCTTTAAATGTTAATCTTTTTCAGTTAGTAATTCTGATGCATGTATTTCCATCAGTTCAAGGAGCCTTTATTTTTTTATATCAGTCAGTAATGAACCTTATTTAAGTTAATGTGAGATATCAAATAGGTTTGTTTGATAGCTTTATGGAAATGTTGCTTGCCAGTAGTTTTTCAATGGAAAAAATAAATATCTGTTCATTTAAAGAGTCCAAACTATTTTTGTTTTTGTTTATAGTATTGATGTAATGATCTTAGGTATGTGTGTGTGTTATCGGTATCGGCCTTTAGGAGCTGAAAGTTATCGGTTATCTGTATCAGTTTTAAAAAACAGTTATCGTGCATCCCTAATATACATATATATATATATAAAAGCATAGTTTTCACCTTTAAAAGTTGGGTGGTTCAGTGCTGTGAAGTCCGGGTTCAAATCCCGACAGCGTCAGGAAGGACGTCCGGCGTTAAACGTGCGCCAAGTCAACCACGCGGATTGTTCCGCTGTGGCGAACCCCGAATAGGGAGCAGCCGAAAGGACGAGGAGAAGAAGAAGATTCACCATTTCCAGCAGTATAAAGTCAACAACTCGTTGATCAGTGATCCAGTTAGCTGGTGAGCATCACAGCGTTAAATAGCTGGAGATATTTCTCTCAGGAGTTGGTGGAGACGTCAGATGGGTATTTATGTTTATATATCACTGAATTTCATCAAACAGACATAAACTCGAACGACTCCCAGTGTTGAGCTGAATTTTTAAGAAGACGTCTAATGTTGCCTTTATGTGGCTGGAGCTGCCAAACAACGGTCTAAACCGGGCGATTCATGCTTCATATTACCCTCCAGGACAGAGGTTGTTTCTCTTTTAACGGTTAAAAACTACTTCCTTCAAACCTGAAGCGCCGTAACATTAAAACCGCTGGCAGCAAAGAGTTGAACGCTGCTCTTCAAAGCTCCACGTTGTGAAATCCTGCACCTGCACTTTCACGGTGTTTGATCAGTGGTTACGGATCTGCACGGCACCAACAGGAGGACGACTGTCTTCACGTGGCAGCAGAGGTTGCCGCAGAGGTCGCTGCTGAGGTCGCCGCCGAGGTCACCGCCGCACCAGGAAGCTTCCAGTGAGAAACGTTTGCTGTTGTCTGACTTCCTTATTAGCGTCTCATCACGTTCCAGGAATCTTCCTTTCAGACTGAAAACAGGAGGCCAATAATCACACTGATGCAAAACATCTGACGCTAATTGGAATTAATTTGGTAGACTTCGTTAATTAAAAGTTTGCAGAGTGTTTTACTGGAAACAATCAGCATCGTTTTAATTAGCGGTCTTTGCCACAACGTGACTCTGATTATAATGATTCTGCTTATAGGAACTCAGAATTTAATTGCAGTCGTTGCTAAATGAGCAGACGTGAATTATTTTTTTTTTACAAAGTACAAAGCGGCGTTACATTAGCACAAATGGATTGTTTCATTTAGAGCAGTGGTTCTCAACTGGTGGTTTTCAGTGGGTCGTGGGCCTTTGCCTGGGGAAGGAAATGCTAAAAAAAAAAAAAAAAAATGCGTGTTATTCATACTCCTTAACAGTAGATGGCGATAATGTCTTATAATGTGAGTTGACACCCACCAGTTTACACTATAGAAAAAGACCTGCAAAGTTTGTTTACATTTAATAGGAAATTGTTATATATTCAGGAAGTGGGTACTCAGCAAATGCTACATATTTGAGTTCTTTTTGAAACTACTGCTCAGTGGTTGTACTTTTTTATTTCATGTTTGTGCATGTTGAGTCTGTTAAAAAAGGCTGAAGTTACTGAAGTGAAGTGTTTTGGATTTAATTAAAATGCAGCTAATTGAGCATCAAAGGGAATATTTCCCACTTGAAGCCATTTTGTTTCACCAATAACCTTATTTTTTTGTGTTGGCATTCTGTGATATTCTATTTTACTATCTCCGATTCAAACTGCACGATCTTTTCATTCAATAAATTTTGAGAAGTTGGAACTTTTCCTTAATTTGGGTCACGGCTCGTCATTAAGGGTAATGGTGGGTCCTGAAGCCAAACCAGTTGAGAACCACTGGTTTAGAGTGTTTGGCTCATGTTTTAATGGGAATCAACTTATTCAATTGCAGCAAACCATTTTTACATAAATGTTTTTTTATGAACTTTATAAATTTCACAGTAGATATCTGAAAAAAAGAGGCACCCTACAGAAAACTCGTGCGTGATGTCACCGGAGGTTTGTCCGGTTCTTTGGCTGGACCCGCTGTCATCAGTCCCTCCTGCTGGAAGCAGCGTAAAAACTGCTGCCAAACGGGGATGAAGGTTGTCGAGGAGGAATACTGACTAATAACAGAACAGAGCAACAGCGGCCGGATGACAAGACAGCAGCCACGGCGTCCTGACTCCCGCTGTCTCCGTCCCAGCAGGGGGCGCCTTCACAAAGACGGCTGCGTTTAGTCAGCTAGGAGAGGACGCGACACGTGAACCCCTCCTGGTCGGCAGCATCTGCCTTTCACTGACCCGTGTCCTGGCGCGCCGGCAGAAGCCTCTGCCTTAACATCTGTTCAGAGGTGACCCCGACCCCTGCGTCGCACCTCCGAGTAAACTCGTTACTTTCTACATCATTACTTCGGGCCGAACGGCGGCGGGGATGAGCAGAGACACGCCAGGAGCCGGAGCTCATTGAAAAACACCTGCTTGACTGAAAAAAACACCTGCTTTGTGACCTTTCCACAACTTCTGATGAACTTTTAAGCCCTTTTTCATTACAGCGGGATGATGGCTCCTGTCGTCGAGTTGGGGAACTGTACAGGAGTTTTATAACTACTTCACATTTATTCAGCGAGTCAAACGTGCAAAGGTCAAATATCTGTGTTATAAAAGATGATGTGTTCTTCCGAGACACATGGGAATAATATGTAAAACAACATGCATAAATCTGACGTGGGCTGAATACGGAAGTATACATGCTAGCATGTATACAGATGTATACATGCTAGCAGTCTGTGGACTAGCAAAGCTGAATGCAGCTCAGCTGACAGACAGCAGCCAGTCAGGTGTGAAACACAAAACAAGAACAGAAAGAAATGACGCCGGGGATCTGGAGGAAAGAAGACAAAGAAGAAGATTTGCTGGGCAGAGAGAGACGAACATGATGATGATAACTGAGGACAGGACGCCACGTTAGACAGGATGCAGCAACTGGTTCAAATTACACAGGAAATAAAGGGAAAAATGAACTTCACAAGATGCCATAAAGCAATGAACCTTTGAGGTTGGGATGTAGATACAACGCACAACGACACGTGAAGCTTCAGATGAAGCAGCACCTCGCTACCGCCTGCTGGAGACTCATCAAAGAGGCGACTGTTTACAGTAGAGAAAACAGTTTTAGACCTGATTCTGTGCTCTTTCAGAGGCATATTAATGAATCAGAGCGAGGATTCTGCTGAGAGCGCTAATCCCTCAATACCAAATTATTGCTCTCCGCCTAATAAGTATTAATGCGGAGCACAAGAAACCCTCCCACTGGAGAAACGGCGCCACTGCTGTCTGCTGTGCTGGTGTGCTGGGAACGGACCAGCAGACAGCAGATAAACAGGTGGCACCGCGCAAAGAGTGTCGCCGTTTAAACAACCAGCTCCTGAAAGGAATTAGACGTCAGTGTTAGGACAGTATTAGAGCTGAGTACTGGATGGGCTCTGGCTCATGCACAACATATTAGTATTTAGATTCAAGATCACATAGAAATATGGAGTATTGTTAAAGTGAACCCATGAAGTTGAATTAATTACCATATTGGCCCGAATATAGAAGGACTCTGATTATAAGACAAGCTCTATTTTTCAGATATCATTTTGCAAAAATAAAAATACTTTGAAGACAAGTGGTTATTCATCAAACAACTTCGTCAATCTTTGTAGAAAAACTCACACAGAGATAACATTCTGCTCTATTGTCAAACATTTTAATGATTTTATCTTGTTTAGGAAGTATGGTACCATACTTAAAGAACAGGTACGTGTCAGGTTTCCATGTTATTGAAGATTAAGGTATAGAACTATTTAATAAACTGCTGTTTATTATGTTAATAAACATCAGATCTGCTCCATGTGTTCACTGTGACGCTCCATTCCTACTGATTACTTTGGTGCGGCTCCATCTAGTGGCGCAGAAGACGACCCCCGTTTTTGAGAATATGATTTCTAGAATAAAATATTGTCCTATATTTGGGCCAATACGGTATTTATGTACTGATTGAATTTAATTCAATTCAATTTTATTTGTGTAGCGTCTGTTACAATGTCAGTTGTCTCTAGGCGCTTTACAGAGACCCTAAAGCTACTCTAGGCTGCTCCGCCGCTACGTTAGCCTGGCTACCTGTCGCATCTGACGGTCTATGGCAGGGGTGTCAAACTCCAGTCCTCGAGGGCCGCTGTCCTGCATGACCTAGATGTTTCCCTGCTTCAGCACACCTGATTCAAATGAATGGATTATCACCACCTTGTCATCCAGGTCTGCACAAGTCTGTTAATGGCCTAGTCATTTGAATCAGGTGTGCTGAAGCGGGGAAACATCTAAAAAATGCAGGACAGTGGCCCTCCAGGACTGGATCTTGACATCCCTGGTCTATGGTCTAGTTGACGGACCCGAGCCTCTAGCTCACTGAGCCTTGCCTCCAAAGCTATTAATAAACTACACTTTATGCATTTACCACTCTCGCTAAAGGAGGCAGAGAAATAACTGAACATTTCACACACTGAGCAGCGGGAGGGGGAAACAGAAGGGAAAAGAAGAAGCCATGCTAAGAAGCTAATAAGCTAAAGAAGCTAAAGAACCGGCAGTGGGAATCCCAGGGAAAATGTGCGAAACGGAAACTACCTGCGAGTGCTCAGATTACAATTTACAACAACAGTGTTGAGTTATCACCGAATCGAGCTTAATTTTAAATTATAAAAAAAGGTTAAAGGAATCAGAGCCCGTTCACCGTTCAAACCCAACAGGAAGCCACCCTGGAATGGAAGCCAGACTTTCTAAGATTAAATCTAATCAAATTATCCATCACAGGAGTTCAGAGTTCAGCTGAGTTCAGAGTTTTCCAGCTGACAGAAGTGTTCAGGTCTCAGTTCAGAAGAGCAGGAGTGGTCACTGATAGATATTAGATATTAAATTCTCCAGTAGGATGTTGATTTTTTTTGTTATTAATATTGCTGAGGTAAATACATAGAAATATTGCAACCTATTAATGTCCAGAGTAATTACTGCATAAAGGCGTCTGACGCTCCGCCCCCACTGAGCCTTATGGTCAAAAACCAACGGAAACATCACTAACTTCACAAAATATCAAGATGAAAGCAGCATTTGGGTCGCTGGAGGAACTGCAGACCTCTCTGGAGGCTGACGGTCAGTCTGTGAGCGTCGTGTAAAAACGACACTATAAAACAGTGATACCTGAAAAGCTCCAGGTTCGGTTCAGACGTCAGGTAACGTTTCCTGTGTGAGCGTATCCACGGCGCCTGCATGTTTCAGGCGCGTGTGCGCGACCACGGGGCTGAAAGCAGAGAACACACTGATTTGTTTGGAAGAGAGTGATTACAGGGCCATTAACTGTCCCCGCAGCCAAAAAACGATGGATGATAATTGTCCAGTATGCTGAGGGAATCACATCCATTTGCCAAGAGCAGAAGATTTGGGATTCCAGCCAGTAAGAGGATGGACTCAGGTGGAGCAATTTCTCTGTCTACATCAGGTGCAGTTTGTGTTTAATGTGGCCATTTATGAAGTCGCTTTGAAGAAAACCACTTTACCTACTGAACCCGGAGGGAGAAACGGTCCTGCAACGCGGCAGATAACGCCAAGTACGACCAGAAACACACAGCCAACTTATCTAAGCTCAGACATTAATGTCAGATAAGCCCAGAACTATGAACTCATTCAGTTATTATAACGAGTCAACAAGAGCAGATGATGAAGGAGGTTCATGTTTAATGGAATAAGTTTATTAAAATCTTGTGGTTTTAGCTCCTGGATGCACATCTGTCCATGATTGACAGCAGGAAGCCTGTCTGTGGTTGAAAATCTTCCCACAGTACAGCACGACCATCGTTTCCTGAGTTACAGCCCCAGTTGATAGAGCGTGCACGTCTGGACCTGACTAGCCAGGGCCCGAGTAGGGAGAGGGGCCCATGAAAATCCTAATTGTTTTTTTTTTTCCTGAATGAATTGAGCCTTCCAATTAATTGGTCTCATGCTTTATTTCATATATTGAAAACATCAGCTGAGATGAACTTTATGTCACAGTCCTCCCAACATATTGGACATTCTGGAGGCCCTCTCTTGGAGGCGCAAAATGGTTTAGTCCGCCCGACAGCAACCGGCGACAAGTGTGACGTCAGTGAACCCACATTGAATTGGCATCATGCTGCCCAAAAAGCAGAAATCGGGCTACTGCAAGAAGAAAGAGAGAGAAGAAAAACAAAGAAGGCAGAATGAGGGGAGGCAGCTGTTGACTGCTTTCTTTCCCAAAGGTGAACTGAGTTTGCTTGTTATGCAAAGTCCAATTCAAGTTAACGTAGTCCACTCCAGACAGCTGCTGCTGATGTCTGTATGCTCACGTCAAGTCTTTAGCTTAGCTAGTTGGCAACCAGGCTGCTAGCGGCTGTAGTATAAAGACAGTTATGGGCCAGCTAACGTTAGCTGTCAACATGAGCCAGTTTCAGAAACAAACAGTGGCGCAGCCGCAGCAGCTGGAGCAGCTGGAGCAGCCGCAGCAGCTGGAGCAGCTGGAGCAGCCGCACAGCTGGAGCAGCTGCAGCAGCTGGAGCAGCCGCACAGCCGCAGCAGCTGGAGCAGCTGGAGCAGCTGCAGCAGCTGGAGCAGCTGCAGCAGCTGGAGCAGCCACAGCAGCTGGAGCGGCCGCAGCAGCTGGAGCCGCAGGAGCAGCCGGAGCAGCTGGAGCAGCCGCAGCAGCTGGAGCAGCTGGAGCAGCTGGAGCAGCCGCAGCAGCTGGAGCAGCCGCAGCAGTTGGAGCAGCCACAGCAGCTGGGGCAGCAGGAGCAGCTGCAGCAGCAGTGACCAGTCCTGGCGGCTCTTCTGAAGATGAGGCTGAGATAATAGATGAGCAAAGACAAGGTGAGATCGTTATTCAAGTTTTCAAAGGCGAGCTCCCCCCTCCGACTACCCCTTATGGTGGTATGATGGTTTGCGCGCGAGCAATTGAGCTGCTGACTGGTAGATCGCTGCCTAAATGCGAGTTGTTTACCTTAAGTTTAAAGTAAGTCATCCTTTTATACTAACTCTGTGCTGAGACTTAATAAATGATCCACCTAGCAATATTTCTGCTGCATATATCAACATGTAAATAGCCTACCAATATCACCGTAGGCTCAAGTGCACACTAGTAATATATTAATTGAGCAATAAAGCAAGTTATTATTAAGGACTGGGAGAACTCTGAATTGTTGCTGCTGATGATGATGGAGATAATAAAGATAAAATCAGATCAGCCGAAGCAGAAATCAGCAGTTGTGTGAGCGTCAGATGAGCATCAGACACACCTGAACGAAGGCCCGACTCTGGAGCGCTGCCTCGACTCACGTCATGCATGATTCATGGCGTTTCTTCAGAAAGTGTTTTCTGAAGCAAATTTCTAAAAGCGAGGCTCATAGAGAGCGGCTCGTGTTTGTCCGTATTATATAGAGAATAACAGGCGGGAGCACAGCTGTCTGCTGCTGCCGGAACACGCAGAGCAATACTTTTAGGTTTTTACCTGAAGCAATTACATGCCTCGAGCGTTCGGAGTTAACGCTAAGTGGTGTGCGCATGCATGCCTGCATGTGTGTGTGTGTGTGTTATTTGCATTGTCTACATGCATGTGCGTTGAGCAAAATGAGTAAAGAGAGGACAGTTTTCTCATCATTTGGATCTGGGCCCTGAAACTCTCAGTCTAGCATGGACAGACACGATGCTTTTTATATCCTCCATTAGCTGTGCAGCTGATATAAATTAGCAGTATCGCTGCAGCCGTGGCAGCGTGTTGCCAGAGGCGACTTATGCTTCGCGGTCCTCCATAAAGCTCACACTCCACCATGATCGAGCGCCGCGCTGATGTCTCGCATAAAAGGAGCTACTTTGGACAGCCGTGCCGTGATGTTTTGGCTCCGTGCCGTTATTACCGCCGTTGTGAACCAGCGCAGCTGTGTTCCACGTCTGCAATGTCAGCTTTATTGGATGTGTACTCTCACACCAGATTAGCATTGGGAGAAAAACTTCTGCCCCGTTTTGATAACTTTGCAACAGTTTCTGTGTTTCCAAGCGATCCCTGCTCAACTTGTTAACTCCCGAAGGTTCTGGTTTCTCACTCCTGCTGTTTCTGTGGGCGTCAATTTGTTTGGCAATATGGACAGAAAATTCCAGTCACGAGCCTCTTGTTTTGCCACAAGGACTGATTAATTACATGATGAATGTGAGATATAGGGGTGTGAAAAAAAATCGATTTGGCAATATATCGTGATTTTTGGCCGCCCAATATAATATCGATTTTTTTTTAGGAAAATTCATGTATTAGACGCATTGTAAATACTTAAAAATGCAAAAACACTAATAATAAACAATAAATAGGTTGTTTTGAAGCAAATAGTTTTGACTCAATTTGTCATCTGATGAACATATACAGCAACTTGATTTTTCATCTCTACTTTTAATTTCGATATTAACTGGGTAAAATATCGCAATATATCGTGATATCGCAATATTGTGATAATATCATATCAGGACCCAAGTATCATGATACATATCGTATCGCGAGGTCTTTGCCAATACTCACCCCTAGTGAGATAACACAAGGTGGAGGAGAGGTGAATGACGCAGTGGACCCACCAGGAGCAGGCGTGCGTCATATAAAACATGACATTTCCTGTTGCCAACAGGAGGCGCTACAACCTAGATGTGTTCAGGCTTGGACGACAATCACGTGCGTCCATTTTGGGCCAGATTAAACGACGCACGGCTGAGTTTCAGCCAATTTCTCTCTTATGGTAATCGTCTCTGCAGTCACCCCCTCTGATAAAGGTCTCAACGTACAAAATGTCTAGATTCTACAAAGAAATTAGGGCTGGGCAAGTTAACGCGTTATTATCGCGTTGACGCATTAATGTATTAACACCAACATTTATTTTATCGCACGTTAACGCATGTTGCTCATATGCTTTTGTTTTGAAAAGTCTGTTACTGGCTGCTGCGGAACCAGAAGACAATTATCTGGTAAACAGGAAAAGCTAAAACAGACATGGAGAACGGTAAAAATCCGTGAACTTTACAGTTCAGGTAGCAACTCAGGTAGAAATATTAACAGTTCTCTCTGAAAAAAATAAAATTTTAGACAACAACAAAACTTTGGCGTCATTCCTCCATGTTCCATCAGATCTGCTCCATGTGTTCACTGTCCTGTGTTCTCTAGCTGGTTACTGCAGTGCGGCTCCATCTAGTGGCACAGATGTGGAATGACAACAGAAAGTCCAGTCCTCCATTATAAAACTAATTCAGTTCTGTGGCCCATTTTTTAATTTCATATTTTTGATCCAAGTCCAAAATTAAAATATAAAAAACAGGCATTTTTTCCCCCCGTTTTTTGTGTTAGATTAAAAAACCTAATAAAATGTCAGTTTAAATTTTTTTTTAAAGTTTTGATTGACAATTGAAAATGGAAAGAATGATTGATACACAGATTGGTAAAGTTACTGAACTTTAACATGGACGTTTTCATTTTAAAGTTCTCCCAGACGGAGGATTCAACAGAAACAAGGTTATTTGTAACAACTGAAAAGTTGAACTCCCCGTTAAAAGTTTCTGCTGTTACCTCAGAAATTACCTGTTTTAATGTTCTGATTGTGCTGAGACACAATCATTTTGTTGGATTTTGTTTGTAGACTTTTTTTTATTTTTCATAAAAACAGAATGACATTAATGCCCTGGCAGTGGCAATAAGCTTTATTTTATTTTACATTTTTTAAGATGAAATTTACACTAAATATGTGTTACTGACAAGTGCTGATGTTAAAAGTGTTTGAACAACAAATGTTATGACACTTTAGTTCATATGGCAGCAGAACATTTCAATAAAAGTGACCTTTACACTACTTTTGAATTCATTATTTGATTATTTGAGGGAAATAATGCAATTAATCGTGATTAAAAATTTTAATCCTTGCCCAGCCCTAAAAAAAATACGTTTTCAGTCAATCTGACCAAACCTGTGGGAGGACTTTGCTAAAGTACGAGGCCTTGAAATGACCAAAATACAGGAAAAACTGTATATTTTATTCACAATAGCAGACTTCCTGTGGGAGTTAGAGCAGCGTCCAGGAGACTTTTTTTTGCAGGTATGAGGCTGATGAATCAGTCTCACAACGTTCATGTTTGTAGGGTTAGGGTAGGGTTAGGGTTGGGTTAGGGTTAGGGTTAGAGTTAGGGATAGGGTAGGGTTAGGGTTAGAAGCATAAGGAGGGGCTCATTGATACACTTGAAGCAGGTGGCGCTACTAAGCCTGTTTTTGCATGGCCATGCCCGAAACTGTAAAAAAAAATCTAATGCATGTGCAAAATTCAGTGAATTTTCAACAATATTAAGGCCCCAAAAAGGATAATTTGTTTAGAATAATATTAATAATAATAATGATAATAAAGATAAAAACATAAAAAATACAACAGGGTCCTCATACCCTCAGTCCTCAGGCCCTCATTAAAATACCAAGAATACCATTAATAATAACCATAATAAAAATAATGAGTCTAGAGTACTGTCTCATCTCATATTATTGGTTGTTTGTTGTCTGGCTCAGTCTTCTGTCCAGCAGTCTTTCTAGTTGTGACAGTTAGAGATATTAGAGACATTTGACACCTGCTCGCAGATATGATTCACTTATTCTTGAAACTGCTTTATCTCTGGATATTATTTCATCTGAAAGCTATTTGACCTGACGTTATGGCTCTCTGACATGGCTGCAAAATGTTTTGACTGGAGGTTATCTACGTGATCTCCTGCCGCCTTTGGCTTGAATTTAACAAAAGTGAAAAAAAAAAGAAGTGGTCCTTGAGGATTTTAGCGGCTGATGTCGGTAAAGTTCCCTCAAATTAAAGTTCACAGACATCAAAGTAGTTTTTCTCTGTGATGGCATCTTGGAGCACCGCAAACAGCTCAGAGTGAGTGAAGATGTGGCCACACGTGGTCGGCACAATTACCCAACATCAAAGCCGACTAACATCCCTGCTGTCATCCTCCAAAGTGAATCCACCTGCAAGGTGAACGGAGATCTGCTGGCCAGGAGCAGAAAGAGAGAAAGAAGCCAAACAGGACAATGAGAGAGAGTTTGATTTAAGGCATGTGGGGGAGGAGGGGTTAGGAGTTGAGGATGAGATTCATTTTGATCCATCATGCATCCAGAAAAAAAGAAATAAAACAGTCATCTTAAAAAGCCCACTGCAGTAGCTCTAAAACACACAACTAAATTTTACCTGATTTGTCTTTTCCTCAGCACAAGGATGCAGAATGTGCAAGATCCTTTTGTCTACTTCCCTTTTCTACAAACTCATTTCCTTTCCCTCTCAGAGTTGCATAAAGGAGCAGCTGTCTGTCTTCTGTTTGCACCGTGTCTCTGATTCCACCAACCTCTTTTAACTAAAACTTCTCCGATAACTCAAAAGTTGGTCATTTGTAGTTAAGCACTTGCATCTAGTTTCACTGTTGGACTTTCCTCTCTGTGACTTTCTTTGTTCACTTATCACTGGTTCATCTTCAGCTTATTAGCCTGTTAGCTTCTTAGCATGGCCTCCTCCTCTGTTCCTCCCTCTGCCTCTCAGTGTGTGAAATGTTCGGCTGTTCCTCTGCCTCCTTTAGTGAGAAAGGTAAATGCATAAAGTGTTGTTTCTTTGTAGCTTGTAGACCACAGTCCTGTAGATGTAGCGCTGGACCAGCCTAGAGTAGCTGCTGCTAGCAGTTCCCCCGAAGCACCTGAGCAGCTGGGAAGTTGGGGAGCTGGGTGACGGATTGGAGGAAGGGTAGCCCCAAAACAAAGCCCTGTCGATCACCACCACCAGCTTCATGTCTAAACGTTTTTCCCGACTCATCCACACACCTGCTGAGAAACCGACCCTGGTGATTAGCAGCTCTATTTTGAGATATGTGAAGCCAGCGACCATAGTTAAAAGCGTATTCCAGGGGCTTTCTGTTTAATTGGTACGTCAATATCAGTTCAGATTAACCTATCCCTAACATCAGGATATGAACCACAGGTTTTTAAAGTCTCAGTAATTCAACCTTTACTCTAAAAACCACCCCTTGATCCAGACATTTTAGTGAATTATAGACCATTATCCAACCTTTCATTTATTTCTAAAATTCTGTAAAAAGTAGTTGAAGCCATCATCTGAGGCCATGAGAAGGTCCTTGGTGACTCTAACCAGCTCCGTTTCTGTGCTGTGATGAGTTCTTAACCCTGACTGAAAAACTTCAAATAGATCATTTCTATGCAGGTGGTCTCCTAACTGTATCTGTACTAGTTCTGCTGGACCTCAGAGCTGCTTTGATACCATCCATCACAGCATTTTACTGCTCAGATTAGAGCAGGTTATTGGGATTAAAGGACCAGCATTAGGCTGGTTTAAATCTCATCTATCTGACAGGTTCCAGTTCCTTCATGTTTATGATGTTTCATCTTCACAGACAAAGTTTCTAGGAGCTAGCCAATCCAACCGGTCTATATAGTCATCCCAGCGTTTACCTCCACCCGTCTATATAGACGTCATCCCGCGTTGACCTCCACCTGTCTATATAGACGTCATCCCAGCGTTGACCTCCACCCGTCTATATAGACGTCATCCCAGCGTTACCTCCACCCGTCTATATAGACGTCATCCCAGCGTTGACCTCCACCTGTCTATATAGATGTCATCCCAGCGTTGACCTCCACCCTGTCTATAGACGTCATCCCAGCGTTGACCTCCACCTGTCTATATAGACGTCATCCCAGCGTTGACCTCCACCCGTCTATATAGACGTCATCCCAGCGTTGACCTCCACCTGTCTATATAGATGTCATCCCAGCGTTGACCTCCCCTGTCTATATAGATGTCATCCCAGCGTTGACCTCCACCTGTCTATATAGACGTCATCCCAGCGTTGACCTCCACCTGTCTATATAGACGTCATCCCAGCGTTGAGCTCCACCTGTCTATATAGACGTCATCCCAGCGTTGACCTCCACCTGTCCTATATAGATGTCATCCCAGCGTTGACCCTCCACCTGTCTATATAGACGTCATCCCAGCGTTGACCTCCACCTGTCTATAGACGTCATCCCAGCGTTGACCTCCACCTGTCTATATAGATGTCATCCCCAGCGTTGACCTCCACCTGTCTATATAGACGTCATCCCAGCGTTGACCTCCACCTGTCTATATAGACGTCATCCCAGCGTTGACCTCCACCTGTCTATATAGACGTCATCCCAGCGTTGACCTCCACCTGTCTATATAGACGTCATCCCAGCGTTGACCTCCACCTGTCTATATAGACGTCATCCCAGCGTTGACCTCCACCTGTCTATATAGACGTCATCCCAGCGTTGACCTCCACCTGTCTATATAGACGTCATCCCAGCGTTGACCTCCACCTGTCTATATAGATGTCATCCCAGCGTTGACCTCCACCTGTCTATATAGATGTCATCCCAGCGTTGACCTCCACCTGTCTATATAGACGTCATCCCAGCGTTGACCTCCACCTGTCTATATAGACGTCATCCCAGCGTTGACCTCCACCTGTCTATATAGACGTCATCATCCCAGCGTTGACCTCCACCTGTCTATATAGACGTCATCCCAGCGTTGACCTCCACCTGTCTATATAGACGTCATCCCAGCGTTGACCTCCACCTGTCTATATAGACGTCATCCCAGCGTTGACCTCCACCTGTCTATATAGATGTCATCCCAGCGTTGACCTCCACCTGTCTATATAGACGTCATCCCAGCGTTGACCTCCACCTGTCTATATAGACGTCATCCCAGCGTTGACCTCCACCTGTCTATATAGACGTCATCCCAGCGTTGACCTCCACCTGTCTATATAGACGTCATCCCAGCGTTTGACCTCCACCTGTCTATATAGACGTCATCCCAGCGTTGACCTCCACCTGTCTATATAGACGTCATCCCAGCGTTGACCTCCCCTCCACCTGTCTATATAGACGTCATCCCCAGCGTTGACCTCCACCTGTCTATATAGACGTCATCCCAGCGTTGACCTCCACCTGTCTATATAGACGTCATCCCAGCGTTGACCTCCACCCGTCTATATATAGACGTCATCCCAGCGTTGACCTCCACCTGTCTATATAGATGTCATCCCAGCGTTGACCTCCACCTGTCTATATAGATGTCATCCCAGCGTTGACCTCCACCTGTCTATATAGACGTCATCCCAGCGTTGACCTCCACCTGTCTATATAGACGTCATCCCCAGCGTTGACCTCCACCTGTCTATATAGACGTCATCCCAGCGTTGACCTCCACCTGTCTATATAGACGTCATCCCAGCGTTGACCTCCACCTGTCTATATAGACGTCATCCCAGCGTTGACCTCCACCTGTCTATATAGACGTCATCCCAGCGTTGACCTCCACCTGTCTATATATAGACGTCATCCCAGCGTTGACCTCCACCTGTCTATATAGACGTCATCCCAGCGTTGACCTCCACCTGTCTATATAGATGTCATCCCAGCGTTGACCTCCACCTGTCTATATAGACGTCATCCCAGCGTTGACCTCCACCTGTCTATATAGACGTCATCCCAGCGTTTGACCTCCACCTGTCTATATAGACGTCATCCCAGCGTTGACCTCCACCTGTCTATATAGACGTCATCCCAGCGTTGACCTCCACCTGTCTATATAGACGTCATCCCAGCGTTGACCTCCACCTGTCTATATAGACGTCATCCCAGCGTTGACCTCCACCTGTCTATATAGACGTCATCCCAGCGTTGACCTCCACCTGTCTATATAGACGTCATCCCAGCGTTGACATCCACCCGTCTATATAGACGTCATCCCCAGCGTTGACCTCCACCTGTCTATATAGACGTCATCCCAGCGTTGACCTCCACCTGTCTATATAGACGTCATCCCAGCGTTGACCTCCACCTGTCTATATAGATGTCATCCCAGCGTTGACCTCCACCTGTCTATATAGACGTCATCCCAGCGTTGACCTCCACCTGTCTATATAGACGTCATCCCAGCGTTGACCTCCACCTGTCTATATAGACGTCATCCCAGCGTTGACCTCCACCTGTCTATATAGACGTCATCCCAGCGTTGACCTCCACCTGTCTATATATAGATGTCATCCCAGCGTTGACCTCCACCTGTCTATATAGACGTCATCCCAGCGTTTGACCTCCACCTGTCTATATAGACGTCATCCCCAGCGTTGACCTCCACCTGTCTATATAGACGTCATCCCAGCGTTGACCTCCACCTGTCTATATAGATGTCATCCCAGCGTTGACCTCCACCTGTCTATATAGACGTCATCCCAGCGTTGACCTCCACCTGTCTATATAGACGTCATCCCCAGCGTTGACCTCCACCTGTCTATATAGACGTCATCCACCATCCCAGCGTTGACCTCCACCTGTCTATATAGACGTCATCCCAGCGTTGACCCTCCACCTGTCTATATAGACGTCATCCCAGCGTTGACCTCCACCTGTCTATATAGACGTCATCCCAGCGTTGACCTCCACCTGTCTATATAGACGTCATCCCAGCGTTGACCTCCACCTGTCTATATAGACGTCATCCCAGCGTTGACCTCCACCTGTCTATATAGACGTCATCCCAGCGTTGACCTCCACCTGTCTATATAGACGTCATCCCAGCGTTGACCTCCACCTGTCTATATAGACGTCATCCCAGCGTTGACCTCCACCTGTCTATATAGACGTCATCCCAGCGTTGACCTCCACCTGTCTATATAGATGTCATCCCAGCGTTGACCTCCACCTGTCTATATAGATGTCATCCCAGCGTTGACCTCCACCTGTCTATATAGACGTCATCCCAGCGTTGACCTCCACCTGTCTATATAGACGTCATCCCAGCGTTGACCTCCACCTGTCTATATAGACGTCATCCCAGCGTTGACCTCCACCTGTCTATATAGACGTCATCCCAGCGTTGACCTCCACCTGTCTATATAGACGTCATCCCAGCGTTGACCTCCACCTGTCTATATAGACGTCATCCCAGCGTTGACCTCCACCTGTCTATATAGATGTCATCCCAGCGTTGACCTCCACCTGTCTATATAGACGTCATCCCAGCGTTGACCTCCACCTGTCTATATAGACGTCATCCCAGCGTTGACCTCCACCTGTCTATATAGACGTCATCCCAGCGTTGACCTCCACCTGTCTATATAGACGTCATCCCAGCGTTGACCTCCACCTGTCTATATAGACGTCATCATAGCGTTGACCTCCACCTGTCTATATAGACGTCATCCCAGCGTTGACCTCCACCTGTCTATATAGACGTCATCCCAGCGTTGACCTCCACCTGTCTATATAGACGTCATCCCAGCGTTGACCTCCACCTGTCTATATAGACGTCATCCCAGCGTTGACCTCCACCCTGTCTATATAGACGTCATCCCAGCGTTGACCTCCACCTGTCTATATAGATGTCATCCCAGCGTTGACCTCCACCTGTCTATATAGACGTCATCCCAGCGTTGACCTCCACCTGTCTATATAGATGTCATCCCAGCGTTGACCTCCACCTGTCTATATAGACGTCATCACAGCGTTGACCTCCACCTGTCTATATAGACGTCATCCCAGCGTTGACCTCCACCTGTCTATATAGACGTCATCCCAGCGTTGACCTCCACCTGTCTATATAGACGTCATTCCAGCGTTGACCTCCACCTGTCTATATACACGTCATCCCAGCGTTGACCTCCACCTGTCTATATAGACGTCATCCCAGCGTTGACCTCCACCTGTCTATATAGACGTCATCCCAGCGTTGACCTCCACCTGTCTATATAGATGTCATCATCCCAGCGTTGACCTCCACCTGTCTATATAGACGTCATCCATCCCAGCGTTTGACCTCCACCTGTCTATATAGACGTCATCCCAGCGTTGACCTCCACCTGTCTATATAGACGTCATCCCAGCGTTGACCTCCACCTGTCTATATAGACGTCATCCCAGCGTTGACCTCCACCTGTCTATATAGACGTCATCCCAGCGTTGACCTCCACCTGTCTATATAGACGTCATCCCAGCGTTGACCTCCACCTGTCTATATAGACGTCATCCCAGCGTTGACCTCCACCTGTCTATATAGACGTCATCCCCCAGCGTTGACCTCCACCTGTCTATATAGACGTCATCCCATCCCAGCGTTGACCTCCACCTGTCTATATAGACGTCATCCCAGCGTTGACCTCCACCTGTCTATATAGACGTCATCCCAGCGTTGACCTCCACCTGTCTATATAGACGTCATCCCAGCGTTGACCTCCACCTGTCTATATAGACGTCATCCCAGCGTTGACCTCCACCTGTCTATATAGACGTCATCCCAGCGTTGACCTCCACCTGTCTATATAGATGTCATCCCCAGCGTTGACCTCCACCTGTCTATATAGACGTCATCCCAGCGTTTGACCTCCACCACCTGTCTATATAGATGTCATCCCAGCGTTGACCTCCACCTGTCTATATAGACGTCATCCCCAGCGTTGACCTCCACCTGTCTATATAGACGTCATCTCACCCAGCGTTGACCTCCACCTGTCTATATAGACGTCATCCCAGCGTTGACCTCCACCTGTCTATAAAGATGTCATCCCAGCGTTGACCTCCACCTGTCTATATAGACGTCATCCCAGCGTTGACCTCCACCTGTCTATATAGACGTCATCCCAGCGTTGACCTCCACCTGTCTATATAGACGTCATCCCAGCGTTGACCTCCACCTGTCTATATAGACGTCATCCCAGCGTTGACCTCCACCTGTCTATATAGACGTCATCCCAGCGTTGACCTCCACCTGTCTATATAGACGTCATCCCAGCGTTGACCTCCACCTGTCTATATAGACGTCATCCCAGCGTTGACCTCCACCTGTCTATATAGACGTCATCCCAGCGTTGACCTCCACCTGTCTATATAGACGTCATCCCAGCGTTGACCTCCACCTGTCTATATAGACGTCATCCCAGCGTTGACCTCCACCTGTCTATATAGACGTCATCCCAGCGTTGACCACCTCCACCTGTCTATATAGACGTCATCCCAGCGTTGACCTCCACCTGTCTATATAGACGTCATCCCAGCGTTGACCTCCACCTGTCTATATAGACGTCATCCCAGCGTTGACCTCCACCTGTCTATATAGACGTCATCATCCCAGCGTTGACCTCCACCTGTCTATATAGACGTCATCCCAGCGTTGACCTCCACCTGTCTATATAGACGTCATCCCAGCGTTGACCTCCACCTGTCTATATAGACGTCATCCCAGCGTTGACCTCCACCTGTCTATATAGACGTCATCCCAGCGTTGACCTCCACCTGTCTATATAGATGTCATCCCAGCGTTGACCTCCACCTGTCTATATAGACGTCATCCCAGCGTTGACCTCCACCTGTCTATATAGACGTCATCCCAGCGTTGACCTCCACCTGTCTATATAGACGTCATCCCAGCGTTGACCTCCACCTGTCTATATAGATGTCATCCCAGCGTTGACCTCCACCTGTCTATATAGACGTCATCCCAGCGTTGACCTCCACCTGTCTATATAGACGTCATCCCAGCGTTGACCTCCACCTGTCTATATAGACGTCATCCCAGCGTTGACCTCCACCTGTCTATATAGACGTCATCCCAGCGTTGACCTCCACCTGTCTATATAGACGTCATCCCAGCGTTGACCTCCACCTGTCTATATAGATGTCATCCCAGCGTTGACCTCCACCTGTCTATATAGACGTCATCCCAGCGTTGACCTCCACCTGTCTATATAGACGTCATCGCAGCGTTGACCTCCACCTGTCTATATAGACGTCATCCCAGCGTTGACCTCCACCTGTCTATATAGACGTCATCCCAGCGTTTGACCTCCACCTGTCTATATAGACGTCATCCCCAGCGTTGACCTCCACCTGTCTATATAGACGTCATCCCAGCGTTGACCTCCACCTGTCTATATAGATGTCATCCCAGCGTTGACCTCCACCTGTCTATATAGATGTCATCCCAGCGTTGACCTCCACCTGTCTATATAGACGTCATCCCAGCGTTGACCTCCACCTGTCTATATAGATGTCATCCCAGCGTTGACCTCCACCTGTCTATATAGACGTCATCCCAGCGTTGACCTCCACCTGTCTATATAGACGTCATCCCAGCGTTGACCTCCACCTGTCTATATAGACGTCATCCCAGCGTTGACCTCCACCTGTCTATATAGACGTCATCCCAGCGTTGACCTCCACCTGTCTATATAGACGTCATCCCAGCGTTGACCTCCACCTGTCTATATAGACGTCATCCCAGCGTTGACCTCCACCTGTCTATATAGACGTCATCCCAGCGTTGACCTCCACCTGTCTATATAGACGTCATCCCAGCGTTGACCTCCACCTGTCTATATAGACGTCATCCCCAGCGTTGACCTCCACCTGTCTATATAGACGTCATCCCAGCGTTGACCTCCACCTGTCTATATAGACGTCATCCCAGCGTTGACCTCCACCTGTCTATATAGACGTCATCCCAGCGTTGACCTCCACCTGTCTATATAGACGTCATCCCAGCGTTGACCTCCACCTGTCTATATAGACGTCATCCCAGCGTTGACCTCCACCTGTCTATATAGATGTCATCCCAGCGTTGACCTCCACCTGTCTATATAGACGTCATCCCAGCGTTGACCTCCACCTGTCTATATAGACGTCATCCCAGCGTTGACCTCCACCTGTCTATATAGACGTCATCCCCAGCGTTGACCTCCACCTGTCTATATAGACGTCATCCCAGCGTTGACCTCCACCTGTCTATATAGACGTCATCCCAGCGTTGACCTCCACCTGTCTATATAGACGTCATCCCAGCGTTGACCTCCACCTGTCTATATAGACGTCATCCCAGCGTTGACCTCCACCTGTCTATATAGACGTCATCCCAGCGTTGACCTCCACCTGTCTATATAGACGTCATCCCAGCGTTGACCTCCACCTGTCTATATAGACGTCATCCCAGCGTTGACCTCCACCTGTCTATATAGACGTCATCCCAGCGTTGACCTCCACCTGTCTATATAGACGTCATCCCAGCGTTGACCTCCACCTGTCTATATAGACGTCATCCCAGCGTTGACCTCCACCTGTCTATATAGATGTCATCCCAGCGTTGACCTCCACCTGTCTATATAGACGTCATCCCAGCGTTGACCTCCACCTGTCTATATAGACGTCATCCCAGCGTTGACCTCCACCTGTCTATATAGACGTCATCCCAGCGTTGACCTCCACCCGTCTATATAGACGTCATCCCAGCGTTGACCTCCACCTGTCCTATAGATGTCATCCCAGTATTTACCTCCACCGGTCTATATAGATGTCATCCCAGCATTTGCCTCCACCTGTCTATATAGATGTCATTCCAGCGTTGACCTCCACCTGTCTATATAGACGTCATCCCAGCGTTGACCTCCACCTGTCTATATAGATGTCATCCCAGCAGTGTTGACCTCCACCTGTCTATATAGATGTCATCCCAGCGTTGACCTCCACCTGTCTATATAGACGTCATCCCAGCGTTGACCTCCACCTGTCTATATAGACGTCATCCCAGCGTTGACCTCCACCTGTCTATATAGACGTCATCCCAGCGTTTGACCTCCACCTGTCTATATAGACGTCATCCCAGCGTTGACCTCCACCTGTCTATATAGACGTCATCCCAGCGTTGACCTCCTCCACCTGTCTATATAGATGTCATCCCAGCGTTGACCTCCACCTGTCTATATAGACGTCATCCCAGCGTTTGACCTCCACCTGTCTATATAGACGTCATCCCAGCGTTGACCTCCACCTGTCTATATAGACGTCATCCCAGCGTTGACCTCCACCTGTCTATATAGATGTCATCCCAGCGTTGACCTCCACCTGTCTATATAGACGTCATCCCAGCGTTGACCTCCACCTGTCTATATAGACGTCATCCCATCCAGCGTTGACCTCCACCTGTCTATATAGACGTCATCCCAGCGTTGACCTCCACCTGTCTATATAGACGTCATCCCAGCGTTGACCTCCACCTGTCTATATAGATGTCATCCCAGCGTTGACCTCCACCTGTCTATATAGACGTCATCCCAGCGTTGACCTCCACCTGTCTATATAGACGTCATCCCAGCGTTGACCTCCACCTGTCTATATAGACGTCATCCCAGCGTTGACCTCCACCTGTCTATATAGACGTCATCCCAGCGTTGACCTCCACCTGTCTATATATAGTGTCATCCCAGCGTTGACCTCCACCTGTCTATATAGACGTCATCCCAGCGTTGACCTCCACCTGTCTATATAGATGTCATCCCAGCGTTGACCTCCACCTGTCTATATAGACGTCATCCCAGCGTTTGACCTCCACCTGTCTATATAGACGTCATCCCAGCGTTGACCTCCACCTGTCTATATAGACGTCATCCCAGCGTTGACCCTCCACCTGTCTATATAGATGTCATCCCAGCGTTGACCTCCACCTGTCTATATAGACGTCATCATCCCAGCGTTGACCTCCACCTGTCTATATAGACGTCATCCCCAGCGTTGACCTCCCCCCTGTCTATATAGACGTCATCCCAGCGTTGACCTCCACCTGTCTATATAGACGTCATCCCAGCGTTGACCTCCACCTGTCTATATAGACGTCATCCCAGCGTTGACCTCCACCTGTCTATATAGACGTCATCCCAGCGTTGACCTCCACCTGTCTATATAGATGTCATCCCAGCGTTGACCTCCACCTGTCTATATAGACGTCATCCCAGCGTTGACCTCCACCTGTCTATATAGACGTCATCCCAGCGTTGACCTCCACCTGTCTATATAGACGTCATCCCAGCGTTGACCTCCACCTGTCTATATAGACGTCATCCCAGCGTTGACCTCCACCTGTCTATATAGACGTCATCCCAGCGTTGACCTCCACCTGTCTATATAGATGTCATCCCAGCGTTGACCTCCACCTGTCTATATATGTCATCATCATCCCAGCGTTGACCTCCACCTGTCTATATAGACGTCATCCCAGCGTTGACTCCACCCACCTGTCTATATAGACGTCATCCCAGCGTTGACCTCCACCTGTCTATATAGACGTCATCCCAGCGTTGACCTCCACCTGTCTATATAGACGTCATCCCAGCGTTGACCTCCACCTGTCTATATAGACGTCATCCCAGCGTTGACCTCCACCTGTCTATATAGACGTCATCCCAGCGTTGACCTCCACCTGTCTATATAGACGTCATCCCAGCGTTGACCTCCACCTGTCTATATAGACGTCATCCCAGCGTTGACCTCCACCTGTCTATATAGACGTCATCCCAGCGTTGACCTCCACCTGTCTATATAGACGTCATCCCAGCGTTGACCTCCACCTGTCTATATAGACGTCATCCCAGCGTTGACCTCCACCTGTCTATATAGACGTCATCCCAGCGTTGACCTCCACCTGTCTATATAGACGTCATCCCAGCGTTGACCTCCACCTGTCTATATAGACGTCATCCCAGCGTTGCCCTCCACCTGTCTATATAGACGTCATCCCAGCGTTGACCTCCACCTGTCTATATAGACGTCATCCCAGCGTTGACCTCCACCTGTCTATATAGACGTCATCCCAGCGTTGACCTCCACCTGTCTATATAGACGTCATCCCAGCGTTGACCTCCACCTGTCTATATAGACGTCATCCCAGCGTTGACCTCCACCTGTCTATATAGACGTCATCCCAGCGTTGACCTCCACCTGTCTATATAGACGTCATCGTCATCCCAGCGTTGACCTCCACCTGTCTATATAGACGTCATCCCAGCGTTGACCTCCACCTGTCTATATAGATGTCATCCCAGCGTTGACCTCCACCTGTCTATATAGACGTCATCCCAGCTTTTTGACCTCCACCTGTCTATATAGACGTCATCCCAGCGTTGACCTCCACCTGTCTATATAGACGTCATCCCAGCGTTGACCTCCACCTGTCTATATAGACGTCATCCCAGCGTTGACCTCCACCTGTCTATATATATACGTCCTCCCAGCGTCGACCTCCACCTGTCTATATAGATGTCATCCCAGCGTTGACCTCCACCTGTCTATATAGACGTCATCCCAGCGTTGACCTCCACCTGTCTATATAGACGTCATCCCAGCGTTGACCTCCACCTGTCTATATAGACGTCATCCCAGCGTTGACCTCCCCCCTGTCTATATAGACGTCATCCCAGCGTTGACCTCCACCTGTCTATATAGACGTCATCCCAGCGTTGACCTCCACCTGTCTATATAGACGTCATCCCAGCGTTGACCTCCACCTGTCTATATAGATGTCATCCCAGCGTTGACCTCCACCTGTCTATATAGATGTCATCCCAGCGTTGATCCCACCGTCTATATAGACGTCATCCCAGCGTTGACCTCCACCTGTCTATATAGACGTCATCCCAGCGTTGACCTCCACCTGTCTATATAGACGTCATCCCAGCGTTGACCTCCACCTGTCTATATAGACGTCATCCCAGCGTTGACCTCCACCTGTCTATATAGACGTCATCCCAGCGTTGACCTCCACCTGTCTATATAGACGTCATCCCAGCGTTGACCTCCACCCTGTCTATATAGACGTCATCCCAGCGTTGACCTCCACCTGTCTATATAGACGTCATCCCAGCGTTGACCTCCACCTGTCTATATAGACGTCATCCCAGCGTTGACCTCCACCTGTCTATATAGACGTCATCCCCAGCGTTGACCTCCACCTGTCTATATAGACGTCATCCCAGCGTTGACCTCCACCTGTCTATATAGACGTCATCCCAGCGTTGACCTCCACCTGTCTATATAGACGTCATCCCCAGCGTTGACCTCCCACCTGTCTATATAGACGTCATCCCAGCGTTGACCTCCACCTGTCTATATAGACGTCATCCCAGCGTTGACCTCCACCTGTCTATATAGACGTCATCCCAGCGTTGACCTCCACCTGTCTATATAGATGTCATCCCAGCGTTGACCTCCACCTGTCTATATAGACGTCATCCCAGCGTTGACCTCCACCTGTCTATATAGACGTCATCCCAGCGTTGACCTCCACCCTGTCTATATAGACGTCATCCCAGCGTTGACCTCCACCTGTCTATATAGACGTCATCCCAGCGTTGACCTCCACCTGTCTATATAGACGTCATCCCAGCGTTGACCTCCACCTGTCTATATAGACGTCATCCCAGCGTTGACCTCCACCTGTCTATATAGACGTCATCCAGCGTTGACCTCCACCTGTCTATATAGACGTCATCCCAGCGTTGACCTCCACCTGTCTATATAGACGTCATCCCAGCGTTGACCTCCACCTGTCTATATAGATGTCATCCCAGCGTTGACCTCCACCTGTCTATATAGACGTCATCCCAGCGTTGACCTCCACCTGTCTATATAGACGTCATCCCAGCGTTGACCTCCACCTGTCTATATAGACGTCATCCCAGCGTTGACCTCCACCTGTCTATATAGATGTCATCCCAGCGTTGACCTCCACCTGTCTATATAGACGTCATCCCAGCGTTGACCTCCACCTGTCTATATAGACGTCATCCCAGCGTTGACCTCCACCTGTCTATATAGACGTCATCCCAGCGTTTGACCTCCACCTGTCTATATAGACGTCATCCCAGCGTTGACCTCCACCTGTCTATATAGACGTCATCCCAGCGTTGACCTCCACCTGTCTATATAGATGTCATCCCAGCGTTGACCTCCACCCTTCTATATAGACGTCATCCCAGCGTTGACCTCCACCTGTCTATATAGACGTCATCCCAGCGTTGACCTCCACCTGTCTATATAGACGTCATCCCAGCGTTGACCTCCACCTGTCTATATAGACGTCATCCCAGC
>JAGFBZ010000486.1:0-38857 GCA_018398805.1 Hirundichthys speculiger
GGTTTGCTCTTCTTTTTGATCTTCTTGCCTTTCAGCTGACTGTTTGGTTTCATCCTTTTGTTTTCCTCCTGCATGTCTCGTCACTGAACTTCTGTGATAGGTGCACCACTTTGGAACAGCTTTTTGTCGAAAGCCTTCGCAACAGCTTCCAGGCAAATAAAAGTGCCTGGAAGCTGCTAATACAAAAACAAAATAATATGAGAACACAAATCCAACAATGTTCCTAGAAAGAACAACATAGCAAAATGTAAATCTTTAAATGAGCAGGCTCCTGTGCAACTCGTTATCTAGAAACCTTCAGTTGAGTTCGTATTCATTACTAAAAAAGCCAAGCGCTCTGCTCCAAGTCCCTCTGCTCCAACTCACATTCAGTGGGACTTGAAGTTGTCCCACAGCTGCTTGAAAGCTGGACCACAGCGTTTTCCATGTTCTGTAGGACTCTGGCTTAATTCCAGAAAAAATAAGACATGGCACCTTTAAAAGAGCAGATAACAGTACGACTGGCAATTGACCTCAAAACCTTCAGATTAAATTCATATATTGTGCCAGGGCTTGAAGGAGCTTCACTTTAAAACACTGCCTGAGGGACTTGATGTTGTTCTGAGGACGGAGCAGAACCACTTCCAAACCAGACCACAACCATTCAACGTTCAGTGGGACTTCAACTTTACTCTCAATTTGACTGACAAGCAGGACAGTAATAGCTGTTCGCACTGGTAGCCATTCTACTTTGAATGTTGAAGGTAGACTGAACTAGTGTCGAGTCAAATGCTGACGTCTTGGTGTTTGTATCAAGAATAAAGAGTAAAACTTGTATTGGTGCTTGTATCATTGAAGAAAGATCACAGGACCAATACAGCTACTGGATCATGTGGTGGTGAGGCACCAACTTGTGTTTATCAAGAAGCTCAACTTTTGACTCATTTGCATTTTCAATTTCAATTCAGTTCAGTTTTATTTGTATAGCATCTGTTACAATGTCAATGTCATGTGTTGTCTCTAGGAGCTTTACAGAGACCCAGAGCATGACCCCCGAGCAAATATCATTAACTAAGAAATATAATATTGAATTCTAAACAAGGATAATGGCAGGTAAAAAACTCCCACAGTGGGAGAAAAAACCTTTAAGCCAGTATAAATTGGAAATTTGGGTATACAGTGATCCCTTGCCACTTTGCGGTTTGAGTACTACGATTTTAGTGCTTCGTGGATTTTTTTCAGAAATATATTATAATAAAAAATCAAGAAATAATCACTGAAATTCTGCAAAAATCCACCCCACAGCAGATGAGAGGCCGCAGCTGCCAGCGAAACATCAAACAATGACTTACAGCCTCCTGTAAGCAACAGGAGAAACGCAGACGACCCAGAACTCTAGAATCTGTGCTCTGATTGGCCGAGACGCATTTACAGTTCAGAGACCAGAGGCTGTGAGGAAAACAGAAACACCACAGTTTAGCCTTTGTCTTGTGTCACTGCAGTGCCTTACTACTTTTTCGCGGTGTTTAAACATATTTTAAACACATCATTTAGGCTCAGGGGGGCTCCGGCTCCAGTTAGTGGATTTTAATTGTTGCGGGGGCGCCGGTCCCCATTAACCGCGAAAACTAAGGGATCACTGTACAAAAAAATGTGCCTGGCTTCACCCATACGCAAGGTTTAGTACATCTGAATATTTTTGTGTATGTATGTTTTGTGGTGTATTGAAATTTCCAAAAAAAAAAGTTTGAGAATGCAATCCATGTCTTCATAAAAGCCCCTGATCTTCTGAACTTCCAAGTGTTTACATCATAGCTGGAAGTGAAGCTTCAATTTATCAAACTAAAGAGGTGCCATTAAACATTACCCTTTGAATAGAAGACATGACTTCATCATGTTTTTGTGTCTCTGACATTCAAAAATGTTTCATTTACTCTTCATGTAAATTAATTTGTTGGCATTTCTCCCAGAATTCATCCTGACATGTTTGTTTCTTTAGAAATGTGAATAATTTGTCTGGACAACATGAGTTTGTCTGGATGGATCCACTGGTGGAGCTGCAGAGTTTCAGAGCTTAAGTCACTACGTCTTTATTGAAGCAGCAGCATGATGTCATGAATATTAATGAGAGCTCTTTTACACTTGTTCTGTTTGACTGTTTAAACCTGCATCCTGGTGTCTTCAGCTCACATCTTTTATTCTTTATTCAGGTTGGAGAACTGCAGTTTGTCAAAGATTAGCTGTGATTCTCTAGTCTCAGCTCTGAAGTCCAACCCCTCCCATCTGACTGAACTGGATCTGAGTTACAACAACCTGCAGGATTCAGCAGTGAAACATCTGTGTGGTTTTCTGGAGAGTCCAGACTGTAGACTGGAGACTCTGAGGTCAGTCACCATGTTTTAGTTGTGTGTTGGCATGAAGATGATGTGAAAGTTGTGTTGACACTAAACTGCAGACATCAGGCTGATATTATACTGATCCACACTGACCATCTGACTGCTCTGGTTTCTTCTTCAGTGGTTTAGTTCATGAACTGTTAGTTTCTTCTTAAATGTTCTCTTATGATTTATTCCATAATAAATAAACATTTGAATCTGACAGACAGGAACAAATGAAGAACCAGGTGATGTGTCTGAAAACAGCTCCATCAAATTGCAGCTTGCTAAAAGAATGCAGACAATGACATCATTGACATCATGTGAATGGATTTATTTTTGAATTTATTTTATTCATTTATTGATCTTGAGGACATCAACATTTCCTGCTCCATTACATCCAAACATGATCTTATCCGTCTGTCCATCAGTGTCGTAGCTGTTTCCTGGCTACAAACCAGTCAGAAGCATCAGAGCAGTTTTCCAGGATTTCAGGTGGCCTCCATGATTTAGAAGATGATATTATTACTGATTTACAGTCATGTTTGTAACAGCGTCCTGCTCCCACCTCTGTGACTGAAGGAGTTTTCTTGTAGGATTGTCCAGTGTGATCAGATGTATTGATGACACCCATATTCCCATCAACGCTCCTTCAATGATTCTTTGTTCACCAGAACCAAATGTTCTTAAAGTGAGTGACAACCATGAGTCTGTTACGTTCCAGTTACCTGTCTGAAGGAGGTTTTTCTGCTTCATCTTCAACAGCCTCCAAGCTTTTTTCAGCAGCAGGATTTCAGCTGCAGGAAAATAGAACTAAACTCCACCTACAATCCACCACTTGTCACTCAAACTCTCCTATAACAGTCATTTAATATTTCAATGACACATTCAGTCGCTGTGTCAGTTCTCAGATTCAGTCTCTCTTTTCACTGCTGCAGTTGTGTTACTTTTCCACACAAAGATGTGCTTAAATGCACTAGATGATTTCAATAAAATCTTATATTTTCAGTATGAAAAGTAGGAAGATCTCTTCTGTTGACTTGGCGTTGCCATGGTGAATGACAGAAACAGAGTTGTGTTGATGATGTCTTTTTATAACGGTGGTACACGCGTTTGACTCAGAGTTGACAGAAGCAACTCTAAATCATTAATCTGACTGGAAACTCTGAGTTTCTCATCTCAGGGTTCGTTGACTCTCAGTTAGTATTTTAACTCAGTTTGTTGAACCTCCTTTCTGAGATCAAACCCAGATTTAAAGCAGCACTAAATACTTTCTCCCATGTTGAAATATCAGTTTCAGTTTCATTTGAAAGTAACTGATTACTTTCACAGGGCTTAAAGTATTCCGGCACTGTGCTGGATCTCTGCATTTGACTATGATTCAGAAAAAAAAACACACAAACACGTTATCTCTGAGTGGTCTTGAACGCAGCATCCGATGTTTGAATTGAGGCAACTACTGTCTCTGGGTAGGATAGAGGATAAGGGTGGAGACAGTTAGCCGTTTGGGTACCAGAAGCTAAGGGAGCCTGGTACCTGATTTGTGTGTTGTGCTCCAAGAAGCTAGTCTATGCAACTAGCAGCGAAAAAAGCTCTTAACCGTCCCTAAAGGAGATGCCGGCCATAAAGCAGCTGTCCGCGCGCTCCAACACACAAGCCGTTAACCAGGACTTAGTGGATGTAATGGCCCTGGTGACTCATCTGTTTGTGACTTGAAAATACGTTTGTGCTCGTTTATTACGGAACATGATTTATAATTTACGATCGCTCAACCGCTCGTACATCTGTGTAAAAAGTAGCCGTTGATAATAACACTTTAAAAAACTGCCCGTTTCCAGTCAGCAGGCCAGTTACATGACATGGCTTCAGAGTTCAAGAAACGTCCGTGTTTTATGTAAAGCACCTTGAATTGTCTTGTACACGAAATGTGCTATACAACTAAACTTGTCATGCCTGATCAGCTCAAAGGATGTATGTTTTTCTCTGAATGTTGATGAAGCAACCACCCAAAACATGGAAAAATACTGAATGTAATGGTTCACTTTTTTGATGATGATGATGCATCCAGAGGAATAACATAACTGCCTCTGCAAATATGTTAAAGAGGAGAGGAGTCAAGACCAAATGGAATGTGTTTCCTATGACTTAATTTATCATTGTTTTGAACAAAAATGATAGAAAAGTTACAATTTTTTTTTGTACAAATTGCCCTTTACTGAATTAAATGGTTTTTCAATGAATCAGATTAATTGGCTTGACTGAGTTTCACATGTCCTCACTTATAACCTAATAACCTTTACTTGCTAAAATTCATTTAAATTGAAGGTCATCTTGTACATTACTAAGCACAATGCCAAAAAGTTGTTTGCCAAATTGCCTAAAATGTGTGTGCGTTGGATCCACTGCACCCCCGGAAAAAAAGTTCAGGCTCAGGAGTTTTTTTTACTTTAAGCCCTGCTTTCAGGATGCCTCATCTAGATCTCGTGGTCTCCAGTGTCGACTATCAACAACAACCAATCAGAGTAACTTTGAACTCCCATCATGGTCGTCTTTGTGACTGTCACTTTACGGCCCTTTTTCACACATGAAAAATGATGAAACGAGCTCACAGATCTCCAGTAGACATCATGGCAGAGGAGAATGGGAGAACCAGGAAAGTCATGAGAGAAGATGAAATGAAACAGTGACAAGTTAACAGACCGAACTAATTTAAAGTGTCTTAAAAGCAACATCACCTCCTCATCTGTAGGAGGAGCTGTTGAGCTTAAAAAATGCTAAAGTTCCTTTCTGCTGCTTTAAAGTCTATAAATCAGACTCCCTCAAAGAGACAAATCCACCAATGTGTCCACAACTGATATCATGTGCTTCTAAACCATTCATTAAATCCTCCAAAACCATTTGATTCTCTGAGACATTGATGCTGTAAATAAAGTGAAACATGAAATATTTTCAAAGTTGTGATTCCTGCAGCTACAAACACTTGACTTGGACTGAATCATTTTGGTCTGTGAACTAATATTCTCCTGACATCATTAGAAACATCTTGAAGTGTCTGCAGGCTGGTTTTTCTCTAGTTTGGCCACCAGTGTGCAGTATAGAGCGTGCTGAACAATATTCCCCAAACAAAGACATCTTCCTTTTATCTGTACATGAACTAAACCTGTTCAGGAGAATGTTTGCTTGTGCAGAGATCATGCAGTATTGTCTAGAAATATCTTCATCTGTCGTTTGTTGTGGAATCAAAAGTCCAACATATTGAATCTGATTCCAAACACTAAGATTATAACGTTTGTACTGACTGAGATATTCAAACACAACATGTTACAATAACAAGTTCTTGATCTGCTTGTTTCAACAATTGAAACTATTTTTGCTCCATTAAATGTTAGACATGACTTCATCATGTTTTTATATCTCTGACATTAAAACAAATGCTTCATTTTCTCTTCATAGAAATGAATTTGTTGACATTTCTCCCAGAATTCATCCTGACATGTTTGTTTCTTTAGAAATGTGAATAATTTGTCTGGACAACATGAGTTTGTCTGGATGGATCCACTGGTGGAGCTGCAGAGTCTGAGCTGAAGTCACTACGTCTTTATTGAAGCAGCAGCATGATGTCATGAATATTAATGAGAGCTCTTTTACACTTGTTCTGTTTGACTGTTTGAACCTGCATCCTGGTGTCTTCAGCGGCTGTGGCTCAGGTGGTAGAGAGGGTTGTCCGGTAACCGGAAATTTGCCGGTTCAATTCCCATGCTTCCCTGGCTACATGTCGAAGTATCCCTGAGCAAGATACTGAACCCCAAGTTGCTCCTGGTGAGCATGTGGCACCCTGCGTGGTAGCCTCGGCCATCAGTGCATGAATGGGTGAATGTGAGGCCAAATGTAAACCGCTTTGAGGGCACCTTGGTGCTGATAAAGCGGTATATAAGTGCAGTCCATTTACCATTCAGCTCACATCTTTTATTCTTTATTCAGGTTGGAGAACTGCAGTTTGTCAAAGATCAGCTGTGATTCTCTGGTCTCAGCTCTGAAGTCCAACCCCTCCCATCTGACTGAACTGGACCTGAGTGGAAACAAGAACCTGCAGGATTCAGCAGTGAAACATCTGTGTGGTTTTTTGGAGAGTCCAGACTGTAGACTGGAGACTCTGAGGTCAGTCACCATGTTTTAGTTGTGTGTTGACATGAAGATGATGTGAAAGTTGTGTTGACACTAAACTGCAGACATCAGGCTGATATTATACTGATCCACACTGACCATCTGACTGCTCTGGTTTCTTCTTCAGTGGTTTAGTTCATGAACTGTTAGTTTTTTCTTAAATGTTCTCTTATGATTTATTCCATAATAAATAAATATTTGAATCTGACAGACAGTAACAAATGAAGAAGCAGGGATGTGTCTGAAACAGAAATAAGACATTTAGATTACAAGTAATTAATTGTGAAATTAAATAATACATCAATTTTTAAAGTTTTATCATTTTAATGGTTCATTAAAAATACAACTGTACATTTATTATTAATCCTTTAAAGAAAAATGGAAATATAAAATCTATGTGAAATTGAATTTTAAACAGATAAAGAAGAGAATTTCTAGATTCATCCAGGAATACATATTATTCATATTATATACCTGGATCTATTTGTGTTTTCTTTTCTCCACTGATTCTTCAAGTTCTTTCCACAGTTGGATTAGTTTCATCATTTCTCGTCTCCATTCAGTCTTTCTGTGACTCTTCAGTTCTGGAGCTGAGAAAACCAGCTAAACATACAGATCAGCTCCCTGAATGTAACGAGCTCTCTGATTGGTCAGAGACACACTCGTGTCCAATCATCTTAGCTGGACATTTGGAAGAACTCAGCTCATGCTTGTTGACTGTAGCATTTCCCATGATTCACTGCAGCACAGAGATGACGGTTGTTGTGATCAGTATGTTGGACTGTGAAAACGTTTCCCTGTTGAGGATGACACTTTGAAATGTCAGTATCAGGTTTCAGCTCCATCAAACAGCTGAAATGTGAAAGAAATGTTCAAAGACCAGCAGATCTTAGAAATGTAGATGTTGTTAAAATGATCAACTTGATCTTAGAAAGGTGACGTCAGTGATCTGATCTTCTGAACTTCCAGGTGTTTCCATCGTAGCTGGAAGTGAAGCTTCAAACTTTCAGACTAAAGAGGTGCTGAAGTTTAGTTCCTTCTAATCAGATTGCTGGTATATTTGTAGTCATTTCTACTTCTGTAGATGAGTGTGTCATGGTGAACAGATGCAGACAGGTTGTGAACGCTGCTCTGTTTTCCTGCAGTCTAATATCACTTTCAAAGCTCATTTCAGACACTGGAGTTAATGACATCATTAATGTGAACGGATTTACTTTTGAATTTATTTTATTCATTTATTGATCATGAGGACATCACCACCATTTCCTGCTCCGTTACAGCCAAACATGATCTTATCCGTCTGTCCATCAGTGTCGTAGCTGTCAGAAGCATCAGAGCAGTTTTCCAGGATTTCAGGTGGCCTCCATGATTTAGAAGATGATATTATTACTGATTTACAGTCATGTTTGTAACAGCGTCCTGCTACCACCTCTGTGACTGAAGGAGTTTTCTTGTAGGATTGTCCAGTGTGATTAGATGTATTGATGACACCCATATTCCCATCAACGCTCCTTCAATGATTCTTTGTTCACCAGAACCAAATGTTCTTAAAGTGAGTGACAACCATGAGTCTGTTACGTTCCAGTTACCTGTCTGAAGGAGGTTTTTTCTGCTTCATCTTCAACAGCCTCCAAGCTTTTTTCAGCAGCAGGATTTCAGCTGCAGGAAAAGTGAATGTGAACTAAACTCCACCGACAATCCACCAACAATCCACCACTTGTTATCGGGTCAGAAGTTGCAGCCTAGGTGGGGTTCACCTCACTAGATTTCCTTCAACTTATTTAAGCTGGTGTCGAGGAAGATTTGCCTAGCCTCACCGCATACTATTCATCCAAATGCCTACCCTGCTTACTCCAATAACTGACCTAAGAGGAATAATCTGGTGGCTCAAAGTCCAGCTATCGGTCACATTTGTTAACTGCAACTCTCCTCTTATAATCTGGGCCCTTGTTACCGTCTAGTTTAAATTTTAGTGGCTTGGACAGCAAGCCCCAAGGATCTGTGACAATATTGGGCTAGAGTAACCTTCAAGAACCTGTATAGTTAGTGCAGAGGCACACCCAAATCTTTACAATTGTGGGGACAAATTCAATTTCCACCAAGACATCTTAGGATAATTTTATATATTTATTAAGCAGGTTTGCAGGGTTAATTCAATTCAAAATTCAAAAATACTCTATTAATTCCCCAAGGGGGAAATTCAAGTTTCAGTACACCAGGAAAAATCTGGTCTACTAGGGGAGCTGCTAGTGTCCAGCGCTCCTTTTCATGCCAGGTCCCGTGGTCCAAGTGCTAACTCCAGTTAACCGCCATTAAAACAGTTTACAGCCGTTAGAACCAGTATATCTCCATAATGATGACAAGTGAGATATCTCCAGGTCAGAGGAGGAAACATCGATGAACCAAACTGTCTCTTCTGGGAAGACCGAGCTCCATTCAGTCCGGCGGACAATCATGCGGACCGGACCAGGCCGTTGTCATCTCCCCTGGCGGTGCTGGGCCCCACCAGGTCACCAGACGGCCCCTGCCAGGTCAGCTGACCCATCCGGCGTGTAGACTGCTGGACGGGGGCAGCATGCCGCCGCTGCTACGTCGGGGGCTCCCGTCCCGGCTCCGTGACGCTGCAGCCCGGATCCAGTGGCGGTGGTTGCCGCGGGTAGCAGTTCAGGACTACTTAGCTTAGCTTTCCAGAACCGGCCTCCAGCGACACTGTCCATGTCCGCGGCGGCAGATATCCACCAGCCGCAAGAGGACCGATCTGCCCCCCGCAGACAGTATGTAGACATCTGACCACAGATCACCACAAACCGGGCACAAACTGGAGCGTCCAGTGTCCAGCGTCGCAGGGACAAGTCCGGGAGCAGCAGCGAGAAGCGTCCATGCCAGGCATCGTCTAAGCGACAGCAATCATTGGTTATACATTGATTAAATACTGATTGGATTGGAAAATGGAAAGACAAACTTTAATTCTATTCTAAAGTAAAGCTATGGCTGACAACTCCGTTCTTCTGTGTTGATCCAGGCCTTGGCATGTAATTCCAATTATTTCCATGGAATCCAGGCTGAATGGGATGTACGGTTGCTTGTATGTATGTCCCAAAGCTTCATTAACTGATGGATTGATTAATCCCAGCATTCTGTGACCTTTTGCGTGATCCTACAGCCTGCAGCTCCTTCTTGCAGCTCGCCGCCCTGTCAAGGTTGCCCTGAGCTGCTACCATAACAACATTTGACCCAGAACAACATTTTTTACACCTGCTCCAGTATTGTGTATTGCAAAGGAAACTTATTGTTTACTATGACAGCCTCCTCTCCTGCTTTTGTTGTCTTTGGTAGCTCTGAGCTGGCAGAATTGTTTTGAATAACTAGTTTTTTTTGATAAACATGGCATTTGTTTTACATTCCACGGCAGTACACCGTGCTCTGCTGTTCTCAGCTTAGCATGCTCAGATCAAAATCCAACCACTTCTTACTGATTTTCTGCATTACTGAAATTTAACCTTGGTCCTACATTTATTGATTAGAGATCACAAATATTCTCGATATCGGCGTGACGTTTGTTTTCCCCTTTGGCCTGGTTGCTATGGCCCACGCATGCGCAGATGTGTTCAGTGGCCCGGATGTTCGTGGTTGACAATAACGTGACATTTCCTGTTTCTTTTCTTTAAAAAAATAATGATAATAAAAGAAGAGATATCGAGGAGACTACTTAACAATGACAATTTATATCAAGGCGCCAGTATTACAGGCTTTTTGTTTCTTAAAAAGATGCGCTTGTTGTGTGCTCGATGTGCACTGCAGCTCCTTCTGGTCCGTGCTAACACCAAGTTGAGGCTAGGCTAGGCTGAGATAGAGATGAACCGCCTCCTTTACAAGGCTCGGATGCGCGTTGTTCAAGTGATACATCATTGTTGTTGTCGATTAATTGTATTTGTAATTTGCATTGCAGTGATTGCAGTACACTTGGTCATTTTCTAAACGAAAATGGTTCCACGCCACACTTCGCCGCAACCGCTTCATGATTAGGCGATGACCTACAGAAGCTCGCATGTAACAACTGAGGCCAGCCAGGGTAGAGTGATGGTGAAATGTTGCCCCCTGCTGCCAAATTTCTATCGGTGGCACAGTGAAATGCATCGCATTGTTTGAGGACGTGCACTGATAACCTACATTCGGATTGTTTAAAAAAAAACCAAAAACGTTCGGTTTCATCGACAAAAATTAATTTCTTCTACCAAATTCTTAATGATCAATCATCGATTAATCGATTATTATTAGGGGTATAACGGTACATGTATTTGTATTGAACCGTTCGGTATGACGTGGTCGGTTCGGGACGGGGGCGTACCGAACGAGTTTCCACACGGACATATTAAGTAGAGGACCGCATGGAGCACAACAAACAGCAGTTGTAGCGGACGTCGTGGCTAATGCTAATGCCGCTAGCATTGGCAATAAGCCTCCCACGACATAGTGTTAAATGTGGTGGGAAGCTGTGTTTGTACTCGGTCGTCTTTCTCTTTTTGTAGCGATGTTCACGCTGGGGTGGTGCCGTTTCAAATGAGTTAACAGGTTAGACGTGTTGCCAGAAACATACCCGATCTCGGATGAACAATGTCGGCAAACCACTTTAGTTTTATCAACTTCTCTTTGTCCCTGTTTATATTTCACCGGGGAGCCGAAGTTGTGTTTTATAGCTGCAGATTTAAGACCCTGATCACCCTAAACGCTGGCTTCAAACACATGATAAAAGTATTTGAGCCCCGATATCAATTACCTTCTCGTCCACATTTTAGCCAGAAAATCATACCGGGACTTTATGAAAAAAATACAATGATTTGTTTTTAAAGAAACAGTCTGAGCCTTATTCATGTTATTTAATATGAGCAACAACTTGAAACTGTTCAGTGTTGCAACTGTTCAATTTTGCACATCAGATGAATATTTTCTTTAAGAAGAAGTCTGAGCCAATATTATTTTTATTTTGTTTTTCAAAATATCTACATTTCAGAATATTGTATTTATATTTTTGAGCAAAATTCTAGCTTTGTATAGGCTAATGTTCTTATTGTTTTAAAAGCACAAAAGTGTGTAATAAACAACTAGCACATTTATATTTTGCATTTTGTTTTCTTACTGTACCGAAAATGAACCGAACCGTGACCTCAAAACCGAGGTACGTACCGAACCGAGAGTTTTGTGTACCGTTACACCCCTAATTATTATTATATATATATATATACACACACACATGGTAGGTGTGGCCACTGCGAAGCATTGAACCTCATTCCTATACATCAAAACGTAGGCATTTTTGTCCTCCTTCAGATGAGGTGACTTGTTTCTGTGCGGCAATTAGTTTTCTGTCAAATCAACCCAGAGTTTGAATGGAAGGAGGCAGTGAAGCTGCAGTTCTGTCTCTGTCTCGATCACACACTTGCATGTTAATGATGAGGTCATTGCTTTGCTTATCTAGCTCATACTCATTTATTTTTACAGGTAATCGCATACATCAAAATACATGTTTGACACTGTTAACAAGCCTTTCTCATGCCACATTCACAGATGGTGGTCAGCATGAAAACATACATTATATTGCCAAAAGTATTGGGACACCTGCCTTGTCTCGCATATGAGCTTTAGTTCATCCCATTCCTAATCAATATGATGTCGCTCCACCCTTTGCAGCCTGAACAGTTTCAACTCTTCTGGGAGGGCTGTCCACAAACTTTAGGAGTGTGTTTATGGGGATTTAAACCATTCTTCCAGAAGTGCATTTGTGAGATCAAATACACTGATGTTGGACCAGAAGGTCTGGTTCTCACACTCGGCCATAATTTATCCCAAAGGTGTTCTATCGTGTTGAGGTCAGAACTCTAAGCAGGCCAGTCAAGTTCATCCACACCAGACTCTGCCATCCATGTATTTATTGTTTGATTGCCAGATGGAGGAGTGTGATTCATCACTGGTTCCGCAGACGGGCAGCTTCATTGGCCATGCCTCAAAATTTCTCCAAAATTTTCTAGTTTCTTCTGTTATCAGTCACATAATTTGTCATAACGTACCTGACATTTTTCAGGCATGTCATGACAAACTGTGTGTCTGAACAGAAAAAAAACTATATTTAATATAGCTTATGTAGATACTATGAAATCCAAAGCAGTGAACACAGGTTGTGTGTATGAGTGAGTGTCCGTGTGTGGTTTTTTTTCTTTAGGTGTTCCAGCTATTACAGACATTGCCGTTTAAATAAATAATTGTCAGCCTCTTTGTGTTAAGCTCAGTGAGTGACTCTCGCCTTTTTACATTTGTGTTTTTTACTCATTAAGTGATCTTCATTTGAAGACCACGGTGCAGACCAGGACACGTTGGAGAGATTATGGACCCGATCTTCCGCCAGATCTCCTAAAGCCGTTATTTAGGGATAGCGGGTAGCGGCTTTAGGGAGTGGAAGATTGCATTAGCGGTTAGCGGAGGTTCCTAAACCAGCAATTTGCGGGTAGCAGCTAGCGGGATCGGGGCCTGTATCTCTCCAGTGTGTCCTGGGAACACCTCAGGGTTTTCTCAGAGGAGCTGGTGGTGGCCGCCGGGGGGAGGGAGGTCTGGGCTTCTCTGCTGCCCCCGCAACCCGACTCTGGACCAAGCAGGAGCAAGTGATCCTCGCACGTATCTTTTTGTGTCCATTCAACTGTGTGCTGGCTAAACTTGCAGAACATTGAATCGCCAGACACATAATAATCTCGAAAGAAACTGCTCTGCCCTGTTCCTGGGAGTAAGCTGGTAGTTCCTTTGCTTCATCGTCGGTTTCTCAGATGGCTGCTTTGACTTTTTTTTTTTTTCTGCTAATGAGGAAAGCGGGGGCAGGAGGGGGCAGAGAAGCTAGAGTGTTCCCACCTTTTAGTCTCTCCTCTTGGAACATTTTCTCGAAAGAAAAGTTCCTTTTAGTCCGGGAAAACAAAAAAAACTTTTACGCAAATTGCCGTTCAGTTGTGTTATATTGCACATTTAAAGTGAATTCTGTTTTTAATCTCCAATTCCGCGATTCCGTGATCGCAGATTCCTTAGGGCCCTAAAAGCAGCACAAAATACTTTCTTCCATGTTGAAATATCAATTTCAGTTTCATTTGAAAGAGTAACTGATGGTGAATGACTGTAGACTGAAGACTCCGAGGTCAGTTACCATGTTTTAGTTGTGTGTTGAGATGAAGATGGTGTGAAAGTTGTGTTGACTCTAAAGTGCAGACATCTGGCTGATATTATACTGATCCACACTGACCATCTTACTGCTCTCATTTTATTAGAGAAATTATCAAAAAACTCAGGAGCAATTCAGATTATAAAATACAATTTTATTCTCGCGAGGAAGCAGTTTATAAGTCAGTGTTTGACGATGCAAAAGGCTTAGTGTTACTTTGCCTCGTCGAGATCAACCAGTCAAAGTAACTTTGAACTCCCATCATGGTCGTCTTTGTGACTGTTTGTCACTTTACAGCCCTTTTTCACACATGAACAATGATGAAACGAGCTTGCAGATCTCCAGTAGACATCATGGCAGAGGAGAATCAGAGAACCAGGAAAGTCATGACAGAAGATGAAATCAAACAGTGACAAGTTACACACTGAACTAATTTAAAGTGTCTTAAAAGCAACATAATGTGAATAATTTGTCTGGGAAACATAAGTTTGGATGGATCCACTGGTGGAGCTGCAGAGTTTAAGAGATGAAGTCACTACATCTTTATTGCAGCAGCAGTGTGAAACCCCCCCCACCCCCGGTGGTGACATCCTCCCTCACCTGCTTCCCTCAACGGCCCTGTTAGCTCACTAGCACGGACTCAGAGTCAGTCAACTCTACTAGCAGCAGAGTTAGCACTTGAAAACTACACTTGCAGAAATTAATTGGATTCCTTCCTGTCACCCCTCTACACAGTCATCGGGTGGAAAGTGAATCTTAACTCAAAACGTTGGGTTACTTGACGTAATCCCTGGTTCTTTGATAACAGAGTGAGGTGTTTCACTATGGGAATCGCTTCAGGCGAGACCATTACGGAAGCTCCAATGACATCACGTCTGTCTCTGACAGACAGGTTGACCTGTAGGAAGGTCACACACCCCCTCTATATACCACGGTCGACCGCGCCCTCCTGGTCATTCTTATCGGTTCTTCCCTCAGCCATGCATCGAGGGAATTGTTGGTGAAATACCTCACTCTGGTATCAAAGAACCAAGAATAACGTCAAGTAACCCAACGTTCTTTTTCTAACTTCGCTCGGCGTTTCACTATGGGAGATTGGGAGATATAGACCACTCCCGGATTGCATGATCTCCCAAAGTTGTCCAGCCCCATGGCCCAGACTGGAATACCAACAGCCAGTTTCTGAAGCGCCAGTTTCCAGCACTGCATGAGCTAAGGATGGTCCTGAAACATTCAACCTGTAAAATCTCACAAAAGTGTGTGGGGTGACGTAGCCATGCTCATGGTGGAGTGTGCTCTCAAGCCTGCAGAGGGCTGCAGGCCCTTGCACCTATAACTTAACACTATAGTGTCCACAATCCAGTGGGACAGTCTCTGTTGGGACAAAGGCTTCCCCTTGTAGTGTCTGACTCAAGACACAAACAGCTGATCAGTCCTCCTGAAGCTGGCAGTCCTGTTCACATACACACGTAATGCACAGGGCACAAAGTGTTTAGTTTACACTGCTGAACTAAAAGGTGGAGGATGGAAAGCCCTCAGTTCCACTATGGGGCATTTGTAAGTTGACTCAAAAACGTTGGACTCAAAAAGACCCTTAGTGGGGTCCAAGACTTCCGTTTTCTGTGTGTCACTCAGTCCTGATAGAGAGAGCTACAAATTCCACACTCTAGCGCCTGCCAGGCCCATGATGCGCCTGCTGCCCTGTGATCCACGTGAGGACTGCAGTAGCAGGTCGTTAACCACACAGATCTCGTCTCAGAGCACGGGGTTCGAGGCTCCCGAATCCAGCTGCCGGCCCATCTCCTCCAAAATCTCTGCTTAATAAGCTGACAGAAGCATAACAACGTTCACAGACAGACTGAGCTGCATACCTGTACATGCGCTGGTACACAGCCGCTGCCGTGCGCTCTGTCTTACCAGGCAGGAAGATGTTTGAAGCCAGCGACAAGGACTGGCAGTTCGGGTGAAGGTGGAATACCACTGAAGGCTCTACCGCTGGGCGTTCGGCCAGCGCCAGCTCCGCCGTGCCCTGCACTTCCAGCTTCGAGTAACCCTGTGTGGTTACTTTGCTCTTGTACTTTGCTCGAGCAGTACTGGCTCATCTCGGACATGCAGGCTGGGACTGCCGGAAGCAATTGCTTGGCTGGAGGGCGGGCGGGGGGAGCCTCTTTCCGTCGTAAAGGTCCCTCCCCGCCCCGTCTGTGTACTGGGCTGCCGGCGAGGGGATGTTCAGTTTAGCCACGGCTCGTCTACAAACCTCTTAAAGTTTGTTATCTACCGGCACTGCTGTCTCAGTTGAGCTGGGGGGATGGTGGTGTCCTCCTCACCCTCCTCCATGTCACCCGTGTCATGGATGTCGTAACCAGCGTCGCTGTCCGCCTCGTTGTATTCCCCTTGTTCGAAACCGTTGACAAACAGCAGGGGCAACGGCTCAACCTCATCCATCGCATCCGACCAGAAGAGCGGTGCCTGTGGTTGAGCGGCGTGGATGTCCCGAGTGGTGTCTGAAGTGGCGAGGGATGGATCCTTGCTGTCTGCTCCCGACACCACTATTCGCAGTCTCCGCTCCAGGACCTTATGGTCGCACAGTGTACACAAGTCTGAGGGTCAGCTAGCGCTGCCTGAGGATGCTCAGCTCCCATGCACACGATGCACATCGGGTGGGGGCATTTTCCCGACACTGTTGCACCGCACGACATGGGGCAGCGGCAGGACGAGCCCGTCCCTTCCTTCTGCCCAGCACCCGTGACAGGAGCTGGGGCAGCCATGCTACCTGGGGGAGTGAAGCTGTACTCGGGGCGAGTATCTTTATTGGGGTAGTCTGTGTGAACCTCACTAGCCGGCCGTGCTAAGAGAATAGCTCGCCGCTATACATTAGCTATTCATGAAAGACACAGCAGCTAACAAGTTAATGCCAGCTCCTAGCCGAGTTCGACTGAACGTAGATACGGCTAGCTGTCGGATAGCCAGGACGGAAGTTTGATACACAGGTCCGGGTCCGTAGGTGCTGCGCTAGGCAACATTTTCCTTAATGGGACGTCTAGTAGCAGTTAAGCTAGTCACCCAATAGACCAACGGCTGCGCTGAGGGAGCTCTCATAATCTCTCTGAGGAAGAAAGTGAGAATGGCCTGGAGAGTGCAGTCGACCGTGGTGTATATATATAGGGGGTGTGGCCTTCCCCACACGTCGACCTGTCTGGCAGAGACAGACGTGATGTCATTGGAGCTTCCGTAATGGTCTCGCCTGAAGCGATTCCAATGATGAAACACCAAGCGAAGTTAGAAGAAGAGCCACTTAATCATCAGACTGTGGAGGATTGTGGATGTGGTGGTGCAAATAAATATTCCAACTAAGACATCAGTGTGGTTCTGATGGATTACCTGCAGCGGGTTCTTCACAGTTAAATCCAGCCAATAGTTACAGATGGGGTAGGTGTTGTTTTTTTGCAACACTTTTTACAATATTGCCTGAAAACCTTTTCACATTCCAATTGCACCCACTGAAAAAAAATGTTTGCAAAAAAAACTAAATGTTTTGGTCCAGTCTAGAGGGTATAATCAGAGAAAAACTCTGATCATCACTATTTTGATTGGCTGCATAATACATCCATCAAATATCAATGCACTCCCTCCCTATGGTTCATGTAGTCGTGAATCATGTGAAGGCGTGGTTTCAAGGAGTGAGCTGAAGAGGAGGGGGCGGAGCCTTTGGGAGGAGGGAGGGAGTGTATATTTTCAAAATCTCACTTCAGTTGGATTGCTGGAACCGTTTTTCAAACAACACCTACACCACCTTTAAGCAGGGAACCTGCATCTCCCTCACAAGCAGCATGATGTCATGAATATTAATGAGAGCTCTTTTTCACTTGTTCTGTTTGACTGTTTGAACCTGCATCTTGGTGTCTTCAGCTCACATCTTTTATTCTTTATTCAGGTTGAAGAGCTGCAGTTTGTCAAAGATCAGCTGTGATTCTCTGGTCTCAGCTCTGAAGTCCAACCCCTCCCATCTGACTGAACTAGACCTGAGTGACAACAAGAACCTCCAGGATTCTGGAGTGAAACATCTGTGTGGTTTTCTGGAGAGTCCAGACTGTAGACTGGAGACTCTTGAGGTCAGTCACCATGTTTTAGTTGTGTGTTGACATGAAGATGATGTGAAAGTTGTGTTGACACTAAACTGCAGACATCAGGCTGATATCATACTGATCCACACTGACCATCTTTCTGCTCTGGTTTCTTCTTCAGTTGTTGTTATGGGAAAAAAAAGTAAATAAATAAATCAAACTGACTCTGGTTGTTTATTAGAAAAGAAAACGCCTAATTTTTTCATGCAAGGAGAGCAGTTCACACATATACTGGTGTGTGAATTCCTCTGAAAACAACAAGATTCTTTACTGTTTTATAACAATTTCTGAGGGAGAGAAGAACCCCTCCCCATCTAACCCCCATCTCAACAAAGAGAGAGAAGAAGTCACTTAAAGTGAAAAAAAGAAAAGATAACACAACCAGAGATCGGTTGTGTATATATATTCTCATTACACTGTTTTAGTTCATTAACCGTAGTTTTCTTTTTAATGAAAACAAAATTGAAAAATATTCAGAGATTTTTATTCAAGATTTTTCACATATTTATTCAAGCAGCAGCATGATGTCATGAATATTAATGAGAGCTCTTTTCACTTGTTCTGTTTGACTGTTTGAACCTGCATCCTGGTGTCTTCAGCTCACATCTTTTATTCTTTATTCAGGTTGGAGAACTGCTGGTTGTCAAAGATCAGCTGTGATTCTCTGGTCTCAGGCTCTGAAGTCCAACCCCTCCCATCTGACTGAACTAGACCTGAGTGACAACAAGAACCTCCAGGATTCTGGAGTGAAACATCTGTGTGGTTTTCTGGAGAGTCCAGACTGTAGACTGGAGACTCTGAGGTCAGTCACCATGTTTTAGTTGTGTGTTGACATGAAGATGATGTGAAAGTTGTGTTGACACTAAACTGCAGACATCAGGACTGATATTATACTGATCCACACTGACCATCTGACTTTTCAGTGGTTGTTCTTGGAGAAAAAAAAAAAATAAATAAATCATTGAATTGACTCCAGTTGAATATTAGAAGAGAAAAAATTTTGATTTTTTTTTTCTTGCAAGGAAAGCAGTTAACACACACTGGTGTGTGTAAACTGGTCTGAAAACAACAACGCTACTTTTCTGTTTTATAGCAATTTCTGAGGGAGAGAAGAACCCCTCCCCATATAACCCCCATCTCAACAAAGAGAGAAAAGTCACTTAAAATGAAACAAAGTAAAGATGATAACACAACCAGAGATCGGTTGCGCATATATATTCCCATTACACTGATTTTTTTTTTTTTAAAAATTAATACAAAATTGAAAAAAAATATTCAGTGATTTTTTTTTCTTCAACCTTTTACATCTGTATTGAAACAGTTGGTATGATGTCATGAATATTAATGAGAACTCTTTTTTACTTGTTCTGTTTGACTGTTTGAACCTGCATCCTGGTGGCTTCAGCTCACATCTTTTGTTCTTTATTCAGGTTAGAGCTCTGCAGTTTGTCAGAGATCAGCTGTGATTCTCTGGTCTCAGCTCTGAAGTCCAACCGCTCCCATCTGACTGAACTTGACCTGAGTGGAAACTACAATCTGCAGGATTCAGCAGTGAAGCAGCTGTGTGATCTGGTGGAGAGTCCAGACTACAAACTTCAGACTCTCAGGTCAGTTCACTGTCTCATTATATGACAGATGAATCTCATTTGTGCTCACATGCAGCTTTTTGATACTCAAATTTCAGATGAATATAAACACAGAAAATATCCATCCATCCATCCATTAGCTCCCGCAGAGTCTGCACCACAGCAGACGCTGCACCAATCAGTCTGTCTATCTCCCGTTCCTTTCTCCCATCACTTGTGAACAAGACCCCGAGATACTCAAACTCCTTCACTTGAGGCAGAACCTCACTCCCGACCCGGAGGAGGCATTCTACCCTTTTCCAAATGAGAACCAGCGTCTCAGATTTGGAGGTGCTGATTCTCATCCCTGCCGCTTCACACTCAGCTGCGAACCACTCCTGCAAGAGCTGGAGATCCCCACTCAATGGCGCCAACAGGACCACGTCATCTGCAAACAGCAGAGATGAGATCCCGACACCACCGAACAGGAACCCCTCTGCTCCTTGGCTATTTGTTTTTCAGTGAGTCCAACTCTCACTGAAAAACAAATCCGACTTACAACCGGCAATGCAGACCAAACTCTCACTCCGTTTGTACAGGGACTGGACAACGGTCCCAACACCCCATACTCCTGGAGTACCCCCTCCACCCGCCCACCCCACGGAGGGACACGGTCAAATGCCTTCTCCAAGTCCACAAGACACATGTGGACTGGTTGGGCAAATTCCCATGTTCCCTCCAGGACTCTAGTGAGGCTATAGAGCTGGTCCAGTGTTCCACGACCAGGACGGAACCCACATTGTAACTCCTGTATCCAGGATTCGACAAGCGATCAAACTCTCTTCTCTAGCATAGACCTTACCAGAGAGGCTGTGTGATTCCCCTGTAATTGGAACACACCCTCCGGTCCCCCTTCTTAAAAAGGGGAACCACCACCCCGGTCTGCCAATCCAGAGGTACTGCCCCCGATTTCCATGCAATGTTGCAGAGACGTGTCAACCAAGACAGTCCTACAACATCCAGAGCCTTCAGGAAATCAGGGCGGATCTCCTCCACCCCCGGAGCCCAGCCACTGTGCAGCTTCTGGGAATTTGCCCAACCAGTCCACATGTGCTTTGTGGACTTGGAGAAGGCATTTGACCATGTCCCTCGGGGGGTCCTGTGGGGGGTACTCCAGGAGTATGGGGTGCTGGGCCCGTTGTTACGGGCTGTCCAGTCCCTGTACAAATGGAGTGGGAGCTTGGTCCGCATTGCCGGTTGTAAGTCAGATTCGTTTTCAGTGGGAGTTGGACTCCGCCAGGGCTACCCTTTGTCACCGATTCTGTTTAATAATGTTTATGGACAGAATTTCTAGGCTCAGCCAAGGAGCAGAGGGGTTCTGGTTCGGTGGTGTCCGGATCTCGTCTCTGTTGTTTGCAGATGACGTGGTCCTGTTGGCGCCATCTAGTGGGGATCTGCAGCTCTCGCTGGAGCGGTTCGCAGCCGAGTGTGAAGCGGCAGGGATGAGAATCAGCACCTCCAAATCTGAGACCATGGTCCTCAGTCGGAAAAGGGTAGAATCCCTCCTCCGGGTCGGGAGTGAGGTTCTGCCTCAAGTGGATGAGTTTAAGTATCTCTGGGTCTTGTTCACAAGTGATGGGAGAAAGGAACGAGAGATCGATGGATTGGTGCAGCGTCTGCTGTGGTACAAACTCTGTACCGGTCCGTTGTGGTGAAGAGAGAGCTGAGCCAAAAGGCAAGGCTCTCTGTTTACCGGTCGATCTTTGTTCCAACCCTCACCTATGGTCATGAACTGTGGGTAGTGACCGAAAGAATGAGATCGCGGATACAAGTGGCGGAAATGAGTTTTCTCCGCAGGGTGGCTGGACTCTCCCTTAGAGATAGGGTGAGAAGTTCAGTCATTCAGGAGAGACTCAGAGTAGAGCTGCTGGTCCTTCACGTCGAGAGGAGCCAGTTGAGGTGGTTCGGGCATCTGGTTAGGATGCCCCCCGGACACCTCCCTAGAGAGGTGTTTCGGGCATGTCCAACTGGGAGAAGACCACGGGGCAGGCCCAGGACCCACTGGAGAGATTATGTCTCTCTGCTGGCCTGGGAGCGCCTCGGGATTCTCCCAGAGGAGCTGGTGGAGGCGGCCGAGGGGAGGGACGTCTGGGCCTCTCAGCTGAAGCTGCTGCCCCAGCGACCCAACTTCAGATCAAGTGGAAGTTAATGGATGAATGGATGGATATTTATGGAGACTAAAACATCTGAGTAGGACTGAGGTTAAACTGAAATAACAAGATTTGGCTGTGACTGGAGTTTAGTGAATTTTAATATTCATTTGGATGCAAAGGGGTTGGACACATCTCAGCAGATCGATGAAGAATGACCAAGAACAATCAGTGATTCAATTGTTTTAACAGAACGCAGAAGACAAAATATATGAGGCCACTGAAGACACCTTTTAAAAGTGTGTAAGACACTTTTGCAAAACCTCAACCTTCAACTTAGCTGGATAAAAACAAGGTCATGAAAGATATTTACATTCCACCACAATAGCTCTAACACTTCTCCTACTTTGAAACGCTACCAGTGAGAACAAAACCACTACAAAACTGGACCACTACTCTGATGGATGTAATTAATAAATGAATCATTAACACATTTCTCTATATCAGCAAAACTCTGCTGCAGAAAACCACGTTGTCTGTTTTATCTGAGGAACATCTGTCAGTTATGCTGAGAAAGACAGTAGCAGTTTAGTATTTAGAGAGGTTAGTGGTTCGACAGAAACCTTGAAAGTCAGGATTATAAATGTGATTATGTGTTGTTGTGCATATAAAGTGCTTATTTAGTTATGAAGGGGTTATTACCAACTGTCTTAAGAAATAGTTGTTAATAACAGGAATTGTATTAACAAAGGTAATAAATTGAAACAGGGAACTGTTTATTTCATTTGAACTTGAACTATAATTTTTGTTCCTGATAATTGTTTGCATATTTTGACCTACTATGGCTGTTAAAGTGTTTATTTAAATTTGCACCAGACAAATAAGCTTTGTTCCTGTTATTTATTTTGTTCATTTGAAATAAAACCTCTTTCAGTGCCATTTGTTTTCCCTTTTAATGTGAAAGTTTCATTTTGATAAGACTGTGATAAGAACAGCAGCTATTGCTATCTTTCTTCCCAGGTTAGTCTGAGGCCGTTCGCTTGTCTGAGGCTGTTCGCATGTCCAAGGTGCACGGTGCCTTTCTGCACATCGGTTCTTCGGTACGTCAGCAGGTCACTCCGTAGGCGCGTATGTGATTGTCCTTGGCAACCAGAGGGGTCTCCTTCAGACGGATCGACAGGGAACAAAGGCCTCTGCTGGCTACTTTTGAGTCGGGGGTCAGAGAGATGTAAACCTTTTGCTTTGGTAGAGGAGGTCAGAGAGCGCGAGAGAAGGGAGGGAGCCGGTATTTCTGTGTGGCAGAGCATGACCCGCCTCCGTGGGGGCCCCTGCTGTGTTTTGGGGGTCTTAAGCCAGTGAGGGAGGTGCTGACAAGAGTATCACACCTTGTTGTAAAACAATTAGGTGCAAAGCTTGCTGGGAGTTTGAGTCCTTGCGGGTGTTTCTTTGTCTCAACAGCCATGCGGTCTTTGTGTTACACATGGTGGCCCAACAGTGTTATATAGTGTGGCAGGTTAGGGAGGTTTTATCATGGGACTGAGCTAAAACCAAACAGCAGCACAAACCCAAGGAAGTCTGATCTGGCTTTTCATAAGAATCATCAGGAAAAGAATGGATTGGACTCAGACTCAGACTTCTCCAAATGTTCTTCAAGGCACCGCAGCCAGCAGGTGTCCCGCCGTTGCTTCATGTTTCTCCGCTGCCTTGGTCAAACAATTCATATTAGCAAACCCATAGAGATGCGCGGATGACGTAAATTTTAACCCGCAACCGCTTCTTAAAATCTCTATCCGCCCGCTATCCATTTGCAGGAACGTTTTTTTACCAATTTTCAAAACCGAACCGACCCGCCATCCTTTTTAATAATATGTAAAATATTTTTTCTTATTATTATTATTTGAGTGCTTCAACCGCAACCCGCCCGAATTTAATTAAAGTATTATTTTTTGACGAGTCATCCGCCCGATATGCGGATTATCCGCTCCGCCCGCGGGTGCGCGGTTCAACCGCGCATCTCTACAAACCCGCCAGCCGTCAGTTTCTGACACCAAATCCAATTGTCCTCCTTCACCATCATCATCACTGTGACCACCCAGGTCACAGTGATCGCAATGGCTGATGGAGAAGGAGGACTCTCTGATTGGATAGAGGACAGAAAGAATTTGACTCCCTCATGGGCCAACTAGCTGGCCCCATGAGGCGAATGTGAAAGCTGATTGGTTAAAGAAAGTTAAAAAGAAAATCCTGTATAGTTTCATGAGCATAGCCCTTGGAAGATTAGACTGCCCCTGGCAACGGATGGAAAAAAAAAATCTGATTGAAGGAAACATTTAAACTCCACAGAAATGTATGGAAAGCCTTGAGAAAGGTTATAAAAAAAAGGACAGAACTTTTTTTTTCATCAACATTGAAAGAAAATGAATACAATTAATTAAAACATGAGAAAGACAAGCAGAAAACAAAAAAAGTACAGGCTCCAACTCTATTTATCTCTGATAAGTTCCTCCTACTTCCATCAGCTATGCTCCCTCCTTACTGGAGTATGTGGTTGTAAAGAGGAGGATGAGAGTGGGGGGGGGGGGGGGGGGGGGGGGGGGCTTATGGCAGCTTTAGTCCCACTATTTTCACTTTTTTGTGTTCTCGTAACAATATTAACACTAACATTACCGATCACCTCTAACAGAGAAGACACCCTCAGTTCATAAAGGTGCTGCTTCATCATCATTCAGTCACTTTTGATTTTCAGTGAAACCTGCTGTGCTCCATGAATCAGTCCATTCTGCTAGAACCACACACACCTGAGACAAGGTGTGACTGAACTCAGCATCTGTAGAGAGCTGACATGAAATTGATCCACAGTGACAGTCACTCCATCCATCCATCGGTCCATCCATCCATCCATCGGTCCATCCATCCATCCATCGGTCCGTCCATCCATACATCCATCGGTCTGTCCTTCCATCCATCCATCCATCGGTCTGTCCTTCCATCCATCCATCCATCGGTCTGTCCTTCCATCCATCCATCCATCCATCCATCCATCCATCCATCCATCCATCCATCAGTCCGTCCGTCCATCCATGCATCCATCAGTCCGTCCATCCATCCATCCATCCATGCATCCATCCGTTCGTACATCCATCCATCCATCCATCTGTTCGTACATCCATCCATCCATCTGTCCGTACATCCATCCATCCGTCTGTACATCCATCCATCTATCCATCCATCCATCCATCCAATCAAAAAAGAAGACGTGGATTTAGATCTGAACAGGCCATCAGTCCATCACAGAGACAAACAACTGCATGGTCACATTTAAAGACATTTTAGAACCACCAATCAACCCAACAGTCATGTGGACTGTAGGATGAAGATGGAGAAAACCCACACAGACACCAGCAGAACATGCCAACTCCTCACAGAAACAACCCGGCTGGAATCTGAACCAGCAACAACCTTCCTGCTCTGATAGTGTTGATCACCACACAACCCAGCTGCTCTCTGTCTTTATTTGACTAAAAAACATGTTTGATTAGAGGTTTATTTATGTGTTTTTATTCTTTATTCAGACTGCGGAGTGACAATTTGTCAAATAGCAGCTGTGATTCTCTGGTCTCAGCTCTGAAGTCCAACCCCTCCCATCTGACTCAACTGGACCTGAGTAAGAAGAACCTGAGTGATCATGAAGTGAAACATCTGTGTGGTTTTCTGGAGAGTCCAGACTGTAGACTGGAGACTCTGAGGTCAGTCACCATGTTTTAGTTGTGTGTTGACATGAAGATGATGTGAAAGTTGTGTTGACACTAAACTGCAGACATCAGGCTGATATTATACTGATCCACACTGACCATCTGACTGCTCTGGTTTCTTCTTCAGTGGTTTAGTTCATGAACTGTTAGTTTCTTCTTAAATGTTCTCTTATGATTTATTCCATAATAAATAAACATTTGAATATGACAGACAGGAACAAATGAAGAAGCAGGGATGTGTCTGAAACAGAAAAAAGACATTTAGATTACTGGTCATTAATTGGGAAGTTAAATAATACATCAGTTAATTATTTTTTTCCTGACCTATAGGAGGAACTGCTGAACTAAAAAAAGTTCCTTTCTGCTGCTTTAAAGTCTATAAGAGACAAATCCACCAATGTGTCCACAAATGATATCATGTGCTTCTAAACCATTCATTAAATCCTCCAAAATCATTTGATTCTCTGAGACATTGATGCTGTAAATAAAGTGAAACATAAAATATTTTCAGAGTGTCTTCAAAGTTGTGATTCTTGCAGCTACAAACACTTGACTTGGACTGAATGATTTTGGTCTGTGAACTAATATTCTCCTGACATCATTAGAAACATCGTGAAGTGTCTGCAGGCTGGTTTTTCTCTAATTTGACCACCAGTGTGCAGTATAGAGTGGTGAACAATATTCCCCAAACAAAGACATCTTCCTTTTATCTGTACATGAACTAAACCTGTTCAGGAGAATGTTTGCTTGTGCAGAGATCATGCAGTATTGTCTAGAAATATCTTCATCTGTTGTTTGTCAATCAAAAGTCCAGCATATTGAATCTGATTCCAAACACTAAGATTATAACGTTTTTACTGACTGAGATATTCAAACACAACATGTTACAATAACAAGTTCTTGATCTGCTTGTTTCAACACTTGAAATTATTTTTACTCCATTAAATATTAGACATGACTTCATCATGTTTTTATGTTTCTGACATTCAAACAAATGCTTCATTTTCTCTTCATAGAAATTAATTTGTCGACATTTCTCCCAGAATTCATCCTGACATGTTTGTTTCTTTAGAAACGTGAATAATTTGTCTGGACAACATGAGTTTGTCTGGATGGATCCACTGGTGGAGCTGCAGAGTTTCAGAGCTGAAGTCACTACGTCTTTATTGAAGCAGCAGCATGATGTCATGAATATTAATGAGAGCTCTTTTACACTTGCTCTGTTTGACTGTTTGAACCTGCATCCTGGTGTCTTCAGCTCACATCTTTGATTCTTTATTCAGGTTGGAGAGCTGCTGGTTGTCAAAGATCAGCTGTGAATCTCTGGTCTCAGCTCTGAAGTCCAACCCCTCCCATCTGACTGAACTGGATCTGAGTTACAACAACCTGCAGGATTCAGCAGTGAAACATCTGTGTGATTTTCTGGAGAGTCCAGACTGTAGACTGGAGACTCTGAGGTCAGTCACCATGTTTTAGTTGTGTGTTGACATGAAGATGATGTGAAAGTTGTGTTGACACTAAACTGCAGACATCAGGCTGATATTATACTGATCCACACTGACCATCTGACTGCTCTGGTTTCTTCTTCAGTGGTTGTTTGGGAAAAAATAAATAAATCATTGAACTGACTCCAGTTGAATATTAGAAGAGAAAAAGCTTTGATTTTTTTCTTACAAGGAGAGCAGTTTACATACACTGGTGTGTGTAAACTGCTCTGAAAACAACAAGATACTTTACTGTTTTATAACAATTTCTGAGGGAGAGAAGAACCCCTCCCCATCTAACCCCCATCTCAACAAAGAGAGAAAAGAAGTCACTTAAAGTGAAAACAAGTAAAGATGATAACACAACCAGAGATCGGTTGTGTATATATATTCTCATTACACTGTTTTAGTTCATTTACTGTGTAGTTTTCTTTTTAATAAAAACAAAATTTTAAAAGATTTAGAGATTTTTATTCAAGATTTTTCACATCTTTATTCAAGCAGCGGCATGATGTCATGAATATTAATGAGAGCTCTTTTTCACTTGTTCTGTTTGACTGTTTGAACCTGCATCCTGGTGTCTTCAGCTCACATCTTTTATTCTTTATTCAGGTTGAAGAGCTGCAGTTTGTCAGAGATCAACTGTTATTCTCTGGTCTCAGCTCTGAAGTCCAACCCCTCCCATCTGACTGAACTGGACCTGAGTGGAAACAAGAACCTGCAGGATTCAGCAGTGAAACATCTGTGTGGTTTTCTGGAGAGTCCAGACTGTAGACTGGAGACTCTGAGGTCAGTCACCATGTTTTAGTTGTGTGTTGACATGAAGATGATGTGAAAGTTGTGTTGACACTAAACTGCAGACATCAGGCTGATATTATACTGATCCACACTGACCATCTGACTGCTCTGGTTTCTTCTTCACTGGTTTAGTTCATGAACTGTTAGTTTCTTCTTAAATGTTCTCTTATGATTTATTCCATAATAAATAAACATTTAAATCTGACAGACAGGAACAAATGAAGAACCAGGGATGTGTCTGAAACAGAAATAAGACATTAGATTACTGGTCATTAATTGGGAAATTAAATAAAACGTCATTTAAATATTTTTTGAAGTTTTAAAATTTTTATGGTTCATTAAAAAAAACAATTGTACATTTAACAATTAATCCTTCTTTTTTTTTTTAAAGTTTATTTTAAATCCATTTGAAAATGTATTTTAATCAGATAAAGAAGAGAATTTCCACATTCATCCAGGAATACATATCATACATATTATACATATTATTGGGCTGAAAGTATTCTGGCACTGTACCAGATTTCCAGCATGCGGCGTTTGGCTGACGGATGGTCCTTATATTTTAGAAATGGCTTACTGATATCACTTTTGAGTTCATGAGTTCATCTGCCAGTGATATGAGAGGAGCACAGTTCTCTCAAACTCAGATGTAGAACAGAGTGGGTTTTGGAAAAATGTGCTTCAACCGAGTCCAATGTTGCAAAGATGCTCGGTTGTCCGAGCAGAGAGAGACGTGTGTCGTCAGAAAGTAGAATGGAGAGTAAAATCATGAATCCTGGGGAAGATGCCCTCCTAGTTGATGGAGCATTAAAAACATAGGCGCTGGGCGTGGATAGAAGAGAGAGGGAAAGAGGATGAGCCTTTTGGTAGCTGGTGTAAGAAGTTAAGAGAAGCAGGTGCTTCTCCACTTTGTGGTTGAGAAAACTAGTTTATGCAACTCGCTATAAAAAAGTGCTGCCACGTCACAGATCAGAGCCGCTCATAGAGAAGCTGTTTGGACTCTACAAGAGTGGTGAACAATATTCCCCAAACAAAGACATCTTCATTTTATCTGTACATGAACTAAACCTGTTCAGGAGAATGTTTGCTTGTGCAGAGATCATACAGTATTGTCTAGAAATATCTTCATCTGTCGTTTGTTGTGGAATCAAAAGTCCAACATATTGAATCTGATTCCAAACACTAAGGGCCTGATTTACTAAAGGTTTGCATGCGTAAAAACGTGTGCAAACTTGACATCACCCGCAAACCAATGTGCAAGCTGATCTACTAACAGCGTGCAAAGAGGACTGCGCCTCTCAAATGAGCAAAATAGCACACGCTGTTCATTTAGTACTTTTGCTCTGATGAATAATCAATATGGGGCGTACCCGCCAGAAAGCGCTAAATACTGGGAGGGGAAAATGCAAATAGGTTCATTTACCACACGCAATGAGATTTACCAACCCTGAAAGTAATTGCGGGGATTGTGATTGCGTCTTGTATTTAATACGTTCGAAAGGAAGGTGCTAATCTGCCCAGCATTACGCACCGATGGCTGCTGTTATTGTGGCAAGGAGGCGACATCGCCAAAATCAAAGAATACGCAGAGAGAGAGTCTTTCGGACTCGTGTAAATTTGTTTGGAATGAATGAAAACCAGATAGTTAAAACATATCGACTATCTAGCGATTCCATCTTGGAGCTGTTAAATGAGTTAAGAGATGAGAGCTGATTTGGAGCCGGTCACAAGCACATGCAAAAGGAGAAATATTTTATTTGAATGTTAAATCGAGTATTATTCAGCAAAACGTTGCCACAGGAGGCACATTCATTTTTTTATTTGTGATAATAAATAAATCACGTGTTTTCATGGAGAAAAAAGTGTTTCTTATTGTGCGCCTACCTTGTTCTGCAGTTGGCTCTAGCGTGTCATACCCCAGTATCATCTGCTCCTCGCAGAAGGTGAGCTGCACCTGCTGCTCAATGCTGGTTAGAGGCATCTCTTCCGCAGGCCCTCCACCTGTCTTGTTTGCCGGAGTTTTATTAAAGGCCACTTTTTCTTTAGTTCTTCGCCTTATATCTTGCCACCTTCTTTTAACCTCATCTGCCGTTCTTTTTGTTTTACCAACTGCATTTATTCTATCGCAGATTTTCTCCCATATTGCGTTTCTTTTGGTAATGTTTAAATTTATTTGCTGTAGTTCATGAATGTGTTTATTTGCCTCTTCCACTAATATCTCTAACTCCAACTCGTCAAATTTCATTTTGCGCTTGCGTCTATCCTGCTTTCCATCCAGACTCTCCATGGCGCAAACCGTAAGACACGCAACACCTCATTTAAATACTGCGGTTTGCACCCGTTATCAATTGCGCGAGCATTCTTAGTTGATCACCCGCAAAAAAAACACACAACAAACACGCGCAAACTTTTTCAGTGCACACGCAATTTAGTACTCTTTATTCAGGATCTTAGTAAATCAGGCCCTAAGATTATAACGTTTGTACTGACTCAGATATTCAAATACAACATGTTACAATAACAAGTTCTTGATCTGCTTGTTTCAACAATAGAAACTTGTTTTACTACATTAAATATTAGACATTAGACATTCAAATAAATGCTTCATTTTCTCTTCATAGAAATTAATTTGTCAACATTTCTCCCAGAATTCATCCTGACATGTTTGTTTCTTTAGAAACGTGAATAATTTGTCTGGACAACATGAGTTTGTCTGGATGGATCCACTGGTGGAGCTGCAGAGTTTCAGAGCTGAAGTCACTACGTCTTTATTGAAGCAGCGGCATGATGTCATGAATATTAATGAGAGCTCTTTTACACTTGTTCTGTTTGAATGTTTGAACCTGCATCCTGGTGTCTTCAGCTCACATCTTTTATTCTTTATTCTTTATTCAGGTTAAAGAGCTGCAGTTTGTCAGAGATCAGCTGTGATTCTCTGGTCTCAGCTCTGAAGTCCAACCCCTCCCATCTGACTGAACTGGACCTGAGTTACAACAACCTCCAGGATTCTGGAGTGAAACATCTGTGTGGTTTTCTGGAGAGTCTAGACTGTAGACTGGAGACTCTGAGGTCAGTCACCATGTTTTAGTTGTGTGTTGACATGAAGATGATGTGAAAGTTGTGTTGACACTAAACTGCAGACATCAGGCTGATATTATACTGATCCACACTGACCATCTGACTGCTCTGGTTTCTTCTTTAGTGGTTGTTCTGGAAAAAAAAAAAAATTGAATTGACTCCAGTTGAATATTAGAAGAGGAAAAATTTTGATTTTTTTTTTTTCTTGCAAGGAGAGCAGTTTACAGACACTGGTGGGTGTGTAAACTGCTCTGAAAACAACAAGCTACTTTACTGTTTTATAACAATTTCTGAGGGAGAGAAGAACCCCTGCCCATATAACCCCCATCTCAACAAAGAGAGAGAAGAAGTCACTTAAAGTGAAAACAAAGTAAAGATGATAACACAACCAGAGATCAGTTGTGTTTATATATTCTCATTACACTGTTTTAGTTCATTAACTGTGTAGTTTTCTTTTTAATGAAAACAAAATTGAAAAAGATTCAGAGATTTTTATTCAAGATTTTTCACAACTTTATTGAAGCAGCAGCATGATGTCATGAATATTAATGAGAGCTCTTTTTCACTTGTTCTGTTTGACTGTTTGAACCTGCATCCTGGTGTCTTCAGCTCACATCTTTTATTCTTTATTCAGACTGCAGTACTGCTATTTGTCAAAGATCAGCTGTGATTCTCTGGTCTCAGCTCTGAAGTCCAACCCCTCCCATCTGACTGAACTGGACCTGAGCTGGAACAACCTGCAGGATTCAGCAGTGAAACATCTGTCTGAGCTGGTGAAGAGTCCAGATTACAAACTTCAGACTCTGAGGTCAGTCGAGGACTAAAGTCAGTCCATGTTTGTTTCTTTCGTCAGTTTTCAACTAAACCCAGTTAGAATCAATGCAAAGATCCAGTGTTCCCAGTAAAGCTGCAGCTTCTCAGTGAAGCTGTGAGAGGAGAATGATGACAGACTTCAGGACTGAACAGAAACACAGACAGCGTTCAGCCAGCCAGATGATCCAGATGTTAGTTGTAGACCAGTGTTGTGCTGGTTTCCAGCTGACAGCCTTACAGGAAGTACCATCACTCAGCTGCTCCACTGCAGCTCTGAACAGGACTGAAGTCCAGCTGCTCTTTATACTGGATCTGCTGCTGATGAAGGGAGTCTCTGCAGACACTCTTTATCTCCTCTTCTTTCTTCTTCTCTCTACAGGGTGAAGTGGGGATCTTTGTAAAGGTCAGAGTGAACAGGATGGTGTGTGTTCTCAGAGAGGATGAGCTGTGTCCTGATGATCCACAGAGGTTGAAGCAGCACCAGTTTGACTGGACTCTGACTGGACCATGATGATGGAGGAACTGCTCACTTCACAGTTCACCAGAACAACAACCAAACATCTGGAACGTGGTGACAACAGGACATCTTTCATCTAGAAGTGACTCAGAAAATAACAGATCCTGACGGAGATGCAAGATTTAAATCCTGGACAACAAAACATAAAAAAAGACAAAACTACAAAGTTTTCAGTCTCTCTACAACAAGTCAGAGCTTCATGACTTTTCCACAGTTTGAAGATTTTCAAAAAACTCCAAGAACACGACTTTGACATGTTTCAGACAGTTTGTTTCAAAGGCTGCTGTCTCAGGATGGATGATCCTTCCTCCCACACTGACGAAAACAGTGATCCCTCGCCAATTTGTGCTTTAAGTTCCGCAGTTTTAGTTATTGGTGGATTTTTCAGAAATATATAATATAATAAAAATCAAGAAAAAATCATGGAAATTCCATGAAAATCCACCTCACAGCAGACGAGAGGCCGCAGCTGCCAGCGAAACATCAAACGATGACTCACATTCTCCTGTAAGCAACACGAGAAACGCAGACGACCCAGAACTCTAGAATCTGTGCTCTGATTGGCCGAGATGCATCACCCAAGCATCACAGGATGTTGTGCGTGTTGTCTCACAGCGAAGAAATGTTGTGAGCCAGCCTGGCCCCTTTAAGAAGGTAGCCTTATCGGTAATGGTGTGGCCTTATGGGTAATGTAGTGTGTGTCGAGGGACGGCAGAATGAAAACGGGGTTAGATGAAAAGTGTAGTGAGCATCAACAGCAGCCCAGCGTGTATAGATTTACATTCTCTGTTAACCGACAGGAGCCCAACAATACAACCTGTGTGATGTTACAAGTTCCTGCAGTACCAGAATAAAGTGCTCGTTCCATGCAGAGAAAACTGGACTTTTTCTTTAGTTGTTGTTAGTGTGTTAGCCGCTAATTACAAGCCAAAAATAGCACAATACCAGCAGTTTCTTTACTACGGTTCAGAGACCAGAGGCTGTGAAGGTAACAGAAAGACCACAGTTGAGCCTTTGTCTTGTTTTGCTGCAGTGTCTCGCTACTTTTTTGCAGTTTTTAAACATATTTTAAACACATTATTTAGGCTCGGGGGGCTCCGGCTCCTGTTAGTGGAGTTTGATTTTCGCAGGGGATTGCTGGTCCGCATTAACCGCGAAAAATAAGGGATCACTGTACATCATTCAACATCATTTCACTCACACTGACTACAGATAGTTTTCAAGGTTGGCAAAGAGGACTCAGATTGTCCTTCCAGATGTGGATGAACTGTAGCTTTACTCATTACATCTGATCCTTTTATTACACATGAATTAATTCTCATGATGATTTATTTATCTTTTACTTTCATCTTTCTCTTTTACAGGGCTCTCTGGTTTGATTCAGACATGAATTCAGTGAAATGAACAACTGAATGTTAAGTATCTACAAGGTTCATATACCGTATTGGCCCCAATATAGGACGACTTTGATTATAAAATGACCCCTATTTTTCATAATTTTGGGAAAATAAAAATACGTTGAAGACAAAAGTTTTTCATCAAACAACTTCTTATTGTACAATTATTATAGAAAAACTCACACAGAGATAACATTCTGCTGTATTTTTAAACATTTTAATGATTTCATCTTTTTTAGGAAGTATGGTACCATACTTAAAGTACAGGTACATGTCAGAATTCCATGTTATTGATGATCAAGTTATAGTACTATTTAATAAACTGCTGTTTATTATGTTAATAAACATCAGATCTGCTCCATGGTTCACTGTGATGCTCCATTCTTACTGATTACTTTGGTGCAGCTCCATCTAGTGGGGTAGGTGTGTAACGACAACAGAAAAGTCTAGACCTCAATTGAAAGATGACCCCCATTTTTGAGAATAAAATATCGTCCTCTATTCGGGCCAATGCGGTAGTTTGAAAAAACAGAAAAATCATTGAGTATTTAGGGTGACAATAGTCAATGCAACAGAACAGTGGTGATAACATTACTGTGTATAAAGGGTGTAAATAATTACGACAAGTAAAAACTTTTATATTAGCCTGGTGGATCAGGAAAACAGTATATCTTTGATCAGCACTTTATATTTGAAGTGTTTGTAATCCGTAGTTTTCAGTTTATTTCAAAGACCTGTGACTTTGGCTGATGGCTTCAGGCGTCGTTTCAAAGTCGTTCTTCCAACAGGACGAGTCTTCAGCTGCAGGAGCTTGAATCAGAACATAACACCGTAATTATAGCCAAACAAACGGGGAACTGAAAACCAGTGAAACGTACATGTTTGATCAATTGTAGGAGTGTTTAGTTTGGCAAAGTTACTTGTAGATTAAGTGTCATAATATTGATTTTAATGCAATTAATTTGTGATTTTAAAGAACCAAGTTGCTCATACAGTTCTGTGGGAAAGTTGTTTTCATGATTTATTTTCCAGTTTCCTTTAAGATCCAATATAGAGAATACAGTTAAACCTAAATAAAATGGAGTTCCAAAGCCGGGCTGCACATTAAAGTGATCGGGAGCTTTCCCGGCCCAAACCATCGATGTGGACCACAGGGACAACTAATTTTAACTATTTTTTTTGTCACTTCTTTTGTCTTATTCTTGCATTAATATAAATTAAGTTGCAACCGCCCATTGCATCATAGTGGATTAAATAGGTCCACAGCCCCTTCCTAGAAAATCTGTGGTTCTACTACCATGTAAGCAGCATAATTCCCCCCCGACCCCTCCCACGTGTTTCAGGTGGTTTGGCCCAAGGCTCGTCTTTACTGTAAATCACACTGGCGCGAAACAGAAAGAGGCTGGGCGGAACGGAGAGGGCTAAAATAAAAAAAAGAAAGGAGGCGGCGGCCAAATGTGCCAAATTAACTGACATCTTCTCAAGACAAGCTGGTAGGTTACTGAAAGAGAGATGGATAATTGGCCTGGTTGTGAATTTTATCATATAACGTGGCGAGCGTTTGCAACTGTCACAACTGTCAACTTAAAAATGTCACAATGTAGGTATAGGATTATCTATGCTTATCGGGCAAGGAACCATATATGGTAACTTCCACAGGCTTTAAAAACGGCACTCTCGTGTCTTTTTAAGAAGGGGCAGAATCCCGTGACTTCATCCAGCCAATCAACAAAGGTCAGGCTACATCACACATCGTCACTATGGCCTCTGACCAATCACGAGTGAGGTAGAGCGTCTCAAACTTCCTTGTTTTATCAGAAGTCGAAAAATGCGATCGTCTGCCCTCTACTGGATTCCAAACTACACTGCTAGCTTCCAAATTAACAATGGTAAATGTATGAAACTCACACAAAATGTTGTTTAATAGTTTTGTTGTTTAATAGTTTAAAGGTGGGGTGGGTGTTGTTTTTTTGCAACACTTTTTACAATATTGCCTGAAAACCTTTTCATATTTCCATTGCACCCACTGAAATAAAATGTTTGCAAAAAAAACTAAACATTTTGGTCCAGTCTAGAAGGTATAATCAGAGAAAAACTCTGACCAATCAAAAAAGTGATCATCACTATTTTGATTGGCTGCCTAATACGTCCATCAAATATCACCCCTCCCTCCCTCCCTGCAGTTCATGCAGTCGTGAATCATGTGAAGGCGTGGTTTCGAGGGGTGAGCTGAAGAGGAGGAGGCGGAGCCTTTGGGAGGAGGGAGGGAGTGTATATTTTCAAAATCTCACTTGAGTTGGATTGCTGGAACCGTTTTTCAAACAACACCTACTCCACCTTTAACTAAATGTTGGCATAAGTGTTGTTTGTGTTGAATTTGTAGAATGTAACGAAATTTTCGAGTGAAAAAAGGAGACCCCATATTTGATCATACGTCCTGTTCTCATAACACTAGCGCAAGTGCAGGCAAGTCTATTTATAGACATACGCCCGATATGTATAGCAAGTCATGTTTATTGTATTTTTTCACCAATAATGAATTATACTTTAAGAAAACAGTACTTACTAGTGCATTGGATGTTTCCACAGAAATATATAAGCTTATACAGTGTTCCAGTGAAAAATGTAACCCTTTTATATATAGATTTTCAAGCCAATAATAGTTAAATATCTGTGCTTTAGGCCCAGTCAGCTTTTTTAAAATATCTTTTTTATTGTTATGGAATGTTTTCTAGCGTCAAAGCAGCAGACCATTTCCACTACTGATGATCCAGATGAGGGCAGGACTACTGAAGGGCCAGATAGAGGAAGAGAGTTAGTCAAGATAGACGTTTATGATGTAAAATATGGCATACAGAAGAACAACAGAAGTTATGTAAAGGAACTTTGATTTGTGAAAAGACTTCTTTATCATTATCTTTATTTTATTTGAATTTCAATTATACATTGTTAAAGGGGTGTGAGTAATTGTATGCCATAATCTAAATAAAATAAAAGGCATTATGAGAGAATTGTTTTTTGTTTTATCTTTTTCTATGTACTCAAATTTGTCCTCTGTATCAGAGTGGCCTGAATTTGAATTAAATTCCCGGACTGAGAAAAGGGCCCACTCCGGCCCTGTGGAGTTCTGATGAACAGATCAAACATCTGGATGGGACTGTCTCAGTAACATCTGGACTTGGTTCTGAGGGAGCTCACACTAAATACTGACTTTCGCTTCCACAGTCATTCTCTGTATTTAGTTTATTATTGTGTTTATATTATCTAGAGGTCGACTTGCATGGTTTTATATTTGGATGATGTTTCTTCAAAATGGCCAATAATCAATTAACTGTCCAACCAAAGATGTTTCCACAGGACTGTCCAGTTGTCCAGGAAATATTTCTGTCAGATTCAGTCTGACAGAATCCGTCTCCACCTTCTATAAATCCAGATGATGTCTTACTGTTTGCAGTTTAGCTGAACATTTGCTTCAGATGAGGTGGACTTATTCCAGTAAAGGTGCTGAAATGCTTCTTTCTTCTCTTTAATATGTAGAGATCCAGACTATAACAAGCTGGATTTCTCAGTATTTACAGAATGATTAGGTTTGGGCCAGAAACATGAAATAATAAATGACACATTTTTAAATAAAAATATTTATTTTGATTTCTTCTCGCTGCTCTCATAAAATATCATTTTTCTCTTCATAACAATATCTTTTTAAATATGAAAGTAAAATAATGATTTTAAGTGCATGTATTCTCATGGATATGTCATTTAGCACAACTCAAGTGAAGTCCTAGAAAAGTTTAAATATCAACCTTGAAAGTGCTTGAAAAGTGCTTGAATGAGACCTGAGAAAAAGTGTCAAAGATGTAAAATCATGTCTGTTAACTGAAGACGATGTCAGTTCTCTTCAGCATTTGGAGGAATTGTGATTCCAGCTCTTCTCTCCAAACAACATTTTAGGATTTAATCTTCGGCTCTCAGTGAGAAAAGAGGACGACTGGATTTTCTTTTCTTTTTTTGAGAACTTTACATTTGGATTTGACTTTTGTTGAGTATATTCTGTGTACTTTGTTTCTGTTGAAACATTTAATAAAAATTTAACCTGCAGTCAAAGTTTATATTGTGGATGTTTAATTTGAATCTGTGTATCATTCGTTCTTTCCATTTTCAACTGTCAATCAAAAATTCAAAAAGGAAAAAGAATCCGTGTATCATTCGTTCTTTCCATTTTCAACTGTCAATCAAAATTTGAAAAAGGAAAAAGAGGCATTTAATTTCGTTTTTTTGTTTTTGAATCCAACATAAAAAACAAAAAAATGCCCGGTTTTTCGTATTTCAATTTTGGACTTGGATCAAAAATACGAAATTAAAAAATTGGCCACGGGACCGAATTTGTTTTTAATATTTTAATTGGTCCGGTTGTCGTGACCCGGAAGTGGTTTTGTGCGGCAGTTCCGGTAGCATGGCGGCGCTAGAATCAAATACTAGTTTGATCAAGGACTTATTCAGCAGCGGTTTGACACACGCTGAAATTTCCTGCACGTTGCAGCAGATGGGTATCCTGTAGTGATGGTGAGATGAAGCCTCATGAGGCATCGAACCATTTGAGCCGATCGGTTCTAGAAAGGGTTCATTACTAGAAGCTTCATCTGCACACGACACCACCTACTGGACAGATTTATAATCACAGGCAGCTGCATCTCAACCACAGCTGTTTGTGGCGCATTGAATATTTGTCTGTCATGGCCCTTGGGAATGATTATGAATTGCAAAGAACATCAATGACTAGGAATTACAAAGAATGCATGGCCAAATAAATTCTCTACATACATTATCACATATGTGTGTATAATAAAATATGCCATGGATGTATTCCGTGTGTGTAATTTTTTTTTTTTTTCCGTCACTTTAGGAGAATAACATGGGCCTGAGCAGGCAGAGGACAGTGAAAGTGCTGGTCGAATTAGGAAGATGAAACTGAATATGTTTGTGTAACTTGAACAATTATGTACAGGACAGGGAAAACTTTAGTCATTTTTGTTAATTAGTACAGTCTCTCAACAGGTTTTGAGCGATTCCTTTTTTTTTTTACACAACCTCTCTGGTCTTTCACATGGTACAGAAGATGTTGTTGTGCACAAAGGCGCAAATAATATTTTCAAAAAGTAGGTTGTCTGATAATCGAGGTCAAAACTTTTCTACTGTCATTACACATCTGCGCCACAAGATGGCGCTGCACCGACGTAAACAGTGTAATGTACCTCGGTACTATAGAAATAAATTGACAGGACGACCAAGTTTCAGAAAAGCAGTGAGTCAATCATGTATTGGTTTCCAAACCTACAGCAGCCGCGTCTCCATGACAACAATGACACAAGACCTCCGCCCTTTTATATCACGTGACTACCCCACCTCCCAGTACGGGCCCATACATACCAAATACATTACATACCCCTTCTTGTTTGTTATTTCTTC